>CM077822.1:20613376-21213376 GCA_039720395.1 Liquidambar formosana
CACCCAAGGTAACTTTTGGCTACCTACGTATCTCCATCATGTTTAAACATTTTCTTCTTTTCTTTCTTTTCTTTCTTTTTTTTCTTCTTTTTTTTTTTTTTTTTTTTTTTTTTTGAATGATGGAGAATCAGGCCCTCGTAGTTCATGCTTTTCTTTTGCCTAGGCCGCCCTTATGGGTTTTTAACCTATCAAGCTTTACACATGGTATCTCTTGAGTTGATCTAAATTGGTTGGTTGAGAGAACTCTATTCCATCCAAATCCATCAATCGAACTGCTCCTCCTGGAAATATCTCCTTTATGATGTAGGGACCGCCCCAGTTAGGCCTGAACTTGCCCCTTAGATCAAAATAGGCCGCGGATTTCTTTCAGCACTATGTCTCCATCTTTTAAGCCACGATCCTTGACACGCTTGTTGAAAGCTCTAGCTATTCTGCGCTGATAGCCTTGACATGGTATAGCATTTAAACGCCTTTCATCAAGCAGAACTAGCTCATCATATCTGTTTCTTACCCACTCTACTTCTGACAACTGATCTTCCGCCATTACTCTGAGAGAAGGGATTTCTAACTCGATTGGGAGAACTGCTTCCATGCCATAAACCAACGAGTACGGTGTAGCACCTGTGGAAGATCTGATTGAAGTGCGATAACCCCATAAGACGAGTGGCAACCTTTCTGACCATCATTGTACTTCTTAGCCGACTTCTGTAGCATGTTCTTTACATTCTTGTTAGCTGCTTCAACTGCTCCATTTGTCTGCGGCCTATAAGGGGAAGACTTGTGAACTCGGATGCTGTACTTCTATAAGATCTCTTCTACTCGCCTCGGAAGTGTTGTCCATTATCTGATATGATCTCATGTGGAACCCCATACGACAATGATGTGGGTCTTAATGAAATGGGCCACTTGCTTTGACCCCAAGGTTTTGTAGGACTTCGCCTCTACCCACTTAGTGAACTATTGCCACCAAGATAAACTCATGACCTTCCTTTGACTTAGGATCTTTCCAATGATATCTATCCCCAGTTGAAAAGGGCCAAGGGGATGACATAGTATTCAAAGACATTGATGGAAGGTGTTGAACATTGGCAAAGATTTGACAGTTATGGCACTTCTTGACATGCAGATGACAATCTCTTTCCATGGTGGTCCAATAGTAACCGAGACGAGCAATCTTCTTAGCTAGCATATAACCATTCATGTGGGTGCCCCTGCTCCTTCATGTACCTCTTCAATTATTCTTTGAGCTTCTTCCTCTGTCACACAGAGTAAGTGCCGTCGTAGGATCGTCTGTATAACTTTCCTCCGCACATGATGTAGTGGGTAGCCAATCTTCTCAGCGTATGCCTGTCTACTTTCGAAGCTCCTTCAGGATATTCCCTTTTCTCTACGAATCTCTAGATGTCATAGAACCACAGATGCCCATCTGTCACTTGACTATTCTGAACACTGCAGCAGTACACTGGCTCTTTTCTTCTTTCAATCATGAGTGGATGAACATTTCCGCCTTTTGGGATTTCCACCATGGACCAGTGTAGTAAGAGCGTCAGCAAAGTTTTTTACCCTTGACAAGTAGTGGAACTCTATTTTGTCGAATTCTTTGGTAAGTGCTTCTAGATAAGCATGATAGGGTAACAACTTCTCGTCTCGAGTCTTCCATTCCCCTTGATTTGGCAGATAATCAAGGCTGAGTCTCCGTACACTTCTAATTCCTCAACTCCCAACTCTAAGGCTGCTTCCAACCCTAGGATGCAAGCTTCATATTCGGTGATGTTGTTTGTGGCCTCGAACCCTAACTTCATTGCCAGAGGGGTGTGGGCGTCATCAGGAGAAATCAACAAGACTCCAATGCTGAAGCCCCTTTATTTGCAGCGCCGTCGAAGTAGACTTTCCATGGCTTCTTTTCTATCTCCAATATGTCCTCGTCGGGGAACCCTTGTTCGCCATCTCCTTCTGAAACTGGATTCTCGGAAATGTTCTGAAATGACTCTCCTTTTTATCGAGCTTTGTACCACATACTTGATATCGAATTCAGATAACAACAACCACCGCGCAGTACGATAAGTCAACATTGGCTTTTCAAGCAGATATTTGAGTGGATCCATACGGCTAACGAGGAACACCTGCAAAGATAGCATGTAATGGCGGAGTTTTTGAGAAGCCCACACCAATGCCACGCAAGTCTTTTCCACAGCGTTGTAGTTCACCTCATAGTCTGTCATTTTCTTACTTAGATAGTAGATGGCATTCTCTTTCCTTGACTCTTCCAAGTATTGTGCAAGCATTGCCCCCATAGCAGTTTCTGTGACGGTTAAGTACAGCAACAACGGCTCCCTTCTCTAGGTGGAACCAGTATCGGTGGATTGCTTAAGTAGCGTTTAATGGCTTCAAAAGCATTCTGGCATTCCTCGTTCCATTCTTTTGGTTCTCCTTTCTTTAGTAACTTGAAAACAGGCTCACAAATGGTAGTGAGTTGGGCTATGAACGGCTTATGTACTGCAATCTTCCTAGGAAACCTCGGATTCCTTCTCATTCTTGGGCGGCAGCATCTCCAGAATGGCCTTGATCTTGCTTGGATCCACTTCAATTCCCCTCTGTGTTATCATGAAACCTAGCAACTTTCCGTAGTGACTCCAAAGCACATTTTTGAGGGTTGAGGCGAAGCTTGTACTTTATGATTCGATCGAAGAACTTTCTGAGCACAGCTACATGTCCTTCCCTATCTTTGACTTGACAATCATGTCGATGTAAACCTCGACCTCTTTGTGTATCATGTCATGCAACAAGGTGGTAGCAGCTCTCTGATAAGTCGCCCCTGCATTCTTTAACCCGAACGGCATTACTTTGTAACAATAGGTCCCCCACTGAGTGATGAAGGACGTTTTCTCCATATCTTCTGGTGCCATCTTGATCTGATTGTAACCTGAGAAACCATCCATGAAAGAAAGAAGTGCCCTGCGGTACTATCAACTAACACGTCAATGTGTGGTAGTGGAAAGTCATCCTTAGGGCATGCCTTATTCAAATCACGAAAGTCTACACACATACGCACTCTGCCATCCTTCTTTGGAACTGGTACTATATTTGCAAGCCATTCAGGTACTCCACAACCTTAAGGAACTTAGCTTCTATCTGCTTGATCACCTCTTCTTTTATCTTCAACGCCCACTCAGGCTTCATTCTCCTTAACTTCTGCTTGACAGGCTTCATGTCAGGATTAGTCGGAATGTGATGCTGCACTATGTCTGTGTCTACTCCGGGCATATCTTCATAAGACCAGGCGAATGCTTTAAGATTCTCTCTCAACAACTCAACCAATTGCTCTTTTTCAAAAGGGGAAAGTGTTGTACCAATTTTAATTATTTTTGGCAATTCATTCGTCCCTAGATTAATTGATTCTAGTTCTTCTGCAATTGGTTGTGCTATCCCTTTATTCCTTTGCTCAATGAGCTCGGGAGGGATATCAACGTCTCTAAGGTCTATTTCCATGCCACACACATTAAGAGACAAAAGGCGCGAAGACAAGGAATGTAATCTCTGCGAGAAAATAAAGAAAGTACCAATCACTAATTGAAGACTCTGAAATAACAAAACAACTTACGACAACTCTAAATGACTCAACAAATGAAATACTTAAACAAAGACAGATTGTTTGCTGACTCGACTCAAAAGAAAACCTACATATCCTCTACTGGCTTAGACTCTTCTTTCCTTGGAATAAGAACAGGGGATCCTTCATGTACCAATTCTGAAGTGGCTCGCTGACTGTCTGGAATGCTGGAACTGGAACCTCTTCGTGATCTTCGATGGCTAGCACACATTCTGAAAACAATCGGCCCATAACCTCTGAATCCATGCTGTCTGCCCAATCTCTTCTTCTCTGTCGCTATCTATTGCTGAATCCTTAACCATGGTTGCTGTGATCGGATACCACTCAGTCTCAAAGAAGATCTCAAACCCTGGGACTCTTGCTCTGATGGACTCCACATAAGTAGGCTCCGGAAACCACAATATGGGAAATCTTCCCCCTCTTTCACAAAGCACCCATTCAAGGTTGGCTTGTAAGGCTTAAGCGGTGAAATACAGTGTGCCCACGAGCTTTAGCAATTTCTTTCTCTTTTCTCAACCACGCTCGTTCCTTGTAATCTGCTTGTGTTGGCTTATATCCCAAGCCAAAGGTATGTAAGGCCGACTGGTGCTTAATTGGCTCTGAAATTCCTCGGTGCCTTGGTCCCATTCCCATGCCAGGAAAGAAACCCATGATCTTCACGATTTCAGCAACATGCAAGTTCCCATGTGGTGAAAGTCTAGTGGGATAAGTTCTCTACCTGCGTGTGCTGAGTTCATAACCTGTACATATTCAAACCCTGACAACGGCATATCTGAAGGATCGTGCTTGATCTCACAAATGGGGATTCTTGACATTTGACTAGCAGCGAGTTCATAGTCTCCTTGTAGGGTCATAATAGATCCTTTGTAGGGGAACTTAACTTTTTGGTGCAAAGACGATGGGATGGCCCCATTTGGATGGATCCATGGTCGGCCTAGCAAGAGATTGAAACAGGCAGGAACATCGAGAACTTGGAACTCAACCTCGAACTCTGCCTGTCCTATGATTAATGGTAAGGTCACCATACCAATTACTTCCCTTCTTGTGTTGTCATATGCTCTCACTGATTGCCCAGATGGCACAAAATCTGTAGGTCCCAACCCAAGAGATGTAGCAGTACGAAGTGGACACACATTCAAAGCAGAACCATTGTCAATAAGGACGGTGGGAACCCGTTTCCCTAGGGTATCAACAGTTATGTTCAAAGCTTGCACATGATCTCTCCTCCTTTTTGGCGAATCAGCTTCTATGAAGATTATGGTAGCTGCTTTCTCGACAGGGGTTATAAGGCTCACTAACCCCTCCGGTGAAGTATCAATGGGTACCTGGACATGGTTCAAGAGTTTAAGCATAGTCTGACGGTGCTTGAGAGAAGCCATAAGCAATCCCCATATAGTAATGTTGGCTTGAGTCTTTTTCAATTGCTTTAGGACTTCATCCTCTTCATCGTAGATTTAAGGTCTTTGCCCTTTCTCTAGTGCTTCCATCGGATTTTCATTCTCAAGGTAGGACGGTTTGAAGTGACGAACGCCCCTAATCAAATGATCAACTTCTTCAGAGTCTGCCCATAGATCATTTACTTCATCGCTACAGGTTTCATCCATGATGTCTCCCCATTCCAGCATATCTACCTCTTGCATTAGAGACTTTTCTGTCGGCCGTTCTTCTTTCAAGGATTTTCCCCATCCGGTTGCATAGACTGGGGATTTCTCTGTTGGTTGCTCATCTTCCCATGGATTTCCCCATCCAGTTGCACAAACAAGAATGGTTATTGGAGGCGGTGCAGTGTAGAGAACATAGAAGTCAAACTTCCCAGATAGTTCTCCCAATAAACCACTTCAGGGTCTCCGGCATCATACCTTTCCTTCAACTGTTGCTGAAATAACTTTCGAGGCTTACTCGGCTTCTTCGGCACTTCCTTCTCAACCCTTTTCCTTCCCCATAGGCTTTTTCTCAGGATTTGCCCATTCTAGCATATCAATCTCTTGCATGTTTTCTTCATGTAGGGTGGGCAACAATGTAGGCACTTCGCATGGACTTGGCTGCAGAACTATCAGAACTCTCTCATCAATCAAGTCTTGGACCACTTTCTTTAACAAGGTGCAATCCTCGGTATCATGGCCAGATTTTCTATGGTATAGGCAAAATGATGGGTTAGGGACAAGTGAAAGCTGAGGTGGAAGGGGAGTGATAAGGCCTCTTTTCTTGCAATGGTGAAATACATTGGTGAGACTCATAGGCAAAGTGGTATAATGGCGAATGGGTCGAGGTGGATGAGGTGAATTATCTTCTATTGCATTAACATTAGAAGTAGGGGATGGGTTATGGGATGGCAAAGGATTTTGAGTGACATTGGGACGGTTGGGAGGAGTAGGTAGGCCTATGATCTTCTTGTCAATGAGGTCTTGTATTTCATGTCTGAGACAGACACAACGGTCTGTTATATGGCCTTTGGATTGGTGGAAATGGCAGTACTCATTTTCGTTGTACCACCTAGGCAATGGATTTGGTGGAGGTATTAGGTCAAGAGGTTTGAGGATGCCCCTTGCTTTCAATCTTTCATAAACCTTGTCTAGTGGTGCATACAAATCAGAGAATTTACGAGGAGTAGAATTGTTGCCAATGTTCCATGGCTGTTGTGGAGCGATTGCATTCACTTCAGCGGGTGCCTTTCCATTGTTCCCTATCCGATGAAACCTTGAAGGATCTTCAACTTTAAGCGTGCCATCAGTTATGGCATCTTCCACTTGTGTCCCCGAACTAATCAAAGCTTTGAAAGTGGGGAAGTGATGAGCGAACAAGTGCTTATGATATATAGGCAATAGGTTCTTGACTACCATTCATATCTGTTCTCTTCATTAGGCCTATCGAACATCTTAGAAGCTTTCTTCCTCCACCTAGTGATGTAGGAAGAGAAAGATTCATTTGCTGCCTGTTTGGTAGTCTCCAAGTCTCTCCTTGTCACATCAACCTCCGTGTTATACTTGTAGTGATCGGTGAATTCCCTGCACACATCTTCCCATGTTCTAGTCTTTGACTCATCCAAACTTAGAAACCAATGCAGCGATGAAGTGCTAAGTGATTCATGGAATAATTGGGCCATTAACTCCTCGGAAGCACCACGAGGTTGCATTGCTCGGATATACATTTTCAAGTGAGTCTTAGGGCAACCCGTTCCATCAAACTTCTGTAACTCTAGCATCTTGAATGAAGTCGGCAATCTCGCTTGAGGGAAGAGAGAAAGAGTGTGGATATCCACAAAATCATCAGCACGGCGAATACCCTTCAAAGTTTTCTCCAAAGCCAACATCCTTGCAGCCATCATCTTTTGGTCATCACTCATAGGAGGATTTTCAGTGGTGGGGATGAAAGTGGATGATTGGGTGTAAATGGGGATGTTTTGTAGTGGAGGTTGAGTATGTGGAAGTGGTGGATTTTGAGGTGATGATTGAGTATGTGGGAGTGGTGGATTTTGGGCTTGGCCTCCAACTTGGGCAAATGGGTTGGATTGATTTTGGACAATGGGGACTTGAGTGTCAGGTATGGCCTGATCTGTAGGAATGTGTGGATAAGGACAGGAGTTCGATTGTTGATCTCTTGTGCCATTCTTATCGCGGTTTCAGACTTCACTGACACCTCTTCCAATTTCCCGAATATATCATTCAATAACCTCTCAATTCTTCGCGGATCCGCGGGAGTCCCAGAACAGATGTCCCCTTAGGTGTAGCCGGATTATTCAATGCAAAAGTCTTATCCATGGCGAGGTCTTGTTCAGTATTTCCTCTGATCAAACGGCCTGAAGAGTCACGAGTCCAAGCCAGCACTCTATTACATCCAAATGACCCGTACTTAGTTACAAAGTGACACAAAGCGCCTTTTGTCTCCACAATTGATTTAAACGGGCAGGTAATGGTCCAATAACATTCCTTTAGTTGGGCCTCTCATCCTATAAGCCCAATGGGCTTTAGGTAAGAAGGTCATACTAAAGGGATGTAGGTCGATTGATTTTAAAGTCATGTTACCCCTTAAAATTAACCACCCACACAGCATTCATTCATATCTCCAACCGCATTCAAGAGCAAGAAACCGGATCACTGTATCGAGGGCTTTGTATCATCTTCTCAAAGAACCATAACATGAATTGTATTGCCATTCATTCCATTCACATTCATTCCCACAACACACATTCATACCACACATACATTCATTCCATACACACATACATTCAAACACACATCCACTCTGTACCTGCATTCATTCCACGAGCATGGTGACTTTAAACTAGGCGAGTCCATGTGTCCTAGACAGTCCACTATATGCACTAAAAAGGGTAGGATAGGGTCCCCTACTTGCTTGAATCAACCATATACCTATCACGTGTGGCATGAGGGATGCCACGTGAGTCAAGTGGTACGTGTTGATCCATTTAATATACCCAAGGGTAAAACCCAAGGATACGTGGCAAGAGGAGTTGATAGCTTCGCAAACATGACACCCGAGAACGAGGGGAACCTGGGGTCAAGGCTAGGCCAATCAGAAAAGGCAAGGATACATCGACCTATCATTCAAATGCAATTGCGCACACAATGCAATAAAGTAAACACACATTCAAGCGTATGCAAGTGATTGATTTTAACTTATGCAATTAAATTAGCCCATATAAATTCCTTGAGTCTAGTCCACTAATCCCCAGCAGAGTCGCCAGACTGTGAACCACGGGTTTCGATCCAGGGAGGAAGGAGAACCCTTCTTTTAAAAGACTTGTAGAAATTTAAATTAATAAAATCTGGTTTTTAAAAGGTTCACAAAAACAAAACAAATAAGGAGTCGCCACCTCATTTTTAGGAAAAGAGGAAAACCATAAAAAAAGTTTTTAAAGAAAACCTTTGAAAACCAAACCTCATGACTCCGATCAAGGAAAAGCAGGTCTAATCAAAACAAGAGAGGATTCGGAGACTAAGTTACGATGTGGAAAGGTTCTAGGAAACATCCTATAGGCACCCATATCGCCCCAAAATGGGTCTCTGAATTTATATGGGCTATTTCAATCACTTCCTAATTAGTCACCATGCATATGCAAAGAATAATCCATAAATAATCCACATTCATCCATAAACATCCATAAAGCATATAAACATCCATAAAGCATGTAAACATCCATGAACAGATATGAGAGATATGGAAAGCAGTAGAGAGATAGAGAAAATGAACAAATAAATCCATCCTATCCACTAGCAAATATGTGATGAATAAATGAGCAAGCAAACAAATCCATCCTATCCACTAACAAGTATGTGATGGATAAATGAGTAAGCAACAAATCCATCCTATCCACTAACAAATATGTGATGGATAAATGTATAAGCATGGGTCCATCCTATCCATTAACATATATGTGATGGACAAATGGGTAGAAAGAAGGAGAAAGAAAAAAGAAAACCTAGGATACTTAGTATCCTAGGGTGGACTTGAACATCAAATGAGCGCCTACGTACCTTACATACAAAGATGTAAGGATCAAAGTCCACGTAGTTCGATTGAGAAGGGGTTACTCCCTTTACAATGAACTATAAACCCTAAGTTTCCATTAAAAGAAAAGAAGAGTTTTAAAAGAAGAAGGATTTCCAAAAAAAGAATTTGAGAAAAGATAGAAGTTGAAAAGAGATAGAACTCTTATCCAAAAAGAAGTTTGAGAAAGATAGAATTCTAAAAGAGATAGAACTCTAATTAAAACAGGAGTTTGAAAAAAAGTAGAATTCTAAAAGAGATAGAACTCTAATTCAAAAAAGGAGTTTGAGAAAAGTAGAATTCTAAAAGAGATAGAACTCTAATTAAAACAGAATTTTGGGAGAGTTGGAAACTTAGGACTTCTAATTCAAAGTAAAGACAATAACCCAAGGGAGAGAAGAGAACAATTCATACACAACTTACCATGAACCACTTACCATATGCAAATTATCCCGAAACATCGAGGAAAACACCAATTAATCACCCCATGTATTCTATAGGGCAATTATTAAGCTCAAACCATTCATATTCATGCTCAAATCATCATTAGAAGACCTAATTCAAATCTGGACAGAATACTAAACATGCATACAATGACCTAAAATCATGCAAATAATCCCGAAACATCGAGAAATCATCAATTAATCACCCTATGTATTCTATAAGGCAATTATTAAGCTCAAATCAACTATACTCATGCTCAAATCATCATTAGGAGACCTAAAATCAAATCTGGACAGAATACTAAACATGCATATAATGACCTAAAAATCACGCAAATAACAAAAACCAAAAGAAAAACAATATCCTAATATGCTCCTATATGCTTTAGACACCCTAACATGCACAAAACTATCAAAAACATGCTAAATAGGCATTACCATGATGAAAATATCATATGACAATCCTAAACATGAAAAGAAAATCTACCATGATGCCTTAGGTAAGTATTTTACGTAAGAATGTGAAATAACCATCCTTACGGCGAGCTTTCTTAAGTAAAACTATCCGAAAATAATTTTACGTAGAAATCACTCCGTATGAATGGTTTCTTCACATATCCTACGTAAAATATATACCTAAGAATGCAAAGAAACTCACAGCGCACTTAAACACACTCTAGAAAGCACCCATGCACAGCCTCACCCTCTAAGGACGATAATTATCCTCGAAAAGGATAATCATCCATACACCTATGAAGACGAGGCTTACACAGCAAGTGTCCTATACAAAAGATGCTTAAAATCATGCATATAATTGAATCATGAAGAGAAAATGGCCTAAACACATCAACTAATTTTTCATGCAAAACGTACCTCTATCCTTAAGAGAGAAACTATCCTAACAGCAAGCAATTCGCAATCCTAGTCCACTAACATGCATTTTCATCATATTTGAATTATATACACTCTAAAATATAGAGTATATATGATTCCTAAATCAATTCTAAGCCATAATTATGCAGAGAATGGAGTAGAAGAAGAAGGAATTGTAAAAGAAAGCAAAGGAGACTTACAATGAAGCAAGGGTCTTCGCTGCGTTCTTCCTTCTCTTTGGCTTGGTTCCCTTCTAGTTCCTCTTCAAAATTGCAGTAGAAAGCCTCCTCCAAGTGATATGAGTGTGTGCAAACTCGTGGTCCCTCTCTCTCTTATGAATATGAAGTGTCAAATAAGTCAAAAAGTCCCTTATGCTGATGAATGAGCCTCTATTTATAATCAACCAACCATATGAACCAATGGTTGAGATTAATTCACCCTAAAATCAATCTAGGGCTGTGATTAAATCCCATGAATGTTAAACAACTCAAAACCCCCTCCCAATAGGCTTAGAAGTCCTTTAGAAGGCAGAAAATCGGAGTAGTAGAGTCCCATTTCGTCAAAAACTCAAAAAGAGAAAATTCAGGATGGGACTCTCGGGTGACCGGTTGGGGTGAACCGGTCCAACCGGTTGGTGAACCGGTCCAACCGGTTGGGCCCAACAGGTCACCCGAGAAGAATCCAAAAATTTTAGAATTCTAGCTCGGTTTGGACTCCGAACTTCAAACGGACACAAATTCTTCATTTTAACTCCAATTTGAGTGATTCAAAAGCCAAAATTTCAAGGATTTAGTGTAGAATAAGCCTAGAATATTCTTGAACCAAGAATCCCTGACCACGGTCAAGTGGCTGGGTTTTCATGAGGCGATTACCCGAAAAAAGGTCAATTAAGCATAGGGTAATGTGGTGAACCAATCCCAAACCTATCAATAAATTAAATTGGCACTTCAATTAGACTCATTTCATCATTCTAAGGCCAATGGAACACTCCGGAGAAAATTTGGAAGTCAATTGGAAAATATACGAAGTAAAAGACGAAATTGCCCTTCAAGTCGCAAAAGTTCTAATTAGCTATCCAAACCTATCTAGAATTGAACCAAATTTGACACACATATCTAAAATGATCCTAGAAACTAAATGCAAGTGATGGGACTCAACAAAGAGACAAAAACATGCATGCAATGATGACCTATTCTCCTAAGGCTTAAAAGGGCAAAATTGTCCTTTAAGGCTTAGGGACTTCTAGATGCTTCTAAACCTATCCAAATACTATCATGATCTCATGGGGGTGAAAATGGGGTGTCTACAGTGAGTTCATAGGAGTGAAAATGGCCTAAAAAGGCCATCCGAACGTGAAAATAGGCAAAACCGGGCGAAACAGGGCAAAACAAGGCGGGAGCCTCGGGTGACCATCTGGCCCCGGACGGTTAGCCGTCTGGGCCTAGACGGCTGACCATCCAGCCCCAGACGGTTACCCGAGGTCGACGCGTTTTTTCGCGATTTTTCAGGAGTTTTGCTATTTTGACGGTTCTACTCCCTTTAGGACTCGAATTTGTGACCCTTTCCCTATAAAAACACATGAGGGAAGCCTTCTAACTCACCTATTTTTATTAACAATAATTATGGAAGCCTTGGATGGGTTCTTAAGAGGGTTTTTGGCAATCATGCCTGCCAAAGACAAAACTGAGTTAGGCGCTTCGGCTTGGAACCGTTGCTCTCTATAAGGCACGTGAAGCTCGAGACGACCCTTCTCACTACTGCTACATATTTCTGGGATCCTCAAATCCATGTCTTTCGATTCAATTATGAAGAATTATGCCCAACCATGGAGGAATTCTGTGCTTTATTTGGAGTTTCGCCCCGCAGGGCCATTCATCCTTCCTACACCTCGCTCTGATTACCTTGCTTCCTTCTCGGATTTTCTTGGCATTCCTCCAAGGGACGCGACGATCTTCATCAAGGATCATATGGTGGACTTAATGAAGTTAGCAACCTCCTTCTTGGCTCACGATAGCGAAGGTACTCTGACTTTCACCCCTCAAATTCAGCGTGCACTTGCTTTCTGTTTAATTGGTCGCTTTCTCATCTCCACTGGCATTCTTCAAGCCCCTGTTCAAATATGTGAGTTGATTACCCCTCTTCTCAAACGACATAACATCATTCCCTTGGTATTAGCTGAAACTTTGAATGGTTTAGATAAAGTTCATGGCAACCCCAAAGCGCCTTTAGAAGGTAGCCCCTTTTTACTGCAAATGTGGCTGCTTGAGTGCTTGAATTTTCTATCTCCCACCACTATCGATCCATACAAGCCCCAGCACTTCTGTCTGCGCCGAGTTGAACTCCCAGGGCCATTCTCTTTAAGAGATTGGTTGGGTTATTTCCAAACACTGTCGTGGAGGAACATCAAATGGTACGTCTTCATATGGGGATGTAAAGAGCAGGTACTTTTTCGAACCTCGGGGTGTGCTTTTGTCAAACTCATAGGACTGAGATCGACTTCCTTCTATTGGACTTCGAGAATTCTTTGCCAGATGGGCGCCATGCAAACCATACCGTCCTTAACAGGACCTTGCTGCTCTGTGGAACCTGTCGGTCTTACCCTGATCAAATGGGCGAGGACTCGCTGGCCTATAGACCTGAAATTGACTCGAATTGCCAACACTAAAGGACCTTTCGCGATGAATACAGAATATAAGCAATGGTTGAAGGATGATTTGGGTGAAAGAGAGACTTCCCGCCGAGAAAGAATTTATGACCTTATCAAGGACACGAGACTTGGGCTTCGCAGAGAAGATATTCTTGAGGCGGTAGAGGCAGCACACGACCATGACTGCGAAAGAAAAGAAGACTTGATAGAGAAAGACAGAAGACTAACAAGACAACTCTGAAGAAACTCAAGAGGACTTAAAGACTCGAGGAATAGAATATCTATGGCATGTCGATAGTTCTTTTACTTAACACCAATAAATTGTTATGTCAAACAACTAGTTTCAAATAAATTGCCAATGATAATTTACTTTTGAGATTTTGCGTTGATTGTGTTGTTTGGACCGCACCCAATGTAACTTTATGGGCTGCCTACATATCCCCTTTTTTCTTTTTTTTCCTTTCTTTCTTTTCTTTTTTTCTTTTTTCTTTTTTTTCTTTTTTCTTTTTTTTTCTTTCTTTTTTTTTCTTTCTTTTTTTCTTTCTTTTTTTCTTTTTTTTTCTTTTTTCTTTTTTTTCTTTTTTCTTTTTTTTCTTTTGGGGAATCAAGTCCTCGTAGTTCAAATGCCTTAACTTTTGCCTAGGCCGCCTTTACAGGTTTTCAACCTAGCAGGCCTTATACATAATACTTCTTTAATTGATCCAAATTGGTAGGGCGAGCGAACTCGATCCCATCCAAATCCATAAGTCGAACAGCCCCTGCTGGCAATATTTCCTTGATAACATACGGTCCACCCCAACTTGGTTTGAACTTTCCTCGTGGATCAAAAATTGGAGCTCGGATCTCTTTCAATACTAAATCCCCTTTCTTCAAGCCTCTGTCTTTGACATGTTTGTTGAACGCCCTCGCGACCCTTCTCTGGTACCCTTGCACATGGTAGAGAGCCCTCAATCGCCTTTCATCTAGCAAAGCCAACTCATCATAACGACCTTTGATCCAATCCACCTCTGCCAGCTGACTTTCCACTACAACCCTTAACGAAGGAACTTCCAATTCCACTGGCAGAACAGCCTCCATCCCATACACTAGAGCATACGGCGTAGCCCCTGTTGATGATCTGACTGACGTTCTGTACCCCCATAATGCCAATGGTAGCTTCTCATGCCAATCAGTGTACGTGTCAGCCGTTTTTCTGTAATATCTTCTTGATGTTCTGTTGGCGGCTTCCACTGCGCCGTTTGTCTGTGGGCGATATAGGGACGACAAGTGGTGAACGATCTTGTACTTCTGCAAGAGCTCTTTGGTCTCCTTCTGGAAATGCTGACCGTTATCTGAAATGACCTCATGCAGTACCCCATATCGGTAGATAATGTTGAGTTGTATGAACTGCGCCACCTTTTTGGCATTCAAAACTCTGAAGGAAGCTGCTTCCACCCACTTGGTGAAGTAATCGATGGCTACCAAGATGTATTCATGACCATTGGATGCCTTCAGCTTAACCTATCTGATGATATCTATTCCCCATACTGCAAACGGCCATGGAGTTGACATGCTTGTTAAGGGCATGGAGGGCAAGTGTTGTCCGTTGGCAAAGAGTTGACACTTATGGCACTTCTTGACGTGGGCATAGCAATCCCTTTCCATTGTAGACCAATAATACCCTAGTCTCATGATCTTCTTAGCCAACATGTATCCATTCATATGCGAAGCCCCCACTCCTTCATGGATTTCTTCAATGAGTTTTCTGGCTTCTTCCTCCGTGACACACAGCAAGTGAATTCCGTTGTAAGACCTCCGATACAGTTTACCTCCGCATACCACATAATGGCTTGCCAATCTTCTCAGTGTTCGCCTATCCACGCGAGATGCTTCCTCTGGATATTCCCTTTCCTCGATGAGCCTTCTTATGTCATGAAACCAAGGGTGGTTATCTGTTACCTCTCCTTCTCGAATGGAACAGCAATAAGCAGGTTTTTCTCTGCATTCGATCACGAGCGGTTTCACGCTTCCCCCTTCTGGTATTTCCACCATTGATGCTAGAGTTGCTAAGGCATCAGCGAACTGATTCTTGTTTCTCGACAAGTAATTGAACTCGATCTCCGCGAACTCTTTGGTCAGTGCTTCCAAATAGGCATGGTAGGGCAACAGCTTCTCATCACGAGTTTTCCACTCCCCTTTTATCTGACAAATTATCAATGCTGAATCTCCGAACACCTCTAGTTCTTTTATCCCCAACTCTAACGCAGCTTCCAATGCTAGGATGCAGGCCTCATACTCTGCTATGTTATTGGTGGCTTCGAACCCCAATTTGACTGCTAAAGGTGTGAAGGCTTCTTCGGGCGAGACTAGTAGCACTCCTATTCCATATCCCCTTCTGTTTGTAGCTCCGTCGAAGTAGACTCTCCAAACCTTCTTCTTGATTTCCAGGATATCTTCGTCGGGGAACTCATCATTGAATCGGGTTGATGATGACACAGGGCAACTTGCTAAATGGTCTGCAATGACGCTTCCTTTAATGGACTTCTGCGCCAGGTACTTTATGTCGAATTCATTGAGAAGAAGCGACCAACGAGCGGTCCTGTATGATAGGACTGGTTTTTCTAGCAAATACTTCAAAGGATCCAATCGACTTATTAACAGGACTTCGAAAGACATCATGTAATGACGGAGTTTCTGGGTGGCCCACACTAACGCTACGCAAGCCTTTTCTAGTGCATTGTACTTTACTTCATAATCTGTCATTTTCTTGCTCAAGTAATAGATGGCATTTTCCTTTTTCGACCCTTCAAGGTATTGAGCTAATATAGCTCCCGTCGTGGTTTCAGTAACCGTTAAGTATAACAGTAACGGTTCACCTTGCCGCGGGGGAACCAAGATTGGGGGGTTGCTCAGATACTTTTTAATGGTCTCAAAGGCTTCTTGACAATCCTCATTCCAGTCTTTGGAAACGCCCTTTTTAAGTAGCTTGAAAATTGGCTCGCATACCATGGTTAGATTGGCGATAAAACGACTTATGTATTGAACTCTCCCCAGAAAACCCCGGATTTGCTTTTCCGTTCTTGGTGGCTCCATCTCCGTGATAGCTTTTATCTTCCCTGGATCAACTTCAATTCCCCTCTGAGTGATCATGAAACCCAACAGCTTCCCTGCGGTGACTCCGAAGGCGCACTTCTGAGGATTCAATCGGAGGTTGTACTTTTTTGCTCGTTCTAGGAACTTCTCCAATGCCGTGAAATGTCCTTCCCGGTCTACAGATTTAACTATCATGTCGTCCACATACACCTCTACTTCTTTATAGATCATATCATGCAATAGGGTCGTAGCAGCTCTTTGGTAAGTAGCCCCGGCATTTCTCAAGCCAAAAGGCATTACCTTGTAGCAATACGTGCCCCACTACGTGATAAAAGCCGTCTTTTCCATGTCTCGAGGTGCCATCTTTATCTGGTTGTAACCGGAGAACCCATCCATGAAGGAGAGAAGAGCATGGCTTGCTGTACTGTCCACCAACACATCGATATGCGATAGAGGGAAATTGTCCTTTGGGCTTGCAACATTAAGGTCACGGAAGTCGACGCACATTCGCACTTTCCCATCTTTTTTAGGCACAGGCACTATGTTAGACAGCCATTCAAGGTACTCCACAACTTGGAGAAACCCGGCATCTAATTGTTTAGTTACCGCTTCTTTCACTTTCAAAGCCCATTCCGGTTTTAATCTTCTTAATTTCTGCTTTACAGGCTTTTTAGTGGGATTAGTGGGGATGTAATGTTGCACAATATCTGGATCAATTCCAGGCATATCCTCATAAGACCATGCGAAGGCCTCTGCATTGGCTTTTAGAAGTATTATCAATTTTTCTTTTTCAGCAGGTGAGAGAGTTATCCCAATTTTAATTATCCTTGGCAATTCATCTGTCCCTAGATTGATTGATTCCAATTCATCCATGTTAGGTTCCGTAACGCCCCTTTTCCTTTGCTCGACGAGCTCCGGGGGGACGTCATTCCTAGGATCTATATCCATGCCATAGATATCCATAGAAGAGAGAAAGGAAACACTGTAAATAATGAAAAGAAACACACTTTATTGACTAAACTAACAAAACAGAGCAAAGAAAAGAAAACACATATGCCACAACTAGGGAACGACTCCTAACTCCACAAGGTGGGCTAGGCGGACACACTTTATTTGAAAGGAAAGCTAAGACAAGCTACTAAGGAACCTATAAGCTACTATCAGGTAAGTCAAGATCTTCGCCCTCAAGAACTTCTGCAATGGTACCCTCTTCAAGATACCAATTAAGGAGCGGCACGGCTGCATGGTGAATTGAAGAACACTCGAGATCCAATCCCTCCACAGCAAGAAGCGTATCTTGAAACATTGTAACCATGGCTTCCGAATCCATCTGTTCTGCCCAGTCCTCGCTCTTCTCTTCCCAATAGCTATCATTGATTGCTTCATCATTAACCATCGTTGCAGTGATGGGATACCACTCAGTGAAGAATATTTCAAACCCTGGAATTCTCGCCTTGGTTGCTTTGTCAATGGATGGTTCGGGGAATCCACAGAATTGAAAATCCTCCCCTTCCTTAACAAAGTAACCATTCAAGGTAGGTCGGTATGGCGAGATTCGAATATCTGGCACCCTTCCTTCTGCTTTTGCTTTGACCCTTTCTTTGCTTCTCTGCAACATCTCCATACGGTCCTTCTTGGAAGGCTCATACCCCAATCTGAAGGTTTAGGTGACAATACGGCTCTGAATGGATACCGGTATGCCTTGCTAACGGCGTCCAAGTCCCATGCCTGGGAAGAAACTCATTTTCTTCATTATGTTTCCCACATGTAAGTTGCCATGAGGGCAAAAGTCGAGAGGTATCAACTCTCTCTGTTCTGGCTCTTTCTCTATGCATTGAACATACTCGAACCCAGACAATGGTGCTCCAGCGGGCTCAGGCTTGATCTCGCAAATGGGTACCCCTGACAACTTCAAGTCATAATCACTTTGGAGTGTGACGATGGCCCCTTCATAAGGGAACTTGACTTTTTGGTGCAATGAAGAAGGGACGGCCCCTGTAGGATGAATCCAAGGTCTCCCCAACAAGAGATTGAAGCATGATGGGACATCCAGCACTTGGAACTCCACCTTGAATTTTGTACGCCCCATAATCAGCGGCAAAGTGACCACTCCAATCACCTCTCTGCGGGTGTTATCATAGGCTCTCACTGTTTGCCCGGATGGCATGAAATCTGTTGGATCCAACCCCAAGACGGTGGCAGTTCTGAGAGGGCACACATTAAGAGCGGAACCATTGTCGATCAGGACTGTTGGAACTCTCTTTCCCATGGTGTCGACAGTGATGTACATGGCTTGTGAATGGCTAGGTCCACTTTTAGGTAGGTCTGCCTCTGAGAACACAATGGTTGAGTTCTTCGAGGTTGGATTCACCAAGTTCACCAAATTTTCCAGAGATGTGTCAACGGGGACTTGTATTTGGTTGAGCAACTTCAAGATTATCTGCCTGTGCTTGTAAGAGGCCATGAGTAAACCCCATATAGTGATGTTGGCATTAGTCTTTCTTAATTGCCTAAGCACTTCGTCTTCCTCTTCTTGTAAGTCGAGGTGGCGATTACCTTCCAAGTCCCCCAATGGGTTGTTAGATTCTAAATGCGGAGGCTTGAAATGGCGACCCCCTCTATTTATGTGCTCTACCTCATCATCACTCATCCACATGTCATCAATCTCACCTACGTCACCCATGAGGTCGTCCCATGTGATTGTGTCGATCTCTTCCATTTGGACTTCCTCTGGTAACTCATCCCAACCTGTGGGGATTATAGGCTCATCAGGGATGGGGTCGGGGTAGAGTACATAGTAATCAAACTTTCCGGACGACTCTCCCAACAAACCCACTTTAGGATCTCCTGCCTCGAACCTTTCTTTCAATTGTTGCTGCACGGACTTCCTTGGCAATACCAAAACCTTTTGATCAATAAGGTCTTGAACTACCTTTTTCAGTATAACACAGTCCTCCGTATCATGCCGAGGCGCCTGATGGTACAAACAGAATTGGTGAGGAGTCGAAGGCCTCGGCTTTGAATGGCATGGCAATATGAGCCCTTTATCACAACATTGGTGGAAAACTTGAGTCAAGGTCATGGGAAGTGGCGTGTATTGCCTTATGGGTTGACGGGATTGGGACGAGCCAAGCTCGATGGTATTTATGTTGTTGGGAGGAGGCATATTGTGATTGGGGAGGGGATTTCGAGTGACATTTGGGCGATTTGGTGCGGTAGGTGGTGAAATGATCTGCTTGTCAAGCAAATCTTGGATTTCATGGCGGAGACGGTAACAACATTGGTTAGATGGCCTTTGGCTTGGTGGAACTTGCAATATTCATTTTCATTGTAGCTTTTGGGTAACGGGTTTGGTGGAGGCCTTGGGTCGAGGGGTTTCAGGAGGTCACGGCTTCTCAGCTTTTCAAAGACTCTTTCGAGTGGCATGTATAGCTCAGTGAATTAGCGAGGTGAGGTGGAGTCATTTAGGGAGAAAGGGCGAGTGGGCTGGGTAATGGTATTGACCTCGGCATTGGGTTTTCCTCCAAAGTTTGTCCTTCGACTCCTTTGGACCTCCTCCGTTTTGATTGTTCCATCGGCGGTTGCATCTTCAACTTGTGTGCCAGCCCCGACAAGAGCCTTGAAGTTTGGAAAGTAGTGAGCAAAGAGGTGCTTGTGATATACGGGCAGCAAGTTCTTCACCACCAACTGAATCTTGTCTTCCTCATTCGGTCTGTCTGTCATTTTGGAAGCCTCTTGTCTCCACCTAGTGATAAAGGCGGAGAAAGTCTCATTAACCCCTTGCTTAGTGGTTTCCAAGTCCCTTCGCGTGACATCCACTTCGGTGTTGTACTTGTAATGGTCCGTGAATGCATTGCATACATCCTCCCAGGTCTTGGTTCTGTTCTCCTCTAATGACAAAAACCATTTCAAGGCGGAACTCGCTAATGACTCGTGAAACATTTGAGCCAATAACTCATCGTTCGCCCCTCGAGGGTGCATAGCTCACACATACAGCTTGAGGTGGGTCTTAGGACAACCTATCCCATCGAATTTTTCCAACTTCGGCATCTTGAATTGTAACGGGATGTGAGCCTTTGGGAACAAGGACAAAGTACGGATGTCGACCATATCATCAGATCTGCAGATTCCCTTCAGAGTTCTTTCTAAAGCCTCGACCTTGTTCACCAGGGCGGTTGAGTTCTCTCTAGATGTGGCTTTGGTTTCCCCTTCCTTGGTCTTGGGTAGTTCTCCCCCCTCTCCTAATGGTTCCTCAGCAGATTTGGAATCATTGGATCCTTGATTGTTGTCAGTGGCACGGGCCCTAGATTCAGGTTCGGAGTTCTTCTATTGAATGTCTTGAGCTAACTTGAGTGCGGTCTCGGATACCTGGGTAGTGTGGTCAAGTTTTTCCATGATAGCTTTCAAAGTAGCCTCAAGGTTGAAACCCCGGTTGCTAGCTCTTTCCTCGGCCATATCCGACTCGGTGACAGAATCAGCACTGACTAGGCGCCCTTGTTGATTACGGATCCAAGCCAGCACGTCTATCCCTCTAACATAGGGCAAACACTCAATTTCTCAGCCTAAGGGTCCATCCTAAGCTTCCATAATTATCTCAAAATTTTTACAACGTACACCCTTAATTAGTTCTCTTAACCAATTACCCTTGTGGGGGTCATGGGGAAGGGTACGTATTAAGGATGTAGGATGTAAAGTTTCCTTTAATTACCCACTCAATCAACAAAGCATGGCAACACATCACAAACACGGTAGTATATCATCACAACAATGTGTGTGCATATAGGTGATCCGATGGTGTCCTAGAAGGTCCATTACATGCAATTCTTTCTTTTAAGAAGGTAGGCTAGGGTCCTCAACTTTGCTTGTACCAATCTTTATACCTAACCACATGTGACATCAGGAATGTCGCGTGGGTCCAGCAGTACGTGATTAATCCATTTGATATACCCAAGGGCAAGCCCAAGGGTACTTGGCAAGAGAGGTTTGATAGCTTCGCCCAACACATGGAATCAGGAAAACCAAGGTCGAACTAGGCTATCAGTTGGCAAGGATACATCGAGGGACAATCGAGTGATCATGCAACAATAGCGCACACAATGCAATAAATGAAAGCACACAGTCAAGCGGTTGCAAGTGATTAATTTTATTAAACAATAAGAAATTAATTTAGCCCAATCAAATTAAATGAGTCTAGCCCTCGACATCCCCAGTGGAGTCGCCAAACTGTGAACCCCGGAAAACGGCCCACAAGGATTTGGCAAAAAGATAGGTGTGAAAAACAACAAACGAAAAGGAGTCGCCACCTCATTTTTTAGGGAAAAGAGGAAAACCACAAAAAAGTTTTATTTTCAAAACCACATGACTCCATTAAAGGAAAAGCAAAGTCTTTGAAACCAGAAAATTGGGTTCGGGGGCTAAGTTACGACGTGGGAAGGTTCTGGGCAAAAGCCCATAGGCACCCACATCGCCCGAGTTGGTCTCTTAATTTGATTGGGCTAACTTAATATCTTTTTCACTCAAATATCATCACATATCATCACAAGGCAGCATGCATATCATATATTCCATCCAATCATCCATGCATAACCAATCAAACAAAACAGAAAAAAAGAAGAAAAGAAAAGAAAAGCCTAGGATACTTGGATCCTAGAACGGACTTGAGCCTCACGAAGAGCGCCTACGTACCATGCAGCGAAATACATGGATCAAAGTCCACGTAGTTCGAAAAGAATAAGGTTACAACCTAATACAAACCTATGGTAAAAACCCTATGTTTCCTCATTTGAAAATACTTTGATTTAGGCCAAAACTGAAAACTTCCATAAGAGGAAAACATTGATAAAAACCAGAATTTATTATTGAAGGAAACTTTTGATAATTACCATATGTCCATATTAAGAAGTAACCCTAGGAGGGAGAAGAGAAAAGAAAGAAAAAGAAAGGTGAATTGGGGCACCTTCAAACCCACTTACCTGAGCGCAATAGCTCCAAGCATTAGCCATTTCAGACCATAGCAGCCCTATTTGCAATAGGACAAGCATTGTACCTGTCTGCACCCTTACAAGTGCACAAAACCATGCAAAGAAAGTAATATGCAAATCTGGACAGAACCTTGACAAGGCCTAAAACCATCCATTTATCATGCAAATAACAAGAATAATGAATAACTAAGGACTCTAACTCAATCCTACATGCAATGACCTAACTAACATGCATAAAAACCTATGAAAGACACTCTAACAAGCATAAGAGACTCCAATAATATCAATAAACATGATAACAAAGCCTATTCTAGCCAAAAGATGATATTTTATGTAAATTATGAAAATAGACCTTCCTACGGCGAGCTTTCTTAAGCAAAACTATCCTAGGATAATTTCACGTAAAAAAGTCGTTATGAGGAGGTGCAATCATCATATCCTACGTAAAATATATACCCTAGAACACGACAGAAGTGATTTCATGTTTAAACACATCACAGAAGGCTCTCATGCGAAACCCTACTCAACGAAAAGGATAATTATCCTTAGAAAAGGATAATGTCTCCAAAAAACCTATAAAACTCACTACATGAATGCAAACCTAGCATGAATCAACTATATGCAGCATATATAGAATGAATACGATGAGAAACTACTCAAAAAGCTAAGCTAAGCATGCTGTACGAAGCTTGTGCGAATTCAGGGTTATCGAAACCCTAACTTCACAACCATGCATTAAAACCTATGAAACAACTCTGAGACATGCTCAAATTATCATGAATATCATTCATATAACATATATTAACTAACAGGAGCATCAACTTATGACAATTATCACAACAACCTAAACATGTAAACTATGCATGATTTAAGAGGATAAAAAGAGTAATACTTTCAAATCCTTGGTAAACCAGGGATTATCAAGCATATAAAGCCATAAACTATCCTAAAATCATTCATATAACATCACACAAGCATTGAATTCAATCCACAAGAAGAGCAACTTCATGCACCATAACTATCCTAGAAGAAGAAGAAGAAGAAGAAGAAGAGAACTCATGTTCAGCATTGAAGAAGAGTACTTACCTCTTGTAGACTCTTCCTTGTCTTCAAACTTCTTGTTTCCTTGCTTGCTTGGGGTTGAAGAGCCTCCTCTTGATGTCCTTCTAGCTCTCCAAACTCGTAGCTCCCTCTCTCTCTAAGTGTAAAGTGCAATTAACCTCCCCCTATGTGCTGAATATCATGTCCTTTATATAGAGAACTGACCCCCTAAACCAATGGCTAAGATTAATTCATTAAATAACGATCCTAGGGCTATTAGAGACTCTCTTGGTGTTCAAATAACTCAAACTTACACACTCCTAAGCTCAGACAAGTTGTATTGGCGGAGGAAACCGTCAAAAGAGGGAAAAAAGAGTCAGAATTTGAGTTGAGGAAGGAGTCTCTCGGGTGACCATCTAGGCCTGGACGGTTAGCCGTCTGGGGTTGGACGGTTAGCTGTCTGGGCTTGGACGGCTGACTGTCCAGCCCCGGACGGTTACCCGAGGGTCCTCTATTTTTTCTCCGCTTTTGACTCCCACTTGCTGTAGTAGTCCTAAAATCTTCAAATTAAGTCCGATTTTGACGAAATAAAAACCAAAACGACCGTGTTTCGAAGGGGAACACATTTTTAGGCATTTTAGGATAAAAATCCTTAACCATGGGTGCATGGTTAGGTTTTACAAAGGTAGTTAACCATGGTGCCTCACCGTCACTAAGCTGGGTTTGTACACAAGGTCGAACCAAATGCTTTCCCGATCGAAATTTGATCTTTCTAAACATGTTTAGGACATAAATAAAGCCCAATTTGAGTTAAATGAGATAATATTGGTTGGGTCTTATGAGTCAATTTGAGCAAACCAAGAAAGGGTCTTTTAGCCAACCCGAACCATTACGAGCCGAATTGATCTTAAACTATTAATTCATGAAATTGAACCTATATATAGACTCTATGTACTCATATGAACTCATGGGGATGACTCGGGATTCATTCCAAAGTCAAATGGAAAATATACGGCTTAAAAGATGATTATGCCCTTTAAGTCGCAAAAGTTCTTATTGACCATCGAGATGAACTCCAAATCACTTCAAAATTCATACACATGATATTCAATACCATAGAAACTCAATGCAAAAGACTAGACTCAAAAAGGACTCAAAATCCTACATGAAATGATATGTCCTAGCTAAGGTGACAAAAATGGGGTGTGACAGGAGCCACCAAGAACGGAAAAGCAGATCTGGGGTTTTCTAGAGAGAGTTCAATACATAAGCCGGTTTATCGCCAATCTGACCATGGTGTGCGAGCCAATTTTCAAGCTACTTAAGAAGGGTGCTTCCAAGGAATGGAACGAGGATTGCCAAGAAGCCTTTGAGACCATTAAAAGGTATCTGAGCAACCCCCCAATCTTGGTTCCCCCACGGCAAGGTGAACCGTTACTGTTATACTTAACGGTTACTGAAATCGCGACGGGAGCCATGTTAGCTCAATACCTTGAAGGGTCGAAAAAGGAAAATGCTATCTACTACTTGAGCAAGAAAATGACAGATTATAAAGTAAAGCACAATGCATTAGAAAGGGCTTGCGTAGCATTGGTATGGGCCACCCAGAAACTCCGTCATTACATGATGTCTTTCGAAGTCCTGCTGATAAGTCGCTTGGATCCCTTGAAGTATTTGCTAGAAAAACCAGTCCTATCGTACAGGACGGCTCGTTGGTCTCTTCTTCTCAATGAGTTCGACATATAGTACCTGGTGCAAAAGTCCATTAAAGGAAGCGTTGTCGCTGATCACTTGGCAAGTTGCCCTGTGTCATCATCAACCCAATTCAATGATGAGTTCCCCGACGAAGACATCCTCGAAATAGGGAAGAAGGTTTGGAGAGTTTACTTCGACGGAGCGGCAAACAGAAGAGGTTATGGAATAGGAGTGTTACTAGTTTCGCCCGAAGAAGCTTTCACGCCTTTAGCAGTCAAGTTGGGGTTCGAAGCTACCAACAACATTGCGGAATATGAGGCCTGCATCCTAGCATTAGAAGCTGCATTAGAGTTAGGAATAAAGGAACTCGAGGTGTTCGGAGATTCAGCATTGATAATCTGTCAGATAAAAGGGGAATGGAAAACTTGCGACGAGAAGCTGTTGCCCTATCATGCCTATTTGGAAGCACTGACTAAAGAGTTTGCGGAGATCGAGTTCAATTATCTGTCGAGAAACAAGAATCAGTTCGCTGATGCTCTAGCAACTCTAGCTTCGATGGTGGAGATACCAGAAGGAGGAAGTGTAAAACCGCTCGTAATCGAATGCAGAGAGAAACCCGTTTATTGCTGTTCTATCCGAGAAGGGGAGATGACAGACAATCACCTTTGGTTTTATGACATAAGAAGGCTCATCGAAGAAAGAGAATATCTAGAGGAAGCATCTCGTGTGGACAGACGAACAGTAAGGAGATTGGCAAGCCATTATGTGGTATGCGGAGGAAAACTGTATCGGAGGTCTTACGACGAGATTCACTTGCTGTGTGTCACGGAGGAAGAGGCTAGAAAACTCATCGAAGAAATTCATGAAGGAGTGGGGGCTCTGTATATGAATGGATACATGCTAGCTAAGAAGATCGTAAGGCTAGGGTACTACTGGTCTACAATGGAAAGAGATTGCTATGCCCACGTCAAGAAGTGCCATAAGTGTCAACTCTTCGCCAACGGACAACACTTGCCCTCCATGCCCTTAACAAGTATGTCAACTCCTTGGCCATTTGCAGTGTGGGGAATAGATATCATCTGACAGATCAAGCCGAAGGCATCCAACGGACACGAATACATCTTAGTAGCCATCGATTACTTCACAAAGTGGGTGGAAGCAACTTCCTTCAAAGTTTGAATGCTAAAAAGGTGGCGCAGTTCATACAGCTCAACATTATCTACCTATATGGGGTACCGCATGAGGTTATTTCAGATAACGGTCAGCATTTTTAGAAGGAAACTAAAGAACTTTTGCAGAAGTATAAGATCGTTCATCACTTGTCATCCCCGTATCGCCCATAGACTAACGGTGTAGTGGAAGCCGCCAACAAAAATATCAAGAAGATACTACAGAAAACGGCTGACACGTACACTGATTGGCATGAGAAACTACCATTGGCATTATGGGGGTACATAACGTTAGTCAGATCGTCGACAGGGGCTACGCCGTATGCTTTAGTGTATGGGATGGAGGCTGTTCTACCAGTGGAATTAGAAGTTCCTTCGTTAAGGGTTGCTGTGGAAAGCCAGCTGGTAGAGGTGGATTGGATCAAAGGTCATTATGATGAGTTGGCATTGCTAGATGAAAGGTGATTGAGGGCTCTCTACCATGTGCAAGGGTACCAGAGAAGAGCCGCAAGGGCGTTCAACAAACATGTCAAAGACAGAGGCTTGAAGAAAGGGGATTTGGTATTGAAAGAGATTTGAGCTCCAATTTTCGATCCACAAAGAAAGTTCAAACCAAGCTGGGGTGGATCGTACGTCATCAAGGAAATATTGCCAGCAGGGGCTGTTCGACTTATGGATTTGGATGGTATCGAGTTCGCTCGTCCTACCAATTTGGATCAATTAAAGAAGTATTATGTATGAGGCCTGCTAGGTTGAAAACCTGTAAGGGCGGCCTAGGCAAAAGTTAAGGCATTTGAACTACGAGGACCTGATTCCCCAAAAAGAAAAAAAAAAGAAAAAAAAAAGAAAAGAAAAAAGAAAAAAAAAAAGAGAGAAAGAATGGGGATACGTAGGCAACCCATAAAGTTACTTTGGGTGCGGTCCAAACAACGCAATCACAAAATCTCAAAAGTAAATTATTATTGGCAATTCATTTGAAACTAATTGTTTGACATAACAATTTATTGGTGTTAAGTAAAAGAGCTATTGACATGCCATAGATATTCCATTCCTTGAGTCTTTAAGTCCTCTTGAGTTTCTTCAGAGTCATCTTGTTTGTCTTCTGTCTTTTTCTCTCAAGTCTTCTCTTCTTTCACAAGTCATGGCCGTGTGCTGCCTCTACTGCCTCAAGAATGTCTTCTCTGCAAAGCCCAAGTCTCGTGTCCTTGATGAGGTCATAAATTATTTCTCGGCGAGAAGCCTCCCTTTTGCCCAAATCATCCTTTAACCATTGCTTATATTCCAGACTCATCTCGAAAGGACCTTCAGTGTTGGCAATTCGAGTCAATTTCAGGTCTGTAGGCCGGCGAGTCCTCGCCCACTTGATTATAGTAAGACCGACAGGTTCCACAGAGCAACAAGGTCCTGTTAAGGATGGTATGGTTTGCATGGTGCCCATCTGGCGAAGAATTCTCGAAGTCCAATAGAAGGAAGTCGCTCTCAGCCCTATGAGTTTGACAAAAGCACACCCCGAAGTTCGAAACAGTACCTGCCCTTTACACCCCCATATGAAGACATACCACTTGATGTTCCGCCATGACAGTGTTTGGAAATAACCCAACCAATCTCTTAAAGAGAATGGCCCAGGGAGTTCAACTCGGCGCAGACAGAAGTGCTAGGGCTTGTATGGATTGATAGTGGTAGGAGATAGAAAATTCAAGCGCTCGAGCAGCCACATTTGCAATAAAAAGGGGCTACCTTCTAAAAGCGCTTTAGGGTTGCCATGAATCTTATCCAAGCCATTCAAGGTTTCAGCTAATACCAAGGGAATGATGTTATGTCGCTTGAGAAGAAGGGCAATCAACTCACATATTTGAACAGGGGCTTGAAGAGTGCCGGTGGAGATAAGAAAGCGACCAATTAAACAAAAAGCGAGTGCACGCTGAATTTGAGGGGTGAAAGTCAGAGTACCTTCGCTATCATGAGCCAAGAATGAGGTTGCTAACTTCATTAAGTCCACCATATGGTCCTTCACAAAGATCGTTACATCCTTCTGAGGAATGCCAAGAAAATCCGAGAAGGAAGCGAGGTAATCTGAGCGAGGTGTAGGAAGGATGAATGGCCCTGTGGGCGAAACTCCAAATAAAGCACTGAATTCTTCCATGGTTGGGCATAATTCTTCATAATTGAATCGAAAGACATGGATTTGAGGATCCCAGAAATATGTAGCAGCAGTGAGAAGGGTCATCTCGAGCTTCATGTGCCTTATAGAGAGCAACGGTTCCAAGCCGAAGCGCTTAAACTCAGTTTTGTCTTTGGCAGCTATGACTGCCAAAAACCCTCTTAAGAACCCATCCAAGGCTTCCATAATTATTGTCAATGAAAATAGGTGAGTTAGAAGGCTCCCCTCATGTGTTTTCATAGGGAAAGGGTCACAAATTCGAGTCCTAGAAGGAGTAGAATCGTCAAAATAGGAAAAAACCTAAAAAATCGTGAAAAAACGCGTCAACCTCGGGTAACTGTCCGGGGCTGGATGGTCAGCCGTCTGGGCCCAAATGGCTAACCGTCCGGGGCTAGATGGTCACCCGAGGCCTCCGCTTTGTTTTGCCTTATTTCGCCCGGTTTCGCCTATTTTCGCGTACAGATGGCCTTTTTAGGCCATTTTCACTCCTATGAGCTCACATTGACTCAAATTTTCATAAGAAAGGCACCACAACATTATCATGATAGATTCATACAAGCACAACAAGTATCCATAACAAGGGATAAGAAAGTTGGTTTAAGGTTGCGATTACAAAACATAGCATGAAATGCAAAAAGATAGCCATTGTCTCATTGTTTTTACAATCCTAACAAGGAAGTAAATGAACTCAGCGAGTCCTAGAGTTTCTTTTGCAGCTCGGCCCAGCTCCGTCACGACCCCCACGAGGTGCTCTAGGAGGGCGCATCAATGGTAGCGGTTGCATAAACAAAATCCATTGCAAAGGAGCTAAGTATGAGAATAGGGTTGGTTGAAAACCACCAATGGGGACTTTAAAATGGGTTGAACACTTACCATGACATCCAGACGGGCTTCCGCCATGGATTTGGCTAAGCTCATCCTCACAAGGTCACGCCTCAAGCCCTCACTAAGGTCAATGAACTCTTAGGCATAGGCCGCAGGTACCTAGGATAATCAATAAGATTAAATTGAAGGTAATGTTGAAAGAAAGAAAAGAATACCTATAAAGAGAACTCACCTGTTCTCGATTTGGGTCGATCCTAGGGGATTCATCAAATGCAGGATGGGTGATGGCGGTCTTGACAAAGTCTGACCCGCAGCACAGATCAATGGACCAATTAGGCTGAGGCAAGGGCAGTAGCCTATCCCCCTCCATCTCATCTTCTTCAGAGCCAGGAACCACTCCTGAGCCCACTGTCGAGCTATGCCCTCGTGCTCGTCGACCCTGCAAGTGTTCACCTATTAAATAGAGTCTCTATCAAAAGAAAAGGCTAAGAAAGCGTCAAAGACTTACCCCCTGAGGAGGGAGGCCTGTCACCCTGGGCCTCATCAGATATTGATGGCAGAAAGTGTCGTACACAATGTCAGGAGAAGTGAACTCCTCCGTATCCCAACCTCTCAAAGCATCCCACAACTCCTCCCCCTCCATCAAGTTAGCATGCCTCATGTTAAGTGGTGGTGGCATGGGAGCCATGGCGACATTCACATCACCCATGACTTATCGTAAGACTCGTTCCCCTAAGTACCAGTACCTACCCACGGGGCCTTCTAAAAGCACCCTCTTGCCAGTCAACATTAAGCTGGGAATGCATCGCTTGGGTAGCATTGGTACCCATATCTTCCATGGATTCTATTCAATCTGTTCAAAAATCCAAAATGAGAAATTGGAAATAAAAAGAAAAGGAAAAAATAGGGAAAGAATTTCACCATGTCAGTAGTGAGACTTGCTAGGTGAGCTCTAGCATAGGCGTAATCATGACGATTCGCCGCCCGGATGGACACATAAGTGGGAGAGTAATTCTTGAGGGTAGGCCATTCAATGGTTTCCTCAGCAAGGGATGGGCGACACAGGTTAAGGTACTCATAGCACCAAACCTGTCAAGAGTTGAGAAAAGAGTCAAAAAAGAAAGGAAAATATAAAAAAGAGTGAAAAGAAATAAAAGGGAAGTAGCATTACCTCCCAAACAAAGGGCATCCCTCCAAAGTCCTTGGTAACACCGCGTGACATGTCACACATGGTGCGGTACATTGTGGCTAGAGCAGCCCCTCCCCAGTTGAATTTCCTAATCTTGCCAATATCTTCCATGCTTGCAAGAAGACCCAAAGGGGCTAGGTCGCCCGTACCAGCAAAGAATGTGCATGAGATAATGTAAAGAAGGAATGCTCTTGTAATGCAATCGGGGCTCGCACCCTCGCTCTCCCTTTGCTTTGCAAATTTGTTGAAAAGCCAAGTGCGGCGCACTGCTTTCTTGATTACCTCAACTTCCATTCCAAGGTAAGCTAAGAGATAATCCTCATCTGTGGAAGCCTCTTCATAGAATTCCAAGCTCTTGCCCTTAATGCTCAAGCCCGTGATCATGGTAAAGTCCTTGGGAGTTAAAGTCATCTCCCCGAAACCGAAATGGAATGTGTTGGTGGTGTCCCACCATAGTTCAGACAAGGCTAGCAAGGCTTGCCTATCACATTGATCATTCCACAGAGAATCTAGGAATGGGCCAAAACCGGCCTTTTCGACATGGCCCTTGGCAATGGGTTGGAAGTTTTCCATGTTCCGCCACTATTCAATGAGTCCTTTGATAGAGGACCTAGTGCGCATGTCCTAAAAGTTGGGCTATAGCCATTGAAAATACCTTAAGAGTTAGTTGAAAGAACATGGAAACAATAAGCTTACACTAGCAATTGGTTTCAAATTGTTTTCTAAAAGATGTCAAGAAATTGTTTTTTTTCATGAAATGAATTGCTAATGAATGTTTATGAGTTTACTTGTTCATATGCCTTAATTTGGCAAGGATTGAACACTTTTTTATCACTTGGGCATTTTATCGAACACTTAGGGGGTGACACTTCCCAAACCTTGAAACAAAAGAATTTTGTATGATCAATCCTTTCTAAATCATAGCATATTACTCACTTGAGTGTTTACTTGTTGATATACATTGATTTGGTAAAGATTGAACATCTTTATTTCACTTGGGCATTTTATCGAACACTTGGTGGGTGGCATTTTTCAAGCTTTCAAATGAAAAGAATTTGTGTGTTCAATCCTTGCCAAATCAAGGGATATCACTCAACAACCCAAGGGGTATTCAAAAAAAGTAGATGGGAATGCAATTTCATCAAAAGAATCGAAAGATTCAAAAGAAAAGTGTTAAGTTGGGTAAACTTACTTCTTGTTGGGAATGGAGGAATGAGAGATGCTTGTCGGGTTCAAGCAACACCCTATCTTGTGGAGTATCATAGAGTGGTGCCTTGTACTTGCTTTTGACCCCATAGAATGGATACTTGGTGCTTGAGTCCTTCCTTGATGACATTCTTGATGATGGAGTTGGGTTTGTGAAAAATGGGTTTGATTTGGTTTGATTTCCAAAGATGATGTGAATTGGTTGTTTTGATTGTTAAATGGGCTTGATTTGTTGTTGTTTGATGTGCATTTGATGTTTGGATTGAATGTTTTTGAAGTAGGAATGAGAGAATGAGAGATGGAGAAGATGGAATGAGAGTTTAGAGAGAGAAACTCTCTAATTTTCGGGTTAGGAGAATGTGAGAATGGGTGTGCAAACATGGGTTTAAAAACCCACAATTTTTTTTAATGGTGGGCTCGGGTAACCGTCCCCCCTTGGACGGTCAGCCATCTTGCCCTGGACGATTGACCATCTGAGGGCAGATGGTCACCCTAGCCCGCTTTGCCCGTTTGCCCCGTCTCGCGCGCTTGCGACCTCTAAACTTCTCCAAATTGACTTTATGTTCAATTTTTGAGCTATGGGATGAATATATCCCCCAAGTTTATCAAGTTTCAATGAAATTTTTGAATCTTGGGTGATTGTATTTACCCACATAACGAGGAATTGTTATGGCTATGATAAATAGCTTTCTCATGAAATGAGCTTGGTGTTGAATAGATTGGTTTTCAAGTCTTAGAATTCAATTCTCTATGTGGTGATAGTGATATCATATCATGTGATAAAGATAATTTCACATGAAATGACTTGCTAATCATGTGATAAAGATAATTTCACATGAAATGACGATTCGTGAAGTCACGCTAGTTACGAAGTAACTTGCTATCTTTATGAAAATGGCATGAAATGCACTTTGTTTTTCAATCAATTGACTTTTAAATCAATGTTATATCATGTGATAAAGATAATTTCACATGAAATAACATGGAATAAGCTTGATTTTCAATCAAATAACTCTCAATTCAATGTCATTTCATGTGATAAAGACAACTTCACATGAAATGATAAGAAATGAACTTGATTTTGAGTTGAATGACTCTCAATACATTGTCATTTCATGTGATAAAGACAATTTCACATGAAATGAACTTGATTTTGAGTTAAATGACTCTTAATACAATGTCATTTCATGTGATAAAGATAATTTCACATGAAATGATAAGAGATGAACTTGATTTTGAGTTGAATGACTTTCAAATCATTATTATTTCATGTGATAAGGATAATTTCATATAAAATGATAAGAGAGGACTTGGTTTTGAGATAAATGACTTTCAATTCATGTGACAAAGATAATTTCACATGAAATGATAAGAAATAAGCTTGATTTTGACTTAATTGACTTGCAATTGGATCTCATATCATGTGATAACAATAATTTCACATGAAATGATGATTCACGAGTTATGAAATAACTCACTATCTTTGCTATTTCCACTGAAAGTGGTATGAAATCATGTGCTAAAGATAATTGCACATGAAATGATGATTCACGAGTTATGAAATAACTCACTATCTTTGCTATTTCTACTGAAAGTGGCATGAAATCATGTGATAACGATAATTTCACATGAAATGATGATTCAAGAGTTATGAAATAACTCACTACCTTTGCTATTTCCACTGAAAGTGGCATGAAATCATGTGATAATGATAATTTCACATGAAATGGTGATTCACGAGTTATGAAATAACTTCCTATCTTTGTTATCCCCAGTGAAATTGGCATGAAATGCACTTGGTCTTGAATTGATGGACATTCAATTCAATGATAAATTTACATAAAATGATGATCTATGAGTTTTACTTGTTATGAAATAACTTGTTTTGAGAATTCCAATGAAATAACTTGTTTAGAGAATTCCAATGCAATTAGTAGGATACCTTGTGATACACTAGTGCAACTAGTCTCGCATCATGAGAAGACCATGTGGATATCACTAATGCAATTAGTGTATGGTAAAGGCATTTGCATGAGCGCACCAACGAATGTTGGCATGCAATCGATTATTTGCTTCGATGAAATCGTCGCGTGCTTGGATATGACGAAGTCTATCCTTATGGCTCCAGTTGAGTGTGTTGGTATTAATGAGATTAATCCATCAAACAAAAATGGGTTCTTTTATCATTGGCTCGCAAGTGAAACTTGTTCACCAATGAGGGGCTTCTGTTACACCCCATTTTTGTCACCTTAGCTAGGACATATCATTTCATGTAGGATTTTGAGTCCTTTTTGAGTCTAGTCTTTTGTATTGAGTTTCTATGGCATTGAATATCATGTGTATGAATTTTGAAGTGATTTGGAGTTCGTTTCGATAGTCAATAGGAACTTTTGTGACTTTAAGGGCATAATCGTCTTTTAAGCCGTATATTTTCCATTTGACTTTGGAATGAATCCCGAGTCATTCCTTTGAGTTCATATGGTTACATAGAGTCCATATATAGGATTAATTTCATAAATTAATGGTTTAAGATCAATTCAACTCATAATGGTTCGGGTTGGCTAAAAGACCCTTTCTTGGTTTGCTCAAATTGACTCACAAGACCCGATCAATTTTCTCTTATTTAACTTCAATTGGGCTTTATTTACATCTTAGGTATGTTTAGAAAGATCGAATTTCGATTGGGAAAGCATTCGGTTCGACTTTGTGTACAAACCCAACTTAGCGGCGGTGAGGCACCATGGTTAACGACCTTTGTAAAACCTAACCATGCACCCATGGTTAAGGATTTTTGTCCTAAAATGTCTAAAAATGTGTTCCCCTTCGAAACACGGTCGTTTTGGCTTTTATTTCGTCAAAATCGAACTTAATTTGAACATTTTAGGACTTCTAGAGCAAGTGGAAGCCAAAACCGAAGCGGAATAGGAGAACCCTCGGGTAACCGTCTAGGGCTGGATAGTCAGCCGTCCAAGCCCAGACGGCTAACCGTCCAGGCCTAGTTGGTCACCCGAGGACTCCGTCTTCAACTCAACTTCTGACTCTTCTCTCCCTCTTTTGACGGTTTCTTCCGCCATTACAACTTGTTTTCTCTTAGGAGTGTGTAAGTTTGAGTTGTTTGAGCACCAAGAGAGTCTCTAATAGCCCTAGGATCATTATTTAATGAATTAATCTTAGCCATTGGTTTAGGGGGTCAGTTCTCTATATAAAGGACATGATATTCAGCACATAAGGGGAGGTTAATTGCACTTTACACTTAGAGAGAGAGGGAGCTACGAGTTTGAAGAGCTAGAGGGACATCAAGAGGAGGCTCTTCAACCCCAAGCAAGCAAGAGAACAAAGAGTTTGAAGACAAGGAAGGTTCTACAAGAGGTAAGCTTCTTCTTGAATGCTGAACATGAGTTCTCTCCTTCTCCTTCTCCTTCTTCTTCTATGATAGTTCTAGTGCATGATATAACTCCACATGTTAGGGTAGTTCCATGTTTTTAGGATGTATTATGAATGATTTTGAGATAGTTTATGGCTTTATATGCTTGATAATCCTTGGTTTACCAAGGATTTGAAAGCGTTACTCTTTCTATCTTCTTAAATTATGCATAGTTCATATGTCTAGGTTGCTGTGATTATTATCATGAGTTGATGCTCCTGTTAGTTAATATATATGATATGAATGATATTCATGATGATTTGAGCATGTGTTAGAGTAATTTTATAGGTTTTTATGCATAATTGTGAGATTAGGGTTTCGATAACCCTAAAATCACACAGGTCTTATACAGCATGCTTAGCTTAGTTTTGTGAGTAATTTCTCATCATAGTCATTCTATATATGCTGTATATAGTTGAATCATGCTAGGTTTGCATTCATGTAGTAGATTTTATAGGGTTTTTGGAGATATTATCCTTTTCTAAGGATAATTATCCTTTTCGTTGAGTAAGGTTCTGCATGAGAGCTTTCGGTGATGTGTTTAAGCATGAAATCACTTCTATTGCATTCTAATATATATATTTTACGTAGGATATGATAATAACACCTCCCCATAACGACTTTTTTACGTGAAATTATCTTAGGATAATTTCGCTTAAGAAAGCTCGCCGTGGGAAGGCCTATTTTCATATTTTACATAAAATATCATCTTTTTGGGTAGAATAGACTTAGTTATCATGTTTATTGATATTATTGGAGTCTCCCATGCTTGTTAGTATGTCTTTGGTAGGTTTTTTATGCATGTTAGTCAGGTCATTACATGTAGGATTGAGTTAGAGTCCTTAGTTATTCATTATTCTTGTTGTTTGCATGATAAATGGATGATTTTAGGCCTTGTCATGGTTCTGTCCAGATTAGTATATTGTTCTCTTTGCATGATTTTGTGCACTTGTAAGGGTGCAAACAGGTACAAAGCTTGTCCTATTGCAAATAGGGCCGCTATTGCTTGAAATTGCTAATGCTTGGAGCTTTTGCGCTCAGGTAAGTAGGGTATGAAGTGCCCTAATTCACTTTTCTTCTTTATTTTCTCTTCTCCCTCCTAGGGTTATGTCTTAATACGAACATATGGTGATTATCAAAGGTTTCCTTTATCAATAAAATTCTGGTTTTCTATCAAAGTTTTCCTCTTGTGGAAGTTTTCCAAATTTGGACTATTCAATACATTTTCAAATAAGGGAACCTAGGGTTTTTACTATAGGTTTGTATTAGGTTGTAACCCTATTCTTTTCGAACTACGTGGACTTTGATCCATGTATTCCGCTGCATGGTACGTAGGCGCTCTTCGTGAGGCTCAAGTCTATTCTAGGATCCAAGTATCCTAAGCTTTTCTTTTCTTTTCTTCTTTTTTCTGTTTTGTTTTATTTGTTTGATTATGCATGGATGAGATGATTGGATGGAATATATGATATGCATGCTGTCTTGTGATGAAATATGATGATATTTGAGTGAAAAAGATCTTAAGTTAGCCCAATCAAATTAAGAGACCAACTCGGGCGATGTGGGTGCCTATGGGCTTTGGGCTTTGCCCAGAACCTTCCCACGTCGTAACTTAGCCCCCGAATCCAATTTTCTGGTTTTAAAGACTTTGCTTTTCCTTTAATGGGGTCATGTGGTTTTGAAAATAAAACATTTTTTGTGGTTTTCCTCTTTTTCCTAAAAAATGAGGTGGCGACTCCTTTTCGTTTGTTGTCTTTTAAACCTCCTTATCTTTTCACCAAACAAACTCCCTTGTGGGCACCGCGCTTTTCCGTGGGTTCATACTAAGCAATTATCAAAACATTGTGTGTTATATTTATAATTTAGCAATAAGATCTTGATATTAACAAATTTTATTTTATTAACCAGGGTGGAAAGTGCACATGCAAGGTTAAAGAGGCAATTAGCGTGTAGTACCTTGAACTTTGAGTTATCATGGGGCGAGGTGCACAGTTTGATTGAGTTACAGTACACTGAAATCAAGGCATCGTTTTAGAAGAGCTCAATAGTTGCTAAACACAAGTTTGCATGTGCAGAATTAAAGGAGATTCGAGGCATGGTATCTATAATTGCATTGGAAAATATCCTTGTCCAGGTGCGACGTGTTAGAGCAATAGGGGTTGATGCTTCAGCATGTGGTTGCGCAAACCATCCGTCCCATGGTTTACCATGTGTACATGAGATTGCAGAATACAAAAAGGAAGGTCGACCTATTCCACTCGACTGTATTGATCAATTTTGAAGAAAACTTGATATCTTGCCTGCTACCAAGAAACAAAATCTGAGACTGATGTGTCAACCATATTTAGATTTGTTTCTCCAGATATTCGAAGACGAAGATACAAAATCACAACTGCAGATGTTAAAGAAGTTGAGGGAGATAATAGCTCCACATTGTACACATCTTCTACAACCCACCAAACCATACAACCGTACCCGAGGCCGGCCAAAGGTGAAGGTTGACACATCCACACGTCATGACCCATCCACCTTTGAGTACGTACAATCTCGACATGATAGTTGCTTACCTAGATTCAATGTGGAGCCGAGTAACTCATCAGGTCATTTTATGCCACAACAGCAACCAAAAGAAAAAGTAAAATGATGTAGTTATAGCTGGTAGAATATCTACTTTTATTGTTACATTACTTTTATTGTCGTATTAATGGGTTATTTTCCAAATGAATTGTGTGATATAATGTTTTCAGGTTTATCCTACCCAAGTTGCAAAGCCAATATCACACATTGATGAATTTCCAGCTGAAATAAGATAATATATATTCAAAACTAAGGATGTCCAAGCTGATGGAATTATGGTTTTAGGGCTATTACTGCCTTGATGGGAAAGGGAGAAGATAGATGGATGGTTGTGAGACAAGATCTAGTTGATGAGTTACTCTATAACCACCAACTGTACATTCGGGTTTATGGGTCAGTGCATAGGGTAAATGAGATTAGATCTGGATTAGCACACTTTGAGGGTGGTTTTGCAGGGTATGAGCATTGGATGACAATGCCTGATATGGGACATAGTATTGCATCCCGTTATAATGTGGTCTTGTACCATCTCTCAATGCAGCAATGCTTTACCTTTTTACCACTTAGATTGAATCCCATACCTCTACACGCGCGTAAAGAAATTGCAATTGGGTTCGTAAATGGAAACCATTTTATTCAGGTCTGATCTTAAAACTTTTATTTATTTATTTTTCTTTATGCTTTTTAGTTTTTTCGTATTAACAACAGGTGTAACCAACATGCAGGTGTTTATAAAAGCAGGTCATCCCGTGCCTCCTGTAGCTACCACTTGGCGATTTCATCGCAATGTTGTGGTAGCAGACTGGGATTCTCCTTGCATTGATAGAATTCAAAATTTCCTTAATGTAATTAGTTGTGGTGTTGCGACTACTGACACTTATGATACTGTAGACATTGACTAGCCCATTTATAATATCATCTATCTTGTTTTCTTGGTCCCTTAAGAGACAAAAGATTGTTAAAATTTTTTGGATTAATAGATCGTTGTTTTGGTGTAATGAAGTAATTTGGGATGATAATGGCAGCAATGACTTATGGATTTTGTGTTAAAATTATGACAAATCAATTTTGTTTTTTTCATTACAGATTTGCGCCTGTTCGGCATTAAGTACCCAAACAATATACTAATGTTCGGTTTTATGCAGCCAAACTAGTTCACTATTTTCGGATTAATATGACCGAACGTATCCTTTTGAATTACCGGTAATGCGGTTTGGAGCCATATAACCAAATGTTACTTAGATGTTTGGTTTTCTAAAGTCGAACAAGGGCTTTATGTTCGGACTCATACAACCGAACATATCATTTTGAATTACCAGTAATACTGCTGTTCGGTGCCATATAACTAAACGTTACTTAAATGTTCGGTTTACTAAAGTCGAACAAGAGCTTTATGTTCGAAGTCATACCACCGAACATATCATTTTGAATTTCCGGTAATACTACGGTTCGGTTGCATGTCACCAAACGTTACTTACATGTTCGGTTTTCTAAAGTCGAACAAAAGCTTTATGTTCGGATTCATGCAACCAAACATATCATTTTGAATTACCGTAATAGTATGTTCGGTGCCATATAACCAAACATTACATACATGTTCAGTCTTCTAACGTCGAACATGAGCATTATGTTCGGAATTATACCACCGAATATCTCATTTTGAATTACCATAATAACACCGTTCGGTGCTATATCGCCAAACCTTACGTACATGTTCGGTTTCATATTACCGAACAGGAGCATCATGTTCGGAGTCGTAGTACCGAACATATCATTTTGAAATCACCGAACATATCCTCTTTGAAACCATCTAATTTATACATCCTTTTTGTTCAATAAGTGACTAATTATATTCCAATAATTAAAGATATTCCTTAATATCAATTCAAGCCCTCAAAGGGTAACACAGAACCACTTACATTGATACAACCTACCCTGTTTACAACCTATCCTTTTTGAGGCAAGACTTGCGTGACTTGCTAGTATCCTTGAAGATGCTGTAAAAGTGAGTATGTCAACTTTTTTAGATGTGACCTAACATTTAATAGTGGACCTCTTAGGGTGGCCTAAACTTTTTATTTTTATTTTTATTTATTAAGGTGACCTAACAATTTTTTTTAGATGGAAATGCCAATGCTTGATCCGAATACTCCAAGTGAGAGTATTAGAAGCTCAACCAAGCCGAGGGTAGAATGAACTTTCGTCACCTAACTTGAGCTCCCACCAATTGTAGGAGGAGAATCCCAATTACACAAAGGAAGAAAAAACCAAAAAGTGTGACAAAAAGGGGTTAGAATTTAACCCCTGATGCAAGTTATTTCTCATGTACTCAATTTCTTGATATTATGTTACTTTAAACTCCATTATTTATCTTATACCAAATTCTCGGCGTCCAAAAACTTTTGACCATTTTTTGTAAATTTCGGCATGGTCCCGCCTAAAAATGGAACATACCAAGTTCTCGACTTTAAACATAACCTGCAAAAAACACATTTCCACCACCACATATAATACAATTCCAGAAACCCATATAATTCAAGTCCAAAATAAACATATATGCAACCTATCCTCATCTGCCCACCACCACATATAATACAATTCTAGAACCATATATAATCTAATTCCAAAAAGTTACATCATCCAAGTCCAAAAAATGACATTATCCAAGTCCAAAAAATTATATCTGCCCACAACCCAAATCAAGTGGAGCTCCCACCACTACGATGCCTCCTATTTGCCCGAGAGTACATTAAATCAATATCCAGTGTGCATCCTTACTTAACAGCATCAGCTCGACCCTACAGAACTTGTACTATTGCACGAATCGTCTCATATAGCATAGTAAGATTTGTACAAGCATCTGCACGATCCAAGTCTAACACTGACAGCCCAATCTTCAATGCATGATCAATGCACTGTGGAATAATGAGAAAGTGAAATTAAACTTAGGGTACAAGTGAGTGGGCAATAAGTACGGTACAAGTGGGCAATAAAATTTCATGTTACAAAAATGTATGTGTATATATATATATATATATATATGTATGTATATATATACCTCTTGAGGATCTCTGCATACTGTCTGGACAGGTGGCTCCACAATTGGAAGTGGGAAGGCCTGGTGAGCTGGGTTTTGCACACGAGTAGGTGACACACCCCTAAACCAATCCATATAACCTACAACGGTTTCTCCTGGAAAACTCACAGGGGAACTGCATGCATCTACTGCCAACAAGTGGTTCCTCCACATCTCCAATTGATTACCAACAACATTGAATAATAAACTGTAGGATTACGCGGATGAACCACGGGTAGATGATGTTGGTTGTACTGGGGCACGCGGAATAGGCTGGACACGTCCAAACTGCCTAAGAACCCTATCAGGTTGGTAGGGTTCAACAATATCGACACAATGCAGCAGCCCAACGTAGTACGTGAACTCCTCAAGAGGATGATGAGCCCTAATGGAGCTATAAGGATCCCAAACAACCTGAAATAAGAAATAAAGTATGTAATTAGTAATTATAAAGAAGATTTTAAATATATTAGATATGAAATTACAACAATCTAAAATATCAATAAATATCATACCGACTCAGACTGCAGGTCGTCAAGTGCTTCCCTCAGTATATATAAATGTGATAAAGAGCTCCCCTGATCCTTGAGAGGAGCCCAACGCTGTACACATGGATCCACATCAACATATCCAACTTTGGGGTGTGGTTAAAACATTGGGAAATGCTCATACACCCATGCCTCTAGAAGGGTCAAATAGCCAGCAATCTGTTTACAATCACTCTTACTGGCCATACCCAGGTGTCGATACAAGGTAGCCAATGCAGTAGCACCCCAACCATACTCATGGACTGTATCCAAATCCTATAATACGTGGAGGAGGCCAACAGAAACCCTGCTCCCGCTCTTGTCTGTGAATAAAGTAGTGCCAAGAAGGTAAAGCAGGTACGCCCTCGCAGCATAAGTAGTTTTTTCAACATTAGGCACATCACCAAGGTTGGCAAATTTTGTCTTCAGCCATGACAACTTAACAGACTGTCCCCGGACATCTCGTAATGCAAGACTAGCATCACTATCCTCAACTCCCGAAGCACTCACAAGTAGGTCCCGTGCAACTGGATCATCTAATTTGGGGCAGGAGACAACTTTCCCAATCACAGGAATCCCTAAGATGGTGGCAACATCGTCCAGGGTAATGGTTATCTCACCAAAAGGCATATGGAAAGTGTTCGTCTCCGGCTGCCATCGCTCCACAAAAGCTATCACCAAGGCTTTATGGCTCCATTGAAAAGAGCACGTGACAAGTGGAGTGAGTCGCGTCCTCTTAAGATCTGTGTCAACACAGGGGGGGCTCCAGGATTTTTGCATGAGAGTGTGGTCGCATGACACTTCGATTCTGCATTAGAAAAGTTGAACACTTTAATAATGTCAAACATGATATGAATGTAATACATATAAATGAGACTACTTAAAAAATAAAATAAAATAACATATATATAAATGAGATGCTATTGTGACTTGACATACATCTTTGTTGACCCAAATTTGTGCTGCGACGTGTGTTTTTAAGCTAATCAGGAGCGACTCATCTACTGGACCTCCAGGAAGTGGTCCAATCCCATCCCAAACAGCAGCAGCAGGAGCATCTTCAGGTGCATCAACAACGTGTGCACCTTCTGCATCAGGTACATGACTAGCTGGGACATCTACTGGTGGGGCTACTGGTGGAGCAATAGGTGGAGGAGGGGGTGCTACCTCAGGCTGAATCCCACCCTAGCGACGTCGTATGCCTCTAGCTGGGTTTTGTTCAGTCGCCGCACGTTGCCGTCACCTAGCGGATGTAGTTAGTCTCTCCCAACCACCTTCCACTGCATCCATATCTGAATAAAAGACAATAAATGAATTAAATTATAAACAATTGATATAAAATGTATATATATAGATCATAAACAGTTGTAAACAATTAGTGTCTTATTAGAGATGTACATTTTCAACAGTTTTCTTTGCAGTATTCATTAAGTAAAGTAAATTACTATTTATAGGAAGACTGAAATGTATTGATTTGGGAAACATAATTAATCATTAAAATAAATACTGCATTTCAACCTTTTAACTCACAATTGCAATGCTACCAAAAAAAACAAAAAAAAAAAAAAAAAAAAAATTGTTATACCAAGAAGAAAATTATGTATAGATTTTTTTCCCCCTAATTTTTCCTTTTCAAAAACTAAAGTCCGAAAAACCCAACAAAATTTTTATACCATAATTCTTAACTTAACAGAAACTTCTCCAACTAAAGGACATGGCTAAACCTTTGACTCATCATGCTATCTGTGAGCTAGGCCGGGGATTGAGAACCACCTCTCTCTCTCTCTCTTAGGGCAGGAAAAAAATATCCTAACTAGCAAATGCATCAATGAATTTAATTGAATTTTCCCCACTCTAATTATTCCTGATATTATTTGAAGTAGACCACTAAATACATTAAGCCAAAAACATTATCTTATGACCACTTTAACAAGCTGACAATTCACAAGTGACTTGGAAACTGTTGTAAATAAACCTACAACAAAAAACAAGGAAAAATAAAACAAATAATTCAATGAATTTTGTTGGTAGAACTACAGAACAAGGAAAACAGAAATAAATATTTCAACAAATTTTGTTGATGGCAACTATAGAAAATCTACCTGGCAAGTCAAATCTCCAATAAAAGTCAAAAACCCAGATGTCACTACTTTTGTTAACACAAGATACTTCTCAAGAAGTGCCAAATACCTGAAATAAAATAAAATAAAATCCAAGTCAAAATGGCGTAAGAATCGTGTTTCCAGCACCAATTTTGACTGTAAAAAGAAATAGGACATAAACAAATCTCCTACAAAAGCATAAAGTATGGACGGTTTTGATATAAATTACAAACTAAAGGTCTAATTTTCTAAACTAGACAAATCTCCATGTTAAATCATGTTTGGTAATTTAAATGCTAATGATTTATATTTAAAATATTGTCTCTCAAGCATACAAGTATCATCTCTACCAAAAAAAAAAAAAAAACAAAGGCAGTCCATGAAATCTCGATTTTATTTTATTGTAATTTAGCTAAAATCATAATAGGAATCATCCACCACCAACCCTTGACACCTAGTGGTACCTAGGTGGGGTGGGCATGGGTGGGCTAGGCTTTGAGTCCCTTCAATGTAATAAATCTTCAAAAAAAAAAAAAAAAAAAAAAAAAAAAAAAAAAGAAAAAAAAAAAAGAAAGGAAAATCAAGCCTTCCATTGAAGCCTAGTAAAAACAAAATGAATCTACCTCTGAATCTACCTCTGAAGACATGAAAAAGCATATATAAACTGTGTTAGGAAGCATCTCTAGCAAGAATGAATCCTAGCTAACTGTAGCCAGTCACCATTAAATTTCTAGAACTTGATTTCGTGTCCCATTTGAAAACCCTAACACTATAAAATAGAAATAATAAAGTGAAAATGACACTGGTTTGGGTTATGGCTAGGCATTTTAATTGAAAATTGCCATGCCATTTGTCAAAGGAGATTGAGTCCAAATTGAAACAATTCTCATGGCCCCCATAATGAGAAAATAATTGATGTCAGAAAGGATAAGAACAATCAGTCTTTTTTTTACTACACAATTCAAAAATGTTCAAAATATGTTAACACCGAAATTATTGAAAACGAAGAAGAATATAAAAAAGAAAAGAGGTGTCATACGTATATATAAAAGAAACGGCTATTTGTAAGAAACTAGGGTGGGGGATTAATTGACCTAGCTAGGGGTTAGGGTGTAAGTAGGTAATAAGAGTCTCTAGTTTTTTTTTTTTTTTTTTTTGGGTCAACAATATATAAAACACCAAACCTAGCATCAATCCTCTTGATGCATGCTTTTACCCTAATGCTAGGACGATATCGACAATCATAATCGTGAGTGTTGTAGATCATGTTTTCTTGTCCAACTTCATTTTCTTTTGTTTCTTGGTGAATCCCTTCAATGTCAAAGTTGTCAGCTAGTTTTAGTCAAACTAGTTCTTTTAATTTATTCCACTCCTAATCAGATACTTAAGCCACACAAAAATTAGGATGAGGTGATCCACAACTAAAATCCCAAGCCCATTTTATCTGTGAAACTCTCTTTCTAGGATAAATATTATAATTGTTTTCAAAAGTTATGGGAAATCTCTAGAAAATCTCATGGAAATCTACTTAATTTGAAAATTCAAGTAGTATTTTACAACAATGTAGTTCATTAAGATTGTAATTAACAAATTCTAATAACATGATTAATGAAAGTCAAGACATTAATTAATCATACCATTTCCTTAACTTATATGAAATTATCTACAAATTCCTAGAGCATATATATTAATCTCGGGAGTTTGTTGTCATACCATGTTAAATGACTAGTTCACCTTTAAATTAAGTCAATAATCATTCATTAAATTTTTAAAAAAATCACATGAGTTACACAAAATCACCATCCCTTTAAGGGCACATTTTAAAGTAAATTATAGCTAAAATCAAACTACAAAAGAAAGAAAATGTGATTTATCCCCCTCACCCCACCTCCAAAAAAAAAAATAATTCTTCCCTTTTCTTCTTTATCTTAGGTGCTGATTTTTCAAAACAATTCCTTTGTTTGGTTTATGGGATCCAAGCATAGCCCTGATGTTCGGTCCCCATTGACCAAACATAGCCAATACGTTCGGATTTACATATCCGAACATACCCACGAAAATTTGAAAGCTTTCAATGGATTTAAACACGAATTAGAATAGAATGCAGGTGCAACAGAGACAACAATGGCAGAATATCAACTGTAAATCTCTACACACACAGTGTATAAACATTTTATACAAAATACGCACCTTCTAGTGAGAGAGGGTTGTCTTCCTTTTCTTCTCCGTCGCCGGTGGTCACTGATATGGGGGGTGGGGTAGGAGAACCCCTTCAACTTCCAGTCATGGTGTGTGGGGAAAGGGGGTGGGAGAGAGGGTTATGAGTGAGAGGTTTGGGAGGGAAGAAAGAGCAGGTGCTCACCGTCACCGTCGCCATCGCCGAGAAGAACTCGCAGGTCGTCACTGCTATGGTGGGTGGGGTAGGTTATTCCAATCGTGGGGTTTTGGGTGGGTGAGAGGAGTGGGTGAGAAGGGTGCTCGTGCAGTTGGTCACTATCGTTGTCGCAGTCGCCGTTGCTCGCCAGTCGGAAATGGGGGCGTGGGGAGTTCTTCTAGATGTTGGGGGTCTCGTGTGTGGGAGGGGGGAGTGGGGTTGCTCGCCGGTCGAAAATGGGGGCGTGCTCACCGGTCAGAAATGGGGGAGTGCTGGCCGGTCGGAAATGGGGGCGTGGGGTGTTCTCCAAATGTCGGGGGTAAGAGGGATGGGTGAGAGAGGTCTCGTGTGTGGGGGTCTTGTGTGTGGAGGGGGAGTGGGGTGGGTGAGGGTTAGGGTTATTTGGAATAGGGGTAGTTTAGACTTTTAGGGGGGTGGGTATATATTTTTGGGGGGTGGGGATATCAGGTGGGGGTTACTTAACCTTTAGGGGGGTTGCAATAGCCGCTCCCAGTTTATTATTCATTTGGGCTAGGATAAAGAAATAAATAGAGCCCATGCCTGATCAAAAACTTGAGCTTAGGACATCTTTGGGGCTTATGTCAGACTTCGGATTAAGTCTAATTCAAGCCAACTTTTTCTTTATTGTTTTTTTTTTTTAACTAAATAACATTTAAACTCTTTAAAGTTTATAGATGTAAAATATTTACAAATTATAAAGACATTTGTAAACATTATATAACTGTTTATATTATTTAATAAATTTTATAAATTATGATAAAACATTTGTAAATGATCATTGGTTAAAATATTTTATATAGTTTTAGAATTAAGGGTATTTTATTTGTTTTTATAAGTATTATTTTTTTATTAAAAAAAAAAAAAAAAAAGAGCCCTGAAACAATCATATATTTGATCATTGAAACATTTGTGAGATAGTAACCTACAAGCTAATAACTCGAAGCAACTGTTTAACATATATAATTTTTTTATTATATTTCAAGATGATATCATATAGAGTGAGGTTATTGCCACCATATAAAGTACTCAAAGCCCCCCATTAATTTACATTTTTTGAGGTTTTATGAAAAATATAAAAGGTTTTTACGAAAACTAATAATATTTTTCACTAAAAAACATCATTCTGAACAACTTTGTAGAAGAAATTTTTTCCAAAATCTATCATTTAAGCAGACTTTTTGGCCATTTACAATCTCTATTTCATTTTCCATGAAAAATTGCCAAAAAGTATACTTAAATGACAAATTTTGGAAAAACTTTATTCTGCAAAGTTGTTCGGAATGATGTTTTCTAGTAGATCATGTGATTAATTTTCATAAATTTTTCTTATATTTTTCATAAAACCTTAAAAATGTAAATTAAATGGGAGGCTTAGAGTATCTTATGTGGTGGCAATAGCCTGGCCCTATCATATAATGTGATGATGTGAATGACGCGCATTAGTTGAAAATTGAAAGGTCAAAGTATAATCATTGGTAGGGATGTGTGCGGGTCGGTTTGGAGCGGTTTAAGGACAAAATACCAACTAACCCACTAATGGTGGGTTACAAAATTTTGAACCCACCGCTAAACCGTATATGTTAAAAACCGGTGGGTTGGTTGATTTTTATGTGGTTTTTCATCGACGGTTTGGGCAGGTTTGGCGGTTTCTAACATGCCATTTTTAATTGGGCATTTTCTAATATATATTGGGTCTTAATTGATGAGTTGTAAATAAATCCAAAAAAATTAACCATTTTAGTTGGTTATGTAAAGCTTTATACAAACTTTCTCAATATCTTAATACCAAAAAAGTAAATTAATTATGACTTTGTGAGAATAAACACCCAATCAATGTAGATGAAATTGGAAATAGTTAATGTTAAATTAACTTCGAATCTTGCTGGAAGACCCAAAATATAGCAACCTAACAAAGTAGCAATAAGAAATAACAAAATACACTAATATGCAACCCCATTCTGTGTTTTAGAATAGGGACTTGGGTATGTGAATTGTGTCATATCTTAATGAGTTGATGTGCATCGTTTAGGGACTTGGGAATCTAAGGCCTAAGGTTATCTATTTGGCTATCACTAATTGTTATAAGAAGATTTTTTTTATTCGATTTTTATAATTTTATACATATGATGTTAAAGGCGGGTTGGTTTGGTTTATTAGCGGTTTGACAACATTTAACAAACCAACCAAACCAAATAGCCAATTTTAGTACTCAATCCACCCAAACCGCGCCGCCTAACCTCTTAAATCGCTTGGGTTGGTGCGGTATGGAGTAGATTGGTTTGGTTTGACGGATTGGATGGTTTTTTACACATCCCTAATCGTTGGGAGTTATTTCTTCTTTGTTTGTGGCATTTATAAGTTATGTTTCATTATTATTTTTTTTTTAATCTCATGTAAAATCTAACAATAAATATAAACTTGTTGTAAATGAAGGAGTTAATGGTGGATGCCACCACTTTCTTAACCGCCATTCCTTCAATTGACAAATGAATGCAATCGGTTTATTTATTTTCCTTTATGAATGTAAGCCTATATAAAGAGGCTTTGGTTAGATGAAAGAGACACGGATGAGAAGCTTACCTCTATACAATTTTGATTGTTTAGTTCTTATTTCTCTTTAATTTCACAACAAAACTTATATAATAGTCATACACCCACATAAGCAATGATCTCTGAATAGAGTTGAAACAATTAATGATCTCTAAGGAGCACACTCAGCATCTTTTAGTAATTAATAATTAATGCTTTTTTATTACAATATTTTCCTTTTCCTATACTTTTCTTTAAACAATCATTAAGGAAAAATAATAGGAATCTGTTTCTTTCCTCTCATTTTTCCCTAGACAATCAAATACTAGAAAGTTTTCTATTTTCTTTTCCTTTTCTTTTCCTTCTTATTTTTTTTCCATTACTTTTTTTTTTCCCTTACACTTTCCGCAAACCAAATAGAGCGTAAACAACTTAGCTAGGGGTTTTAAAGACGATACAAACGAATGTATTTTGAATGATGTATGTGATATTACATAATATAATAAAATTATTATATAAAAATATATTTTTTCTTAAATATCCTGTAATGATATATTTGATAAAATATATCAGTAAGTAATGCTCTTACAAAAGTTGGAGAGACTTATCAGTAATGCTCTAACAAAACCTGATTTTCTTTGCATAATATTGCAATTTTATGCCCAAACTTTGAAGTTTAGTTTAAAATTTCTATTGGGTCTTTGACAAATTTTAAGTTATTAATATATATGGATTTCTTCTATAGTGATATATTTGACAAACTTATTGTTGATTTGGGCATTATTGTGTGGAATTTTTTTTAACATAGATGAAAGGAAGAGAAGGATTTAAGACTGATATGATGGAAAAAATGGAGAGCTAGGCTATCAGCCGAACGCTGTCTTTTATATGGCGGTGGTGGATATTTTTTTGCTTATAGTCTTTTCATGCAGTAAGTTCTATAACTTCTATGTCCAAGTTTGTTTCTCTTTTGGTGGACTAATTTGTCTACGATGCATTAATTCGTATTTTTTTTTAATACTTTTTCTCAAAGAATATTGTTTTAAATCACAAACCAATCTTTTTGTTGCTTCCATGATTGTAATTTTAGGCTCGTATATACCATTTATGTGTTGTTTCACTCCAAATACTAGCCCTACACCTTACCATTTGCAAAATGTTTTGGACAATATCTTAAAATAGATGGGCTTCCTTAATGAGTATTGCAGCATGAGTAACAATAAGTCCACTCTATTGATTTTTTTTTTTTTTGGTTTGACAGTCAAACTGTTCGGACCAGTTTGCACACACCTCGACTAAATCCCTCCTTGGACGATCTTTTGCGTTTACAATGAGGACTATTAGAATAGAACACAGAAAGGGAAAAAGGAAAAGTGGGTAAAACCCTTGTATTCAGTGTGTATAATACATGTATACAAGACCTATATATAGGTATAGAGAAGGGAATAATACTGGAATATTCTAGGAATAATACCGGCATATTCTATGAATATGCTGAGAATATTCCTAGGTATAGCTGTACAATACATGGAATAATCCTATGCTATACAGGACACGATAACACCCCCCCTCAAACTCAAGTAGGGTTTGTGGAGACCAACTTGAGTTTGGACACTAAATTGAGATGGCGGCCTAGGGGATGAGCTTTGGAGAAGATGTCTGCAGGCTGATCTGTGGAAGAGACGGAGAAGAGATGCACAGTGCCACTGTTAATGTGTTGACGAACGAAGTGACAATCAATTTCGATATGTTTAGTGCGTTCGTGGAAGACATCATTGTAAGCAAGCTGAATAGCATTGCGATTGTCACAGTAAAGAACAGTAGCAGTGGGAAAGGGAACTCTAAAAGTAGCAAGAAGCCAACGAACCCAAAAAAGCTCTTGGGTGGTATCGGCGAGAGCACGATATTCAGCTTCAGTACTAGAACGAGCTATAATAGTTTGTTTCTTGCTGCGCCAAGAAATAAGAGAGGTACCAAGGAAGAAACAGTAGCCAGTGGTAGAACGACGGTCAGTGGGATCCCCTACCCAATCAGCGTCGGAGTAGGCATGCAGCTCAAGGGGAGAGTTGTCACGACCCAAAATAATTAAGCTGTGATCAATATTAATAAATCCAGTTTAATTAAGAAAATCATTTAGGAAGCACGTGAATGGCATGTGTTAGAAAACCTGTAATTTTAATGAAAATTTCGGCATGACCCATTCGCAATTGGAACATACCATAATAAAAACCTGTATAAAATAGTCATAAAATTCCTTGTCAATCATCATCGGTATCATCACATGCTAAATAAACCATATAAGGAGACCTACGAAATTAAAATATTACAAACCATAAGTTATTACGTGTCTAGCGCCCATTGGCCGAATACAAAAGTGTTTAATTAATACATAACCATGATATTAAAATTGTTCAAGATCGTAATAAGGTTCCAAAATGATCTGACAATTAGTTAGCTCCAATAAGAGCATAACACCTCAAAGCGAGGTCTCCCCAGCTAGGAAATCATCTGAAAAGGGTTTATAAAATATAGGAGTGAGTATAAAACTCAGTAGACATAGTTTTCATATAGAAATAACCAAAGCATGATAATGTTACCACTTCAAATCATGCTTAAAATATAATTAAAACACATGCAATGTCATGAATGATATGCGACTCATGTCCATTTAACATAATCCATAATTACTGACCACTCCCGCAGGAGTCTACGCGCAGAAACAGAGGATTTACCCACCTCCAAGAGGACAACACAAGGGTTCCTACCTGGAACTGGAAAGTAGCCTCTGATTTGGGAACACAAGGGTTCCTACCTGGAACTGGAAAGTACCCAGGACCAAAGGAATGGAAAACACCGCTAAATCCCTTGACCGCTAGTAGTCTAAATCTAATAACCCTTTAATATACTTTTATCAAGTAATTAATTAAATCCATTTCATGCATTTTATGCCAATGAATGCCATGAAAAACATTTAAAAAAAAAAAAAAAAAAAAAAACCATACACGTGTCAGTTATTCTAGAAATCAACAATATATATTTCTTCCATAATTATATAACATGTGGGGCTATGTAAAACATGTAAAATATAAACCAACAAGAATTTAAATAGCATGTACATTCAAAATAAATCAAAATATAACAAGTATATCAACCCATATACTCCCAAATGTAATATTCCTAAATATAGGGTTATGTAAACTAGACCCCTCAATACATGCATTACAAAATATACATGATAATACACCCTGTCGCACCCCATTTTTGCCACCTTAGCTAGGGTTTGTCATTGCATATGTCTTTTTGTTTTCTTTTCGAGTCTAGTCTTTTGCATTGAGTTTCTAGGGTCCTGAGGATGATGTGTATGAATTTTGGTTCGATTTGGAATTGATCTTGAGGGTTAATAAGAACTTTTGTGACTTAAGGGGCATAATCATCTTTTAGGTCACAAACTTTCCATTCGACCTTGAAATGATCTCCAAGTTGTCAATTGGAGTTCATATGGTTGTATTTGAGGTATTTATGGGTTCAATTCGATGAATTGATGGTTCGGGATTAGAATGGCTCAATATGGCTCAGGTTGGTTAAGAGACCTATTTCGGGTTAGCCTGAATTGGTTCATGATTTTCACTCTATGACTACTCATTTGACCTTGATTAGTCTTAATTTCATCCCCAAATGTGTTTAGGGAGGTTGAATTTCGAATTAGAAAGCATTCGGTGCGACCCTATGTGCATACCTAAGCTAAGTGATGGTGAGGCATAGCGGTTAACCGCCTTTGTAGGACCCAACCATGCAGCTATGGCTAGGGTTTCTTGCCCTCAAGTGACTCAAATTACATTCCCCTTCGAAACACGGTCGTTTTGGCTTTCGTTTCGTCAAAATCAAAGTTGATTTGAGCCCTGAAACACATTTGGAAGTCGAAAGGGTAAAAAATTAGGCTGAGGATGACATGGCCTCGGGTGACCACCCAGGCCTGGGCGGCTAGCCGCCTGGGCCCAGGCTGCTAGCCGCCCAGCCCCAGGTGGTCACCCGAGCCACTTTCCTTTTTTGAGTCTTGACGCGGCTCCCATCCTATTTTCTTGGATTTGCTCGCCTCCAACCGCCATTTAACACTAATTTCAGCCCTATTTGACCTACTTGAGCCCCAAGGGAACCTCTAAGAGCCCTTGGATCAATACCTAGGGTTTTAATCCCAACCATTGAGGGTTTTCCCTCAATCCCTATAAATACCCCCTTATACTTCAGTAATAGGGGAGGCAATTTCTGAAGTATGAGGCACATTGGAGGCTATGGCAACCATCCTTAGGGTAGTTTAACCTAAATTTTGAGTGAGAGAGTGAGAGAGAAAGCTTGAAGGAGGGCTGGAGCATTGCTTGAAGGCTTGAAGGAGAGTGTTTCCAACAGTACACAAGAGGAGAAGCAAACTCTACAGCAGTAAGGTTCTACATACAGGTATACCTCCCTCTCTCTTGCATTCAAATTAGGTTTTTTTGCATAGGATAGCATTATTTCATGTTCAAGCTTGTGTTTTTATTGTGTTTTGCGTCTCTATTAACTAGTATGCATGTTTAGGATGATATTCATAGGCTGCTTAGTATGCTAGGATGCTATTCCATGTGATTTACTGCATGTTTGGGACTTTAGGGTTTCCTTAGTGCTGAAATTGGTTTTCTGCATGAAATAACTCTTTTGCATATTAAAGCTTGTGTTTTTATTGTGTTTTGCTGCTTCTATTAGCTAGTATGCATGTTTAGGATCATATTCATGGGCTGTTTAGTATGCTAGGATGCTATTCCATGTGATTTACTGCATGTTTGGGACTTTAGGGTTTCCTTAGTGCTGAAATTGGTTTTCTGCATGAAATAACTCTTTTGCATATTAAAGCTTGTGTTTTTACCGTGTTTTGCTGCTTCTATTAGCTAGTATGCATGTTTAGGATCATATCATGGGCTGTTTAGTATGTTAGAAGGTTATTCCATGTGATTTTATGCACCATTGTGATTCTAGGGTTTTTATCATCCTTGTGTTGGTTTAGTTGCATATAACATGATAGCTTAGGGATTTTCTCTATTTTTTTTTCTTCATAGTTGCTATATGTGGGTTGCATATTAGATAACTATGGTATTTTTAGCATTCATGTAGTGGATTTTAGGGTTTTTATGCATGTCATGGTTCTAGGATTAAATTAGGGTTTGTAATTACTCACTGTTTATGTTGTTTGCATATTTAGTGGATGAATATAGACCTTATCTCTATTCTGTCCAGATTTGTTTATTGCCTTAAATATGATATTTGGAGCATTCATATGGTTGATTTTTAGGGTTATTTGCATGTCATTGCATATAGGACTGAATTAGGGTTTAGTTAGCTTATGATTCATGTTGTTTGCATGACTTGTGGTTGATTTTAAGCTCTATTTCAATTCTGTCCAGATCTGTTTAATGGCTTTAATGATGAGTTGTGAGCATGTGTTAGCCTATGTTTTAGCATGATAATTGCTTGATTGGAACCTAGCTTGGTTGGTTGGTATTTTTGGTATATTTTGCATACAAATTGCAGGTGTTTGACAGGTACAACAGGTGCAACTACCCCACCAATGTGGGGTGGTTATTTTTGGCTATTGTGAGATGAAATCTTACAAATAAGGTAATTACCCTATGCAATAGGGTGGTTATTTTGACAGGTTGCTTTTGCTTAAAGGTAAGTAGGGTATGAGGGTGCCCCAATTCACCCTTCTTTCCTTTCCTTGAAACTTTCCCTTTCTTCCCCCCTAGGGTTATTTCCTAATAGGGGAACATGGCAATCCTTATAGTCTCCTTTCGTAAAAATACCTTTTAAATCAAAGTTTCGGTCTTTATCAAATTCCTTATTTACTAAAGATCTTTTGAGAATCATTTTTGGAAACTTACCATGTTTCTCTTGAAAGGAAACTTAGGGTTTACCATAGGCCTCTATTAGGTTATAACCCTATTCCCTTTCGAACTACGTGGACTTTGATCCATGTATTTCCATACATGGTACGTAGGCGCTCTTCGTGAGGTTCAAGTCCACCCTAGGATACTAAGTATCCTAGGTTTTCTTTCCCCTCTTTCTCTTTTCTGTTTTTCTTTGATTTATTTGCTTATATGGATGAATGAATGGATGATATGCATGCTGTCTTGTGATGATAACTGTTGATTTGTGTGTGATTAAGACTTTGATTTAGCCCAATTAAATTAAGAGACCGTTTAGGGCGATATGGGTGCCTATAGGCTTTGCCTAGAACCTTCCCATATCGTAACTTAGCCTCCGAATCCCCAATCTTTGGTTTCCAAAAGACTTTTTGCCTTACCATTTTTAAACATGGAGTCATTCTTTTATTTTCCTAAAACAAAACTGTTTTTTAGGGTTTTCCTTGTTTCCTTTAAAAAATAAGGTGGCGACTCCTTTCCGTTTTCTCATGTGGGCCGCTTTCTTGGGTCCACAGACTGGCGACTTTTAAATCCTTGTGGGCCAACTCTCTTTTTTACGGTTCACACACCCAAACATCACGTAAACTCATAAATAACACCTATATACATTTTTATTCAACATATATGGGCTTATATCCTAACCCATTATCATTTCTACGGTTAAAACCCATGAAAGTTACACCTACCTCAAATATATTGCACTAAATGTAGAGAAAATGTGTTGGGAGGGTTAGATTCGAGCCTAGAATGCAAGAATAAGCTCTAAACTCCACAGATCATGCTTGAATCCTCTTCAAGCACTTGTAGATCTACAAATCCAGCCCCTAGAATGCGAGTCCAAGCATTGAAATGAGGTGGGAGAGTAAAAAACCCATGCATGCAAGAGAAAAATGTGATTTTCTCTCTCCAAACACCCCCTTTCTCTTTCTTCTCTCTCTCCTCCTTCTCTCCTTCTCTCTCTCTCTCTCTCTTGGTCTTCAAAGTGCAGCAAAATGGTGGTTACAAGTCATGCTTGAAGGGTTTGAAAAGGGATGACGAGCACATGCGTCTTTTGACACACATAAAAAAAAAAAGTGCAAAATCTGCGACGCACGATCGATCGTGGTCTAAGGGCACGAACGATCGTGTTTAACAGATGTGAAATCACATTTCTGGGGCACCTACGATCGATTGTCCTCAAAGCACGATCGATCGTCTCCTACTGAAAATGCCCAGTAACTCAGGCAATTGTGTATAAACTCCTACTGTACAGGCCACTACCTTATTTTCATTAAAAACATTTAACTTTAAGTTATTTAATGAAAATAAGCAAATAACCCCCCATTTGAATCCAAATAAAATATCAGAAAAATCAAATTCCAAGTATATCAAAATCTCATTTTCAAGTTTTAGTACAAAATCTGACTCCCGACAGATTTTTCAAAAACAAACGTACGAGGAAACCAATCGAATCGTGGTAATAAAATCCCATAAAATCACAGATGTCTTATAATATTATAAACTTCCATTACCACCAAAAATTATCTTTAAAAACGAAGTTTTACGAAAATCGATTTTTTCCCAACACTTAGCCAAATTTTAGCAGTCTAAAAATGTGAAATCGTAAACACAACAACATCACACACATGCAATATCTATGCATGACAATACCCGACAAATCAACTAATGTACATGCAAAACATGCATCAAAGGTGAGATTATCCTAATTAAATGATGCGGGCATTACAAGAGTCAACTGAAAAATGAAGGCTATGAAATAGGGTACCTTTAATGTACCGAAGGATATGTAGAACAGCAGCATAATGAGTGGACCGAGGAGCAGACATAAACTGACTGACAATGTGGATAGCATAGGTAAGATCTAGGCGAGTAACAGTGAGATAGACAAGGCTACCAACTAACTGTTGGTACAAGGTAGCATCATGAAGAGGGGTACCATAGAGAGGAGTGAGACAAACATTGGGCTCGAGAGGGGTAGAAGTAGTCTTGCTATCAGTGAGTCCAGCACGGGTGAGCAGATCAGAAGCATACTTAGCCTAAGAGAGATAGTAGCTACGTGAGTTAGAGGAAATCTTAAGACCCAAGAAGTAGTTAAGTGAACCAAGATCCTTCATCTCGAAATGCTGGCTAAGAAACTGTTTTAGAGCAGAGATTCCAGTGGAATCATCACCAATGATAATCATGTCATCAACATAGAGAAGGAGAAGGGTGGTGCCATGGGTAGTCTGACGAACAAAGAGAGCGAAGTCATATGGACTAGAGGCAAAACCAAAATCCCTAATAACAGAACTAAACTTGGCAAACCACACGCAAGGGGCTTGTTTGAGACCATACAAGGCACGATGGAGTTTACAGACCTTGTTAGTGGGATGATCATACCCAGGTGGTGGTTGCATATGGACTTCTTCGCTAAGATCACCGTTAAGAAAGGCATTCTTAACATCCATCTAAAATAACCCCCATTTGCGAACAGTAGCAACGACTAGTAGACTCCGGACAGAAGTAAGACGAGCAATGGGGGCAAAAGTTTCTTCATAGTCAATCCTATACTCTTGAGTGAAGCCCTTGGCAACAAGGCGAGCCTTGTAGCGTTCAATAGAACCATCCGAATGGGTCTTGATCTTGTAAACCCATTTGCAACCAATAGCAGTTTTGCCCAAAGGAAGATCAACCAAGTCCCAGGTACGAGTCTTGTGCAAAGCCTGTAATTCATTATCCATTGCTTTCTGCCAAAGAGAGTTAGTACGAGCCTCCCGATAAGATTGGGGCTCATGATGGGAGAGAATAGTAGAAAAACAATGAAAGTCACGAAGATGGACTGGCAGTTCTCTTACTCGAGCACTTGTTTAGCTTGAACGGAATGGAATCACATTCCAATTCCTTTCAAATAGCGTGTTTGGATGAAGTAATTTAAATGAGAATGGAATCAAACAGTGTGTTTGGCAATCATTTCAAATCACTTTCCATTTCAGACTACTTCAAACAGGATTATGTTTAACTTAGCTGATTTATTTTATAAACTGAGTACCGTTTTTCCTTTTTTCCAAAATTTGATTTGAAAGTAAAATTTGAACAATGAGGAGTACTTCCCAGCAGAATAGCAGCAAGAGGGAAAATGGATTTAAAAAAAAAAAAAAAAGGTGGAGGAAATTGACCTTAGTACCCCCATCTAAGAGAATAGGAGAGTGGCAGAGACGGAAGTAGAGGTCCTTCTTGGTGGAGAACACTAGGGGAGAAATCGACGTGGAGATGATGTGTCGATAATCGTGCGGCAGAAATCTCTCCCACACGGTGTCCGATACGGCCGCCGATCGAAATCCAGAGGAGATCACCGATGATCTGCACGCATCCCGAGGAGTTGTTAACGACAGAATATGGGATATGCACTCCTCAAGCAATTTTTCCATCCCCTCTCTCTGTTTCTTTGTCCGAAACACACACAAGGAGACACACTCTGTTGAAGAAAGGGTCTTGAGATGTGCCGTCCCTTTGAAAGTGAGAACGTTTCTTATCAACGAAGTTGAGGTAGGTGAGATCTTAGCGGCTAAGTATAAAATTTTTATAAAAAAACCCTTTTAACCTTAACAAGAGAAGGTTTCGTCCCAAGTTTTTCGTCCAAAACGTCCACTCATTTCTACACCAAACGACGTCTTTTCGTTTAAGTGCTTCCCCCATACACATGAGAAGCGCATGCGTTCACACCCTATCTCGCAACAGGTGAAACAACACCGTTTTGAGCCTCGTTTTGACGCTCTAGTCAGTTTGCTCGCGTGGTATTTTGTTCCACCGACCTGCTGCAAACACATCCCATCTGCTGCAAAACATACCCCGCCCCATACCGTTGACGTCATCCTGCATCTGCTTTATGCCTTTTTTGTTTTTTGCTCTTTGCTTTTGATGCTTCAGATTCAGATTCAGATTCAGAAGGTGGACCTTAGAGCATCTCCAACAAGAGGCAGCAAATTTAAGGTAGCAAATTGTATTTTGTTACTTTATATGATTATTTGCCATCTCATCTAAAATGGGAAGATCCAAGAGAGGTAGCAATTTTTAATATTTTGTTATTATTTTATATATTTTAATGTTTTAATATTTTAAATATATTTAAATATTATTTTATAAATTTTAAGACCATTAGAACAAAAAACAAGCGTTATTATTATTAAAATAATATATTTATTATGATCAAACATAGATCGGCAAAAAACACTGGGATGATCAAACACAAAATGGTTGGATTTTCAAAATGGTAAAAAAAAAGAGAAATTAATGGAGTCATTTGGACGGTCCTCCTCCTCTTCTTCTCTATTCCCCTACACCCACAAATAAATCCTAGCCACACACGCACCCACCTCTTCACCCAAAAAGCTACCATTCCCACATCATCTGCTTTTCACCCATTTACCCAAAAAGCTACCCCTCCACACAAACCCTCACCCATCCCTCTGTGCAATCCCCCTCCACTCCATCGTTCCTCTCTTCCACTCCCACTCCTATTCCCATTGTCCCTCTCTGTTTGTTTGTTTGTGTTTTTTTTTTCTTCAGAAACCCTCAATTCACGTGGGAGATGAGCTTCCCCCTCTCACTCCACCGTCCCTTTCTCTCCCACTTTGGCTCCTATTCCCACCATCCTTCTCTGTATTTTTTTTTTTTTTTCCAAAAACCCTCAATTCATGTGGGAGACGTGTTGGAAATTAATTATGAATATCATATTAAATTAAGCGAAAGTTTGGAATTAACTCCGGCCATTGTTGTCCAAGTACAGTTGCAGATACTTTAATGCAAAAATTGAGAACCACGAACCTTACGTACAATCCTCTAATCACCAACCAAAAGAAGTCTTCTACTCTATCCAAATCTCTCTCTATGCATGAGATTTGATGGAAATCACAGGCTGTATTTTTTGGTAGAATAGGGGCAACCCTTTTGTTCCCAACGTTAAATATATTATAACTTCCTCCCATCAAGGAAGTTATCAGATGATGGGAAGTTATCCACTAAAAAAACGGTTATGGGATTAGGAACTGTAACTTCTTAATAATTACCCCCTAAATAGAATTTAAATTCAAATGGGTTATTGGATGTGGGATAGTGGCATGTGGGCCACTAAGTTTCCTAAAGGAAACGTCTAACAAGACGAGCTTCAGGTCGACGATTAGTCGTCGGATGATGTGGTGGAAGAGTTTCCAGGTGAGTCTTTATTTGATTTGCTTTAATTTATTTCCCATTTCGTTTTGCTTCAATTTATTTCCCATTTCTTAAACTCACAGAACAATTTTTTTGTTTTGGATTAATGTTGAACTCCAGCGACATGACGAGTTCCTCCAATGCCGGTAATTGAAGGGTGGTTCCCAGGAAAATCTGTTGAAGACGGTTGAGGGTTGTGATTAGCTATGGGATTTCCATGTGAGTGCTTCACAATTTTTTAATCAAAAGTAAGATTTGCTACCTTCTCTCTCTACTTCTAAATTTGAAGTGAGAGAAAGAGGTAGCAAATTTGATTCTGTATTTTTGCTTCCTGATGCTCTGAAATGCTACCTCTATTGGAGCATTTTTCTAGAGGAAGAGGTAGCAAATCCCACTTTGCTACCTCTATTGGAGACACCCTTAGAGAGCTTGGATATAGAGATACCCCGCTCTTACCAACGGTGAGAAAGACCTTGGATTTGACCGATGATAGTACTTCTACGATGAATCTAGATGCTAACCCATGCCGATGACCTCACCGTTCTGCTATTTCTTGCTTTTTCCCATAGATTTTTGCCATAGAAATGTCTCGACCTTTTTGGCTTTTTCCCAGAGAGCTTCAATGTGGAGCGAGAAGAATCAGATCATGGAGCGAACGATGGTGGTGTGTGCAAGATTTGATGCATGAAGGAAGTAATTCAACGAGAACAACTTCGATTTGATGGAGCCAGCGATGTCGGTGAGCTGCCAGTTCACTCTTTGAAGGTGAATTGTTTTGATGTGCAAGATTTGAAGGAAGTAAATACCACATTTTTAGGAACAGCAATTTGAGGTTTTTCTTTTAAAATTTGTGGAGGAATTTGAGATTCTTTATAAATTTTTGGTGATTTTATGTGTGATTTTTTTTCTTTAATTTGTGCTGATTCTAGATGCTTGAAGAACACTCTGCGCTCTTTGCCACCGTGAACTGTTCTGAGTATCTTCTTCTAATTCTCTGACGGTTAGAGAACATTCTACACTGTTTGAAGGTGAATTACCTCCTTCCTCTTCCATTTCTGCTCTTTGTTATATGTTTTGATTTGCTATTATTTGTTATTTTTCATATTAAAGCTTCTTTCTTCATTAAAAGTATCGGACGATTCTTGGTCTAAGCGATTCACATGGCTTCACTGGTTTGAATTAGAGCACTCGAGTGGTTTCAATTAGAAAAAGCCACTGGAAAGGGAAAATTTATGATTTTATTGCCTTGCCCTGAAGCTTGTGAGGCTAACATGTATGCGTGCTAATTTTTTTTGTGTAAGAGTTCATTTTTTTGATATATTCTTTGTCAATGGTGTCAGGTTTCATATTTTTTTGTGTAACAGGTTGGTTTCTTTTCGTTGTTTCCTCCGTTTTCCTCACAAAATACTCGTGTTTGGTTGGTGAGAAAATGATGGAAACTAAAAGATTATTGTAATTCCACCTCTTTTGAGACCCATTTTCGGATGCTTTTTTTCTCTGTTTCTCTCTGTCTATGGATTTTAGGGTTTAAATTGTTTTGCTCTTTCAGTAAATTTTTGTTTTAAAACTTTTTCTCCTATCCCATTATAAAAATTGTCAAAAACTTGATAACAGAGCACCTTTTGATATGGCAGTATAAATAGGTTCAAACACTCAATTTTTAGAATTTGAACAAACTTCACAAATTGATAGAAAAATATTTATTTTTGCCAGTATTGGCAGTTAGCTACAAATTGAAGTTCAAAGTAAATGGTTAGCAACAAAAGAGTTATTAAAAGCCCCAGGTGGAAATCACCTTAACAAAAGATAGCAAGACAATTAAATCCAAGGTACTACAACACCTGGTATATAAGAGTACATAACATAACCCAGGCCGTTCTAAAGTCGACACCTGAAGAACTAATGAACAACTAAGAAAAGTAGAAAATATTTGATGAATTTAAGATTTTTTTTATAAATTAGTGGTGATTATATGTCTGATTTTTTAAAAATTTGTGGCGATTTTATGTCTGATGACATGCTTTCAGGAGGAAACACTACCTGGGGTTTAGATCTGGAGGAGGACCTTTGGGTTATGATCAATATCTTCTTCTAATTCTCGATTCAGGTAGATACCTCCTTTTTAGCTCAAAATTTTTAATGTCTAGTGAGATTATGAATGGCAGTAAATCATGTTCTAGGAGTCTAAGTGATGGTCTGGGAGTCTAAATGTTTCTTCTTTGCTTATTTACTTCCATTTCAAAGATTCTTTCCTTCTTTTTCTTTTAAAAAAAAAAAAATTACTTGATTCTATATGATGAACAAAAAAAAAAAAAAAAAACTCCCTGTTTTCAAGGTTTCTGTACACCTTCTCTCAAGCTTTTTTCCCCATTACTGCCGTTGCTGCCATTACTCATGGTGAGTTCTCAATTTGTTGTTCATTTGTTTTCCCTTTAAAGCAATCTCACTTTATTATATTTAGGTTTGTTAGATGGTGAGTTATTAAGTTCTAGAAGGTTTAGTATTTCAACACCTAATTTTTATAGTTTTCTTTTAAGCTTTAGTAGTTCTGAATTTCTTTATATAAATTTTTCATGTTTTCTATGCTTGTTGTTTTATCTTAGTAACACTTTTTTTTAGCTAGTATATATGAGTTTGTAAAATTTGTGCCAAAGTTGTTTGATGTTTTTCTATATGAACTAAATCAATCACCCTTTTCGACTACTATATGCAACACCTTGTAGCAATTTGTGAATATAACTTTGGCTTTCCCAAGGTCCTGCTTCTGACTGCCTTCCACTCAGGTTATATTTTCTCTCTATGGCCGTGGAATTAGTTACATCCTTTTATACAGCGACTATGGACTAGATTTGATCACACGGAGTCCACTCGCTTCTAGAAGCACACCACCTATAGTTTATACTACAGACTACTGTTTTTTTGCCTCTTACTATCCACATTTTTGGTGGAATTTTCATTCATTGTGTATTGTCAATTAATTTATAGAAATGAAGCTTTAATGACGTGTATTTATGTGGATAGGGATTACATTTTTTGTTATTATTATAAATACTGCAGAATACTTGCTCAGTCAGATTATTGTCTCAAGTTGTTGCTCCAAACAATATACCCATAGTACCCATGGTTTTCTGGGTTTGAAAAAGATTTTATGGGTGGATATGATTAGTTAGATATGTGATTCTAATTGATTACTTTCAAACTTGGTGAATTGAATATTTGAATGATTGTATATATTTTCTTTTATTTTATAGGATTTTGGAAAAGTTGTTATTGCCTTTGGATGAAAATCTTTTAGGATACTTCCTACCATTGAACCATTTAGAGTGGCATCTTTAGAAATTAATGCAGATGCAGGATTATATACCAGTTCGAGATAAATGTGTAGGAATGAAATATAATGAAAGTTGATTATACAGTGGCATAGTTGTTTTAACCTTTTTAAGTTTTTCAGCAGTAAGATATACAAATTTGATAGTTGATATTGACTGTTAGGAATTGGACTATCTGTCCAGCGCATGCTATGCAAAGTAAATTTGGAATTCGTGAAACACTTGTGTATTCATTATTCATTCTTGCCAATTTTGGAAAGATTTCATTCTTCAAAATTATATATGAATGATAGTGGTAATTTTCCTTATCCCTTTTCTTGTCTTTTTGCCTTTTACCAGTTGACCACCTGTTTGTTAAATGGCATGATTGAATGAATCGCTGCTAAATGTTTTCTTTTAATTATTCGGTAATTTATTGAGTCTCGATCTGGTACTTTAGTGGGCCATGTGAAACTGTGATCAGCTGATAGGTTTGTGAAAAAAATTTACAACAGACTAAAATAGAAAAAGGTTACAAGTCTCTCTCTATTTTTTCCCCTTTTTTGGCGCAACTAAAATTGTTTAATTATTGGTGCTATTTGTCTTGTCGCAAATGTATGTTTATGGTTATTTGTTATCCATATTCTTTGATGTAGAACTTGTAGGTTATAGTGATGTAGCTTGGATTGAGGGTATAACAGATTTTAGATTTCATGAAAAGAGAACTCTCCACTCAGTTGAGTTTACTTTTGCTACTTGACTCTTTAGGTCTAATTTTAATGAGGTCCTTGATCAAATTTAGAGGGAGCTAGGGTGCAAATAATTCCTCTAAAAAGAATTTTGGTGTCATCTTGGTGCTTTATTAGATGCACGTGGGAAACTACTGCATTCACAAAGGTGGATTTGTTCCCCACATGCATTTTTTGGTTGAGGAGGTCAGTAGTTGTATTTCTACCAAATATTTGCTTACTTATCTTATTGATGCACTGGTTTGTTAAAGCTCTTTAACCCATTGATGAACTACAACCATTGAGAATTTGGTTGGTTAATCTATAACTGACAGGGCTCCATGTGATTAAGCCATTTATGAATCTAGATTTTTAAGGCTAGGAGCCTAGGTTCATGTAGTATATTTCAAAGAAGAAATTTAGATTGAAAAATTCAAGCAAAATAATATCAAGAGGGTTCAGATAGAAATAAAAGGGAGTGCATAGAATAAACCTACAGATCATAACCAAAACTCAATATCTAGCAATTTCTTTGGAAGTAATCATGACCTTTAATTAGGCTGCAATATATATCTATCTATATATATATATATATATATATAGATATAGATATAATTCATCCTCTATTAAAGAAATTTCATAGTTGCTTGCCTATATAGACTTGAACTTAATTCTAAACTAGAATGCTAAAGTTATAGATTGGGGTTTTGTTTTTTCTCTTTTTTGTTTAGCTCGTGTCCTTATGTACTTGGGCATCCCCCCCCCCCCCCCCACCCCCACTTTAATACAATATTTACTTCATAAAGAAAAAAAAAAAAAAAAAAAAAAGAAGCTGAGACTAATAGATAGATGGGGTAAGTAGTGAGCTTGGGGACTTGAGTGGTGGCGGAAATTATTTTTTATATTTTAAAAAAAGAGGGCTTGATTGATTTAGCAAAAAATAAAATTAAAAAATTAGGAGGACTTGAGTGGTTTGAATTTGGAAAAGTTATTGGAAAGGGAAAAATTACGATTTTAGATAGATCCAGTCATGACATGCCCTCAAGCTCATACGCACATGGCTATTGTTTTGTGGGTTTCATCATTTGGCCCCATTTTGTTTCTTTTCTATATGCTTTTTCACGGTACATTCAGTCTATGAACACTTGAAGTTATAGTTGTGGTTGATTCCACTATTTTCTTTGTTTTGTATGGCCCTTTTGGTCGCATTTGCAGATGTGGGGGAGCTCTGAGAGCCCTTGGAGCTTTTGTAGGTATGGAAGCACCAGAGAAGAAATAGATCCGCACTCCTATATCTGAATCCAAGGTGATTTCCAAGCCTTTGTAGTCTTAGATTTCAATTATTATTTATTTTTTTTAAAAAAAAAAATTGTGAGGGAATTGTGAGAATTGATGTTTCTTATTTGTGTATTTTTTTTATTTGATTATGGATTTCATTTGCAATTTTGGGTTGGCTTCATATGATATATTTGTGTCTATACACGCATACAGAGCTCCCTTTCCCTTTTTTTTTTTTTTTTTTTTTTTAATCTCAAATACTTTCAGGTGGGAAGGCCTGAAAACATTTTTGAGCATGGAGATGACTTCTCTTTATTGTGGGAAGGACAAAATTACAAAGTGTTCAGCAAATCATACAAAAAACTACACTTATGCTGCATTCTTGGGGAAGGCCGCTTTGTAAGTAGAATCCAACGTCTTTGCTCCTTTTCGTTAGAAGTATAAATCGTTATATTACTATTCCTATTTGAAATTTGTACGTAAAGTATGGATATTATACTACTTTAATTTCCATTGACTTTCCATTGAATGGAAAATTGAAGAGTGTTAGCTAGCCACAAAGATTCCCCCCCCCCCCCCCAAAAAAAATGAAATAAATAAATAAAGATTGAATTGCTTAAATTTCTGTTCTTGACACCAATTAGTTGGTTCTAGACGAGTGTGGGTTAAAACTTTTAAAATCCTAGCAATCCAAAGCTAACTTGCAATGTTTGGATAGGATTAAATATGAAGAGGAAGGAGCACAATCCGGGAGCAAAAGTAGAACCACGCAAAAAGGCACACAAAATCAAGGCCTCTGTGACAAATACCCATCACAATAGGGTAGCACAGATTAGCACAAGGTGGCTTTGAGAGTTTATTTATTTATATATGTATTTAAATTCAATGCATTTTAACATCATTATCTCAACTATTCTCAAGGTTGGGTTCATGCAGACCACTAATATTTAATTGCAGAGCTATTTATGAAGCTAAGCAATGCTAACTCCTTAGAAAAGCATTTATATTTTAGCATTTATACTTAGGTTTGGATTCCAAGCAATTTTTATGTGATTTAAATAAATTAGACAAATAAATTTCTACATCTCACTTAACAGGAAGAACAATGTGTCACTGAATAAACGACGTTTAAGCCAATAGCCCTCGGACCTAATGGCATGTCCCATTCCAAAAAGGTTATGGGGTTTACAGAGGTCTTGGTTTTGGTAAGAACAAGAAGACCATTCCTATTTCTTTTCCGCTTTCTTTCCTCTTCCTCTTCATATTCTTCTTGCTTCCCAATTATCAGTGGGTTATGAAAGCGCAGTTTGTACAAAGACCGCCACGTGGGGCATGCATTGTATACACAATTGCTCTTATTTTTTCTCCTACAAGGGAGCTTTCATGCCAACTAGGATTTTGATATTTGACCTTTCATCTGATATGCTATAATTTATGGCTAATTCCTATCTGAGCAAATTTAAAATATTTTGATCTAATTTGCACTTTTTCAGATACACCAGAAGGCTTGAAAATTCTCATATCAAACTGGTGTCAAGGTGGTTGTTGCTTATGGAGGAGCACCAATTCATCAGCAGGTTCCATATTTCTTTTCCAAGTTTCTTTTTTATTTTATTTTTTTTCTTTTGCATGAATTTGCTCAAACCTCATCTCGTTTTGACTGAGAATTGGTGACTTTAAACTAATTTTATTCTCACGAATGAGACTAAAAAATTGAAATGCTGGCATTTGAAGAACGCCTAAAAACTGATCTTAAATCATCATATGTGGTGATAGTTCCAATTTTCTTTGATAGCCCTATTTTCTACAAGGGTTTGTAGCTTTAAATGATATCCAAAAATCAAAGAGCATTCAACTTCCATGACACGTCCAAACAGGCCCTAAATTGATATTTAGCCTAAACTATATAGCTGGATAACATTTTTTTTTTTTTTTTTTTTAAAGTAGGTAATTTTGTTCATTAGTAAATATACATCCTTGAAAACTAACATATTTCCTTTCCTATCAAAGATTACAATGTAATTTTGAATATTAACTTTCCTAACTACAAAATTATTAGTTTCATTTCATTCTTAGCGTGGTCAATTTTCCAATTATGAGTTATTATTTTAAAGAAAACATGATTTTTCATTTCTAATCTACCCTCATTTGTACGTTTCATTTTCTTTGGTGTCCCCCCTCCCTCCTCTTTTGGGTTTGGCCTGTGCTTATTTGTTATTATTTTCCCTTTCTTATTGTTTTACTTTGATCTTTGTTTTGAGAAGGCTACACTCGGGAGGGAATTTACTAGACCTATGTATGGAAATTGTAAGATTAGTCCATTTAGAGCCTGGAAAAGGGTACCATTTCCCTGATGGGTATGATTTGAACTTGCTGTAAAGTGAATTTAATTGCATATGGCCTATTATTTATCTTATTAGAACTGGCTGTGTAAGAAGAGTATCACTTTTATATGACATTTGAATTGAAGAATTGAAGTCTCGTGGTCCTTGCTATCTCATGAATGCATTGGACTGCCATCGAGGGTTGTGGCAAAGTTTCCTCACCGAAATAAAGGTGACTGTTTTGTTCATGGAATCTGCCGCTTTCTTGTAGCGGATTTCCTAATTACGGGCTGGGTTAGAGAAGTATTAGCAATGTCACATAATGAAGGAAGGTGCAAAACAGAGAAAAAAAAGTTGGATGCAAAATTATATTATGTCCTTTTAGTCAATTGGTTGATATTATGCCCTTTTAGTTGATTCATTTTGCTACGTTTACACAATAATTACATGTTTTCCTTCTTTGACACTTTTTTTTGGGTACTGGGAAAATCCAGGAAGAGAGTAAATTTTGAATCTTATCCAGGAAGAGAGAAATTTTGAATCATTATGTTTTCATGTTGTTTGGGTTTCTTAGAATTTTCTCTACCTAATTTTGGTTGATCTTTGGTGCATAACAAAAGTCATGGCAAAAAGAGTTAATCTCTCAATTGGATCGTCTAGGTTCGAGAAAAGCCCATGTTTTTGTGCATTCAATGGGTAAGTCTAATGACCCTAAATTTTTATTTATTTTTATTTTTTAGAAAATATAGTATTGACTATTGAACATTAATCTTCAATTTTTTTTCCCCTTTTGAATTTTCTTTTCTATCTGCTAAGCATCGTGATTAGAGTTGAATGCTTGGTAGCTTCTTGAGGAAAAATGTTATATTTTCAAACTATTTGATCAATGAGAAAATTAGGGAAAACAAGAAATTAAAATTTGGTTTGTTTTGGTTTTTGATTTTCGCCTCCATTAAGCTATGTTACCGTATTAGATATTTCTGTCGATGCGTGAAATCTTTGACATCTGTTGCTGCTGCAATTATATTTCTTTTTTCCACAAAAATTATAATAATATTAAAGAAAAAGAAGATAAAAGAATACAAGGAAAGAAAGATGAAAAAGAAGAAAAACCTGGTTTTGGCAACACATTACCAAACCAGCTAAGAAAACCTCAACTAAAGTCGAAATCTGTAAAAAGGCAAACCAGAAAGATCTCTCCCAATAAAAGGCATAAGCTCAGCTAGAGGAGACCACCACCATCGGAAACCCAAGTAACTCAACCCCAGACTAGCGCACCTATCAGCGGTAGCATTGCCTTCTCTGAAGATATGACTATACTGAAACTCCATGTTCTTCATAAAAAACTTTACAGTTTTGCTAGCGAGTATAAAGCTCCCAAGGAGGTTTATAATCCGGATTAGAAAGGCATTGAATGACCGAAAGGGAGTCACTTTCAAGCCAAATTCGAGTCCAGCCCTTCTCCCAAGCAAGCTCAATGCCTAAAATAACTGCTAACAACTCAGCAAAATAAGCAGTGCGAACGCTAATATTAATACTAAGCAGCCCCTTGACAAAACCACGACAAGTTCTAAACACACCAGCCGCAACGGAAGAATCTGGATTTCTTCTTGCCAAGCCATCGGTGTTTAATTTAATCCAACCTTGTGGGGGAGGATACCAGTGCACAGTGGAAATAGATGGAGCCTTTCTAGGAAGCCGTGACACACGAAGAGAATGAAGGGTAACCAGATCAGAGACAACATTATCCATATGCCCATCACTCAAGCTGCCTACATCTCGAAGCATTGATTTAATGTAAAAACAAACTCTTTTAACATTTGGCTTCTTACCCTCAAATCGGGACATGTTTCTAGCATGCCAAATTGAGTGAAAGGTCAACAACACAGTCGCAATCCATAAATTAAAAAGCTGAGAGCTCATGCACCGAGAACAAACATTCTTCCAGAACTAAATGAGATGAAGGCCTTGGGAAGACAAAGGCACCTGAAAAATAGAAGCAATCCAAGCCCAAATTGCCCTAGCAAAATCACAATCCAAGAACAAATGAGAAGTAGTTTCAATGCAACAATGTTGCTTGCAAAGACTACAATAAGAAACAATATGCATGCCCCTTTTTTGAAGTTGATCATCAGTAGGCAATTTGTTCCACAGAAGGCGCCAAACCAAGAAGGAAATACGAGGAGGAACAAAGGATTTCCAAAGGTGAGAAGTCCAGTGAACCACTGTATGCTGTAACCGACAATAAAAAAAGGCATCAGAAAACTTAAGGAAGCCAGACGAGTTAGAAGACCAAATCATATGATCCTTCATATCTTCAATAGGAAGAGCAACTTGCTGAATTGCACTGCAAAGGACTAGAAAAACCACTTTAAAGTAATCTAGAATAGACCAAACCTTATTCTGAATGAAAATAGACACTTTGCAATTCAAAACTCGAACCAAATGAGTAGGAAGATGGAGCAAATAAGAAAGAGGACGTCCTAACCAGTTATCCGACCAAAAATTCACATCATGCCTATTACTAATAACCCACTGAGTGTTAAGAAGCAAATCCCCCATAACAGATTTAAGACCAGGCCATATTGAAGACATTCTATAAATAGAGAGAAAATTATAACCAAGATGATATCTAGCCTTCATGAATCCACTAAAAACCGAATTAGAGGAAAATAGATCCCAGCCAGTTTTAAGAAGAGCAGCTTTATTAAGAGCTTTAAAGCATTTGAGGCCTAAACCCCCTTCATCAACAGGAGCACACACCCGCTTCCAAGAAACAGTGATAAGCTTCCTAGCATCAATGTTAGCTGACCAAATGAAGTTCCTGAGCCAACATTGAAGTTGCTTCAACAATGAAGTAGGCCAAGAGTAGATCTTGAAAGAATAAAGTAACATAGGATAGATAATAGCCTTAATCAATTGAACTCTACCAGCTAAAGAAAGAATTTTGCAACACCAACCCTCTAACTTCACTTTAACTCTATCTGCCAGACTTTGAAGATGCACTCTCCTAGGCTTCCCCCGAAAAATAGGGACACCTAGATAGATAAAAGGTATTGATCCCTCAGTAATACCCAATAAAGAAACAATAGAATGTCTTCGATAAAAAGCTACCTTACCAATGAAAACTCTGCTCTTAGCTTTGTTGATAATTTGACCAGATGCTAGACCATACATGTCGATGAAATCCATTAAAACTCTTAGAGAAGATGAAGAGCCACGACAAAAAACAAAAATATCATCCGCATATAATAAATGGGTTGGGGCAGCAAAACCTCGAGGAAAAGAGATGGGATGAATTTTATCTTCCGTCACCAACTTGGTCAAACCGCGACTCAACACCTCTTCAGCCAAACAAAAAAGAATGGGAGACAGAGGATCACCTTGCCTAACACCCCTACTACAAGAGAAGAAACCACAAGGCGAGTTGTTAATCATAATAGACAATCTAGCTGAAGATAAAAGAGTTGAAATCCAATTTACAAATTTGTCAGAGAAACCAAACTTGTTTAGAACATGAAGTAAGAAACCCCAGTCTAAGGTGTTAAAGGCTTTAATAACATCAAACTTAATTCCAATGTTACCCCCAAAACATTTCCGATCCAAAAGATTGAAGCATTCCGAAGCTAGACCAATATTTTCTGAAATATTTCTTGCTTTAATAAAAGCGGTTTGGTTAGGAGAAACAATCTCGCTAGCAATAGGACTTAACCTGTCAGCCAGGATTTTAGGAATGATTTTAAAGAGAAAATTAGCAAGAGCAATCGACCTGAACTGAGTGATAGTGTCAGCATTACGGACTTTTGGAATAAGCACTACAAAGTTGGAATTGAAGGTTGAAGGAAGCTAGTTATGCTCAAAGAACTCCCTAACAGCCTTAACAACATCTTCTCCAATGATATCCCAACAAGATTGATAAAAGAACCCCCCAAACCCATCCGGACCAGGCTCACTTGATGGATCCATGTCAAACAGTACCTTTTTAATCTCCAATGCTGAAGGCATAGTAAAAAGAACATCATTGTCACTATCTGAAACCATTGAAGGAATAGTAGACTCAACCAGGCCATTATCAGAAGTAGTGTGCTGTGAAGAATAAAGAGAATGATAATAGTTAACAATGTGGCTCTGAATGACCGTAGGAGCAAATTCATGGCAACCATCAATATTCAAAGAATTAATCTTACTATTCACAGATCTAAGCTTGGCCATTTTATGAAAATAGGATGTATTTCTATCTCCTTCTGCCACCCATCTTACTCGAGATTTATCTTTCCAAAAGCATTCTTGAATTCGAAGAGCTTCAAAGAGATTACTCTGGATATCAGATTCTGTATGCAAAAGATTATCAAGAGGACCCAACTGATCAACCTGAAGTTGAATATCATATAAAGCTTTCTGAAGAGACTTAACTTTCTCATCAACATGCCCAAACACTTCCTAGTTCCAAGTCTTAAGACATTTCTTAAGGACCTTAAGTTTTTCTCTGATGACCATCAAAGGAGAACCATAAAGCATACAAGACGTCCAACAATTAGACACCACTTGCTTAAAAGAAGGATGAGACACCCAAGCATTCACAAACCTAAACGGCTTAGGACCAGAAAAAGTAGGCTATTCGGCAACAAAAAGAAGAGGATTATGATCTGAGTGAATTTTTAGCATAGAAATGCAGGAAGTATCCCCCCAAAGATCCAACCAATCAGAATTACAAAGGCTCCTATCCAATCTCATTTCCACTCGAGAGTAAACACCTCTGGCCCAAGTATAGAGAACCCCTTTTGTGTCTAAATGAATAAGGCCACATGAATCAGTCATTTGCTTAAATTCAGAGCAAGAGATACTACTAGGTAGAGAACCACCTCGTTTTTCATGAGCACCCAAAACGGCATTAAAATCGCCAATAGCCATCCATGGACCAGTGATGAGGGAAGATACACCAGAGAAATCCTCCCACAAAACCCTCCTTTTAATATAAGTTGTACAAGCATAAACAAATGTAAAATAACAAGCAGTTTGATTAAAAGAAACCTGAAGAGTAACCTGCTGAGTGGAAATGGACAGAATAGAAGGAGAATCCAAATGGTCAGCAGCAAGGACCCACAAATTAGGAAGAAGATCACCTCTAGAATTCATAGACACCAGCTTTAAACCCAAAGTCCTCCAAAATGAAGAAGAAACAGAATCAAAAGCAACCATTGGTTCTGCCAAACAAAGAAGATCTGGCATATGAGACTGATAAAAACTATGAAGTTCTCTCAAAGAAGGCTGATTGCCACAGCCTCTAATATTCCAATACATAATCTTCCTTATAGACCGTATTAGGCTTTCTGCCCCTCAGGGGGTAAGTCACTTGTTGCTGCTGCAATATATATATATATATATATATAATGATTTTTTCACTATACTTTCCTCTACCGTTTAATGATGGTATTTCGAGAGAAGACAACATAGGATGGTTCAATTTTTTTAGAAATGAGTCACTGTTATGGCTTTGAAGGGTGCTCTTTTATGGGTCTCTATTATAGGTTTCAACAAGTGAAGATGGCTTTCCTATAAAAAAAAAAAGAAAAGAAAAAAGGAAGTGAAGATGGCGTGCATGAAGATGAAAGTTGTGCATTTTTAAATGGAGGGGTTGGTTTTGTGTTTTAACAAAAATGGAGATTATTAACAAGACGCTTGAATGTTGCAAAAAATTTTCAACGTCTCTCTCTCTCTCTCTCTCGTCTTGGTTTATAATACTAATATCTAGAGCAAGGATCATTTAATTATTATCTACTTAGGCTTTTAATCAGTATGTAAATGTAATTGTAAATGCAAAAATAATATACCTCTTTTACATGTTAAATCATTTGAAAAATCTTTTGTGGTATGTTCAATGCAGGTGCTTGGTTATAGTTTTCTGCATTTCTTTTTGCTTACAACTTTTTTTGTTTCATGTTTGATGCCAAATAAATTGAATGATCCTATTAATTGTCCTATTGACAGGAACCTCGACAAGCATTGTGGCATGCTGCCTTTACAAATATTGCTCTTAAGGGCTTGATCTCTGACCAAATGGAAAGATATGGGGTGCCAAGGTCTTAATCCATCAACTGACTTTAGGTACAGTTTTGTTTTATTAAATGCCCATTCATCTTATTAATTCTTGTGATTCAAATGAAATAGAAACAAAAATTCCTTTGTTTGGAACTTCAAACATTTTATTTTTTTTGTTCACTCTTCATCAAATGAGTAATAGGTTTCTATTTTTCTTTAAGTTTTTGCAGGACAGAGTAGTGAATGTATTAGGCTGATTCATGATTTGTACAAATTAATAGCTCTATAAGGATGCAAGTGGTTTGAGAATATGAGAAATATAGGTGAATCAGGATCCGGCAAGAAATGGGATGATAATAGCCAAGGAGGTCCTGGAAGGGGTCCATATGGTGATCTCTAACATGGGCCACCCTTTCGCCTAGACAATGTTCGAAGAATTGACCATAGTAAGTTCAATTTTTAACTTTTTTTTACATTTTGTCTCTAAGGTATGTTTTCCCTTTAATTTTTAAAATGAAAATTAAAACTTCTTGCAGTGAACTTCCAGGTTCTGTGGCTTCTGTTGCGAAGGCTAAACACTGGAGGAATCTCTTGTCCATTTGTCATTACGGCTCAGAGAACTTGTAGAATTCTTGGATAATAAGCCTTCTGCAGCAAATACAATCTACATTTTTTGAGACTTTTGTGGTGGCGTTAATTTTTTTTTCTCTTTTGGTTTATCATTGGAATTAATGCTATTCTAGCGTGACCTCTACTTTAGCACCAAAGTAGGTCTTTGAGGATATTGCCTCTGATATCCTCATGTTTCAGTACATTCATAAATTTTATTACTTCAACAAGTCTTGTATCAAAATCATTCAATTCTATGAAAGGGAGTCGTACTAAGAAATCTCATCTCTTTCTCTCTCTCTCTCTCTAAGTTCGGCATCCTACTTTGAATAATCAAAGAATTTCTAATGTGTCTTGTCTTGCTTAATGTTTTTTTAATCCAAAACCACTTGAGGAATATTATATAAGTCACACTTAGTTAGGTGATTGACTAGGCAACCCGAAATCTGTCTTCTTTGGCCTGCAGTTTCTGATCTTTATGTCTACTTTGTAGCGATCTATAAACTTTTTTTTTTGGGTTTGTTATTTACAATTATAGAACAATGAAATTTAGACATGATTTTAGGACACGAAATTTAGACATGCTTTTGGTTATTCATGTTATTCCTTTATAATGATTAATAATTTCCTCAAGCTTTTCTTAATCTGATTGGATCATTATTTGTGTTGAATTTGAACTTCATACATATTCAATTTTTCGTGGTTCTGCGTTTAATCATTTTGTTTTTCTGTTTCAGCTCTCAAAATACTTTTTATCTACTTTGAAACCTCATTCCTTTCATATAATGTGTGATACCAAAATACCAATAAATCACATCAAAAGCATCCCCTTAAAAAAATACTGGGCACGCGCTTTGCGCGTGCATTTTCTACTAGTAGATAATATCATTTTCAAGATGACGGCTAGGGGTGTAAGATGGGCTTAGGTTGGGTTAGGCTGTCTTTCGTGCGAGCTGACTTAGGCTCTTATTAGGCTAGTCGAGTTTACTATTCATTTGGCCTGCGCTACAGAAAAATAGAGCCCATGCCTGATCTTGAGCTTAGGACATCTTTCGCGCTTATGTCACACTTCGGTTTAGTCTAATTCATTTTTTTTATTGTTTTTTTTTTTACTAAATAACATTTTAACTCTTTAAAGTTTATAAGTGTAAAATATTTACAAATTATAAAGACATTTGTAAACACTAGTTGGTGCACACGTGCGTTGCACTTGAATATTTCAAGTTTTCAAATAATTTTTCAGCACAAATGAATTTTGAATATCTTGTATGGGTACCAAAAACATGCTATGTAATTGAAGACACCAATCAAACTTGCTTTTTTGGATACACCCTTCTTAGATTAGCCTCAGTGAGTCAAAATAAAAAAAATTGTACAAAAAGTTTAGTTATTTTGTTTTCTTTGATATTTTATAAAGTACAAAGATATAATTAATCGAGCTAGACCATGTCTATCAAAGAGAACTACCTGTTGAATTGTATGAAGTAGGTAAATTTATATAAATAAATATTTTTTTCCATGCTTAAGGTATAGATGTTGTTCCTTTCGTGATGTTATCCTAATTTTAATACACAATTTCACATGCCCAAATAAATGTCAAATATGTCAAATGTAATATTTCTTTTCTTTCATGTTGAATTTCATTCAAGGCAGTAGTAGTTTGATGCACATACACATATCAAATCATTCGATAGAAAGAATATATACATACAAAACAAATTTCAAATAATTATAAAGTGGTCTGATTTCTTATTTCATATATAGGTTTGAAAAAAAATAAAAATAAATAAATAAAAAACCACAATCAAAACTATTACGTTTGACACCATTCACTTCACTGAGACCAAAATCCCAAAAAGTAGAACTAAACTCTAAGATCAAATCTTCGAGAAATGAAATAGGAACTATAATACTTGCCAAGAAATATGAAATCATGTATTCTACTTGCATATCATGATAAAATAGCTAAAAGTAAAAATTAAAATATTAAGATATTTTTTTAATTACCAATTCTTCTAAGCATATCTCAATAGTTCAACACTCTAAAAACACTATAAAATTTATTATTATTATTATTTTTAAAAGGACTAAAGTGATAAAACTCATAAAAATATCTTGCCATTTCTAAGAACTAACGTCACCCTTACAGTAACTAAAGAATTATTGCTCATCCACATACAATGCGCGGCAGCAATGGGTCTACCTCACTTGATTTATGATTTCTTTTGTCTAAACCATTAAAATTAAGTTTTAACCCATCTCACAAAGAGAGAAAATCTCGATTTGATGGATTTGGGGTTTTCAAGCACTTTTCCATAAAACTTTAGGAAACAAAGTATCCAGCAAATGGTCTTAAAACATTCTAGTACCTCTTTTCTACAATACAACATGGCTTAACGGGGCATGCCTAAACATTAAATTGATCATTCTTAATTCCTTTCCCAAAGACTAAATTTTCACAAAATTAAAATTTCTTTTTGACCAAATCCTTCTTGCATTTACTATATGTTTCATATCTAATACAAAATAATAAGTACGAATTTTTTTAAATCTTTCTAGACATGAAAACAGCGAAAAGGTGTCCATAATACAACCCCCACCAAAAATTTCCAATACCAGAATTACTACTGTCTCAAATAACAATTGTTTATCACAACTCATATCACATCAATGAACATATATTTACTTTTAGGAAGTAGCAACTATAAATAGATTTATTTGATAGGACTCAACATGTAATTGAACAACCTTTTTGTTGTTGGTTGTCATATGAGGCAATATTTTCCATAGTGGAGAAGAATTCAACTCACTGATATTGCTTCAGTGCATAAACAATTCAATTCCACATCAAAACCTTTTAAATCTAGAATATTAATTGTGTAACACACATGGGCGGAGGCCATCAGGAAATAAATTGGAAAACTTTATAATTGCTAAAAACAAAGACAAAAACAAAATATAACAATGAAAATTAACGAAAATTACACTTTCTTGCAAAGGATTTTTAATCTCCAAGAGAACATTAAAGAGAGATTAAGTGAATAAAAACGAACAATATATAGAAAAGAAAGAAAATCGATACCATGGCTTTTGAGTCTCCAAGAGAGAACAAAAAAAGATTAAGACTTGAGAGAAACGTCTGGGTAGAAGAACACATAGGGCTGTAAATTACTATTAGGTTTCCCAATATACATGGTAACGTGTTTTCAAGAAAAGTTGGCTTTTTGAATCTCCAAGAGAGAACAAGAGAAAGACTAAGGCTTAAGGAGAAATGTATGGGTAGAAGAAGACATAGGGCTATGGATTTCTATTAGGTTTCCAATATACATGGTAACGTGTTTTCCTTTCAAGAAGAAGAGTTGCACGTAAACATATTATTTTAATAAATTAAATAAGAGTAATAATGTCTTTATAATTAAATAAGAGTAATAATGTCTTTATAAGTAGTATAGATATATGAATTATAGTTTCCGTTTCCTTAGAATTTCTATCTGGGTTTGGTTTTATTTAATTATTATACGAATTATAGTTTCCTTATAATTCGTATTAAGGTATGCGTTTTATATTGCTATATTTCCTATATATGCAGAAGAGTAGTTGTATAGTTTCCTTAGAATTATTATTAAGGTATGTGTTTTATATTGCTATATTTCCTATATATGCAGAAGGGTAGTTGTGTATTTAAAAATTAAAATAAGGGTATATTAGTCAATCAAAAGTTTTTCTCATATTCATCTTTTTATAGGTAGTATAGGTTATATGACTGTTTATATAATTTAATAAATTTTATAAATTATAATAAAACATTTGCAAATGATCATTGGTTAAAATATTTTATATAGTCTTAGAATTAAGGGTATTTTAATTGTTTTTATAAGTATAATTTAAAAAAAAAAGAAAAAAAAAAAAGAGACTTGAAACAGTCATATATTTGATCATTGAAACATTTGTGAGATGGGTAACCTACAAGCTGATAAATCGAAGCAACTGTTTAACATATATAAATTTTTTTATTATATTTCAATATGTTATCATATAATGTGATGATGTGAATAATGCGCATTAGTTGAAAATTGAAAGGTCAAAGTATAATCGTTGGGAGTTATTTCTTCTTTGTTTGTGACCTTTATAAGTTACATTTGATTAATTTTTTTTTTTTTTAATCTCATGTAAAATCTAACAACAAATATAAACTCGTATAATAGTCATACACCCACATAGGCAACGATCTTTGCGTAGAGTTGAAACAATTAATGATCTCTAAGGAACACACTCAAGATCTTTTAATAATTAATAATTAATGCCTTTTTATTACAATATTTTCCTTTCCCTATACTTTTCTTTAAACAACCATTAAAAGGAAAAATAATAGGAATATGTTTCTTTCCTCTCATTTTTCCCTAGACAACCAAACACTAGAAAGTTTTCTATTTCCTTTCCTTTTCTTTTCCTTCTTATTTTTTTCCCTTACCCTTTTTTTTTTCCTTACACTTTCCACAAACCAAATTGAGCGTAAACAACTCAACTAGGGGTTTTAAAGACGATACAAATGAATGTATTCTAAATTGATGTATGTGAGAGTACATAATATAATAAAATTATTATATAAAAAAATATTTTTTCTTAAATATCCTGTAATGATATATTTGATAAAATATATCAGTAAGTAATGCTCTGACAAAACCTGATTTTCTTTGCATAATATTGCAATTTTATGCCCAGACTTTGAAGTTTAGTTTAAAATTTCTATTGGGTCTTTGACAAATGTTGAACTATTAATATATATGGATTTCTTCTGTAATGATATATTTGACAAACTTATTGTTGATTTGGGCATTATTGTGTGGAATTTTTAGAACATAGATGAAAGGAAGAGAAGGATTTAAGACTGATATGATGATTTAAGACTGATATGATGGAAAAAATGGAGAGCAAGTCAGGATGGGTTGATATTGCTAGGCTATTAGCCGAACGCTGTCTTTTATACGGCGGTGGTGGATATTTTTTTGCTTATAGTCTTTTAAGTGAGTTCTGTAACTTCTATGTCCAAGTTTCTTTCTCTTTTGGTGGACTAATTTGTCTACGATGCATTAATTCGTATTTTTTTGAATACTTTTTCTCAAAGAATATTGTTTTAAATCACAAACCAATCTTTTTGTTGCTTCCATGATTGTAATTTTAGACTCATATATGACATTTATGTGTTGTTTCACTCCAAATACTAGCCCTGCACCTTACCATTTGCAAAATGTTTCAAACAATATCTTAAAACAGATGGGCTTCCTTAATGAGTATTGCAACATGAGTAACAATAAGTCCACTCTATTGAATTTTTATTTTTTTATTTTTTTTATTTTTTTGGTTTGACGGTTAGACTGTCCGGGCTAGCTTACGCGCACCTCGACTAAATCCCTCCCGGGCAATCTTAAGGGCGCACTCCCCCACATAGGCCTAGTGCATTCAAGAATTAATTCCTGGAGTGCTCCTAGAGGAATTGAACCTAGGTTGATAGAATAATTTGCTTGGATGTTAGTTTCATTGTGGTTTGTTTTGTCGATTTCATGCTTCTGCGTTTACAATGAGGACATAACGATCTCACAATTCTTCAAAAAACCACATGCTAGAACTATATAATAATAATCTAATTAGCAATTTTTTTTTTTTAGAAAAAAAAAAAAAATTTGGAATGAATGAAATGCATGACAGTTTTAAGTAGTTACAATTCCCTGTTAAGGCAATCGCGTTCTCTACACAAGTATATAGTATATACTAATATCATATGCTTTGCATACTATCGATGCTTAAAACAGGTAGTGTTCTTCTTGCATTAATTGGGTTCAGTATATTAAGACAATCAGACCTCAAGCCATGTTTGTTTAATTGGAATGGAATAGATGGAATGGAATCTCATTCCAATTCACTCCAAATAGTATGTTTGGATGAGGTATTTTGAATGGAAATGAAATCAATTAGTGTATTTAGATACTCATTTTACATCCATTTTCATTCTAGTTTACTTCAAACATGAAATCAGATTTCATTCCATTCCCATCCATTCCATTCCATTTCAACTAAACAAACATAGCCTTAGAGGTACGTGAAAGTATTGAATCTGTTTTAAGGGGCACATATAGCCTTAGAGCATCTCCAATGGTGAGCTATATGGTGTGCTATTGCTATATTATAGCATTTAGCACAAGTTGGGATGCTTCAATGGTGAGCTAAATGCATGTGCTAAATATAGCAATGGCTCACCATTGTGCTATATTTGGCACAAGGGTGAGCTATTTCTATATTTGCCATGTAAGCTTTTCCTTCCTTTCTCAACAACCAAACACACCAGCAACTTTTTTTCTTCCATTTTTCTTCCAAAATTTTCTTAGTAACCAAACAGACCATAAATAAATACAATATTTTCAAAATAATATTGAAATCTTATATATATAAAAAAAAAAAAGAAAAAAAAAAAGAAGACATACCCTTTCTTTTAACTCATTCATGCCACTCAAGTAACATTACATTTGATCCACGATATACCTCATTCACTATCTTACGAGACCTTAAATCTGTGGAAAGAGTTGAACTTATGGCAAAAAATAGCACACTACGTTTATTTGCATCATTGGAGCACATTGTGCTAAATTATAGCATTTGGTACTGTAACATGTGTTAAAATAGCAATAGCACACCTTATTTAGCTCACATGGTTGAAAATGCTCTTAGAAGGCAACAATACATGGAGTTTTAAGCGCTCATGGACTTCTGTGGAAACCTAAAAAGTACATCATACATATAACCGTAAAGTTAAAATTTGCCTCATGTGGTAAAGCAAATCTTAAGTTATATTTGACTCAAGAAATGACTTCATTTCAAATTTGTGACATCTATCATATGATGATTAGAACAGCTACATTTTTCATATAATGCATTTTTATTGTAGTGATTTATTTTTACTTTATAACAATTTAAAAAATAGTTTTAAAACACCAAAATGTCTGACATGGTAGAGTTGTTATTTTATCAACATCCACTCAATGTAATTGATTTCACCTTTCATATCTTTCATATTTAACTTAAGAGTCATGGGTATTTTAATAATTTTAAAAAAATAAATAATTTTTATGAAAATTGATAATACATTGTGGAGGACAAAAGAAAACATAAAAGAGGAAGGTCCGGGGGCGCGTATAAAAATGATCTTTCCCTTCACAAAAATTTTCAAACTTTTGGCGCCAAATCTCAAACTTACATCAAAATGAAAAAGGACCAAAAACAAGCCAGAGAATAACCAAAGAAAAAGGAAGAAAAGAAAGAGGAATATATATGAACTCTGAAGAATAAGAAATGAACTCCAAAGATCCTTCAATTAGGGCACTGGGCCAGCGCTCTATTCCTTCATCCTTCCTCTTTTGCGCTTCCAATCGGTAGTAAAGCAAACCCTTTTTCCACTCTTCCTATAATTTTTCATTGTTTTTTGAACTCAATGTTGAATTATTGATGAAACTGCTTCTGGGTTTTCCATCTGTGTGCTTATTCACTTCAGTTCCAAAAATTCTAAAGAAGATGTGCAAATCAAAGCTCCTAATAAGGACTCGCGCGTATCGCTCTCTGACTTCCTTGATCGGAAGCTACACAAAACTTCTGTCCTGCCCAAAACAGTCCAGGTATATATTTTACTACCCTCTGTTTGGTTACTGAGAAAATTTGTGTGTGTATGTGTGGGTGTGGGGTGGGGGGGGGGGGGGGAATGAAAGTTTGGGTCTTGTGTTTTTGTTGTTTTGGTTCCCAATAAACAGTGAAAACTGTCATTGAGAGTTTTGATTTATTTTCCCACATTTTCTCAGCAACCAAACAAAGCATTACTTTCGTTTTTTTTTTTGGGTGCAAATGGTTGTGATTTTATTTATATCTGGGAGTACCATTTGGGGTTTAATGGGTAAAAAGGGTAATCCTTGACAGGGGAAGCATACGCCATTTTCGTCGCCAGTGAGTCGTGGAGATGTAAGTAGGTCCGTTCATGAGCAGATTGGTGTCGAGAAAGAAGGGGAAACAGAGGTGAAATGTGTTATTGATGAGGTGGTTTTTGGACTGTTTAAGCATACTAGAAAAGAAAAAGAAGATGATATAGGTTCATGTAGTGTTGGTGAAGTTGGAAGTTCTAGCAGGGTGGATGTTCAAGATTCAAGAAAAAGGAAAAGTCCAATAGAAGGTTTGCCATCCCATCCCAGTAACTGCGAAATGTTATTTTCCCTTATATTGCTTCTTTGTTGCAAATTTTAGTTTCTTTGCCCAATTTTATGAGCCAAAGTGAAGCAAATCATTCAACTTTTTGGTTTGTTTAGCTCAACAAATATTTGCAGAACTAATGAGCTCTATAATCATGTCCCTTAATCTCTGTGTGGTAGGCTGAAAAAGCTGGAAAGTTGCATTCTACACGGGTTCTATCAATGCGAATTAATGAGCACATTTTGACTTGAACAAAATCTATTTTTAAGCTGCAAAATTTCTTAATTTTCACCAAAATTTGACAAGAAATTTTTCAGAAATTTATTACTCTACCTTCGAAGTGTGGTACCAAATGCAAGGATTCTAAAGGAAAATGTTTATTGGATTTAGAAGGTTGGTTGGAGAGAAGCAAGTAGATATAGAGAGGGAAGTTCTTATTGAGTAAAGATGAGTTCAAAATCTTTGTAGTGCATGCAGCATGGTACAGGGAATGTGTACATGTTGAATTTCATTGTTGCAAACTTGGATACTTGAAAACTATTGGTGTCAAATGGCGATATCAAATTACAGTTTCAGAGTGCTGTTCTTTCTTCATAATACTTAGCAGATGACTCCATTTCAAAACACCAAGCCAGATCCTGTTCCATCATGTGTTGAATGTGGTCTGCTGTTCATTTACCTAAAAACAAGGTGTTTCTGCTGTTCTATCGCTTTCCATGTTTATCATTTTCATGTAGAATTATTGGGTGATATATGCATCCCTTCTGGGTTGTTGATGTGATCATCTGAGCTTCATTTGCAAAATACAGAACTCAATTGACAATGTCAACTACTGCCTTGCCACTCTTGTCAGATTCATTTTTTCATTCATGATTGTTCTATGTTCTCGGTTCTGAATCTTTGATTTTATGTGAATGACAAGGTGGGGATGAGAAATCTCCTACTCAAAAGCATCTTGTAATTCTTGGAGATGATCCAAAACCCATGCAAAAAGGAAGGGAAGAGAGATTCATTAGCAGCAAGAAGCCAAAACCCCTTTATAATTATTGTAAGTATGCTATTTCTTTAGTAGAATTGTAGAAGGCATTCAAGGCTATTCTTTCATGGAACTCTATTAGATCTCTTATCTTTTCATGAAATTATTTACTCGAAATTTTCTTCATTTAAACCCATCCGAAGATTGAAAGTGATTCTTTTCCTATTTGACAGATGCAAATGGAAGTGGCTGGTGGGACTGCAATATGGAAGGTGTTGACAATGAAGAAGTAGGATGCAATGAGGTATGGGAAGGGATGGGATCCACCACTTTGGGAGGATTGGAGTGGCATTGATGCAGATTATCTTTCACAAATATGAACATCCTAGAGGGTATCATTTTGGTTTCTGTCTCATAGTGGTTTGAATGAGCCTACATGTTAAGCAGAAGGAATGTCTGACGTAACCCACATGAATTGAGCATTTGGTAGATGACACTGGTATTTTGATGATTTGGGGAATGAAATTGTAGAAAATTGAAACTCATGACCCATTGTTCAACTTATGAATCCCTAACTCCCTAAAACACTAATGATCTAACAACTCACAATTATTTTTGTTGCTATGCCAATAATTCAAAGCTTAATCTGAACATGCAATTATTACTATTATTTATCTTCAAATAATACATACTGATTTGGGAGATTTAACATTAATAATGAAGTACAAGGGTCAGAAATACTGTCAAGAAAACGTTTGGTTGCATGAATGTTGAAAATGGTTCAAGTACATGGTATTTCAACTAAGGGTCTGTCATTAAATGGCAGTGCTTATTCACCTCACTAGTTGGTTGGAGTGACCCAGACATGATGGTGAAAATTTGACCATAAGGGTCTGTCATTATTTGGCAGTGCTTATTCACCTCCTATAGGAGGTTGAACTGTTGAATTGATCCAGACATAATGGTAAAAATTTGAACAGAATTACTTACATGATGTGGATGTTCTGTTGAGATGCTTTGAGAATTTACCGTTTTACACCATTCAAGTCACTCACTGGAGCAGCAATGATACATTTCTATCTGCACTAGTTGATAAGTTTAATCTTTGAAATGACAACAATTTTTTGATAAAAATTCTTAAGGCGTGTTATTAAAACTTCATGAGGGATGACATCTATTGGCTGAAGGACAATTCCTGATGGCTATTTCTGATAGTTATGTAATTGGAAGAGGAAATAGGAAGTTGTGACTGGTTCTTTTGGAATTGCTTGGATGATATCATACCATGCTTAGTGTAGAAGGTATGGGGTTCAAAACTCAAACCTCTTGTAATTGTTGAGGAGTTTCTAGTGTGGGTATGGAATCACCATTCTAGTTAATGGGAAAAACTGATAATTGAACACTGTTATTGGTGCCAGTAATACTCCTTTAACAAGCAATGGCAAAAATTCCAATAGATTTTATAATGTCACATGTATTACAAATTTACATCAGAATCAGAAAATTGACTACCAAATGGTGCATCATGATGCAGTCTTTGTTATGGGGCTGGCCAGTTTGCTTACAGCCGGCAGGATGTAAACAGCCTAAACAAACATACACCTGTTCTAATTAGGGTTATAACTCCTAATTGCCCATACAGTAGTTATAATAGGTTTTTTCCTTGCAAGGGAATCACTACCAAAGTTGATTGCAAACCTCTTAAAATTTAGTTCAAATTCCAATTCCATAATAAGAACTGCAAAGGAAACATAATGGTGGCTATTGTATGAGCAACGTTTTGGGATATATTTGGGAGGAGGGTTCCCTAGTGTTTTTTCGTAAGTTTGAAGTAAAATCCAGCCAAGCTTAGATTCTTGGTGGAATTTTTTTGCTTTCGACCCAATTTCTCCATTAGGTTCCCCACTTGTCTCAAAAATTGTTCTGTAATCATGTATCCATGTTTTCTTTATTGGTTCCCACTTTTGTGTCCCATATTGTGTCCCATTCTTGCTTCCCAAACTGGTGTATGCATGGGCCAAACATACTTGTTAGGTAAACAGTGCAATATAGAAAGAAATTAATTCAATTAATCACCATGTCATAGATTAATCTTCACCAAAATTTGAAAAAAAAAAGAAAAAAAGACCCATCATATAGCAGGAATTTGTACACATTAGACGAAGATGATTGATCATGCTTTAGCTTATTCCAGTAATTTCGCCTAAATTATACTGAATAATTCTCTAAATACATGTGTTAGATTGTCAATTTTAAATAAAGGTATTGCTTTTCTTCAACTCGAGTTTTTATTTATTTATATTTTATTTTATATTGAAATTCACCCAAATTCTTCTTCCAAGTTCCAACTATTTTTGTGATTAATTCACGAATTCTAGATCATCGTTGGCAAAGCAGAATTCCTAAAATCTCGTGTTTAACACTAATTGTGATAGACATGAAGGATTGAAAAGTAGACACATTCTTGTCAAGGGCTCCATAAGCTGTGGAATTTTCATCTGCAAAACGCAATAAGAAAATGAAAATCAATTGAATACTAACACACAAATACATGCAGGCAATGGCATATCAACTCCACAACTATATTCAATGAAAATATTCCATATTTTCTCAAGAAAGTTATTTTCCCATACAATGACTCCACTTACATTAATTATGACCAAAGTTTGCTGTAAAATCTGTTCCTCCATTTGCCAAACATTGTCTATAAGTATGCCTAATGCGGCTATTTCAAATTTGAGACCAACTGTGTAGCATCTCTCTAACCAAGTTTATGATAGTACAGTGCTGAGAGCACTCCCCGCATATTGCCTCAATAACCAAATGCAAGTCTCCTTTTCTCTTGAATCCTTTTAAGGCCATACATGACTTGTTTTTGAGAGCCTGGCCTACATTCAGCCATCAAAACGGACGCATCATTAAGAATATTTAAGCACAAACCATAATAAATTTTGTGTCTCTCATCTCTAATGACGGGTCAAAATTGCATACAATCCTTTCTTGACCCATCAAAATTGAGCTTAACCCAAAGGAGGATCACATCCCATTTCATAAACCTGCAAGAATTCTTGTGGTGTGTTTTGGAGGAAATCTAAGAGTTGCAATTGTTACCAACCTCAAATTTAGTGTCAAATGCCAATTGTTATCAAATCAATAAACAAGGAGGCTAGTAATTCCTATTAAAAAGTTCATTGAATCACATAGCAGCCTTTATAGGACCTGATTCTTATAATTCCAAAACACATTAGGACAGGGATCCAGGTGGAACGAATTATTTTATATATTAGGAAAAAGAGACATGGGGTGAGAGAGGCTCGAACTCTCGACCTCAGGATCACTCTTTAGCTATGAGACCTACGCGCTAGCCAACTGCGCCACCACCCCGTTGTGTTATCCAAGCTTAGTTTTTAAGTTTATATATATCAGCCAGATACGAACTCATTTAGACGAGAGAGAGAGAGAGAGAGAGAGAGAGAGAGAGAGAGAGAGGCTGAATTATTGAAGGACAAGTTTCGGCTATGGGGGGAGGCTATTGTCATCACAAAAATTCTTTTCCACCCCCACTTAGTTAACATTTTTTTAAGGTTTTATAAAAAAATATAAAAGGTTTTTATAAAAACTTATCATGTTGTCTACTAAAAACTATCATTCTGAACAATTTTGTAGAAGAAAGTTTTTTTAAAATCTATTGTTTAAGTAGATTGTTTGACCATTTTTCATAAAACATTATGTAAAAATGAAATAGAAATCGTAAATAGCAAAAAAAATCCATTTAAATGACAGATTTTAGAAACAAAAAAATTTCGACAGAGTTATTTAAAATGATGTTTTCTAATGGATTGTATTGCTAGTTTAATTTCATGAAAACCTTTTATGTTTTTCGTAAAATTTTAAAGAGTGTAAACTAAATGGGGGTATAGAAAAACTTTTGTGATGGCAATAGCCCGCTTCTTTAGCTATTTTAATGTTGAATAGCTATGGTGGGACAGAAGGACGTTTGCGTTCTTAGGAATGGTGGTGGACTGGGTAGTAGGCAATTTGAATGTTTTAATAAGGTTATTTTGGCCAAACTCGACTGGAAGTTGAAGTGAGCATCTCCCTTCATTCTAGGCATTTTTCTAAAACCAGAGTAATATTTTTAGCCTCCTAAAGTACAAAAAAGCTAAATCTAGTGGGTTGTGGTTGGACACTTAGCTTCAAAGTGATTATCTCAAGTGGAGGTGAAAGATCTGAGTTTGAGGCCTAGCACTTTGGAAAAAATCCCTGGACCAACGATGTACCATTGCCTACCCGTCGCGACAGTGATTAGTCTTTCGTTGTCAACTTTGAGGATACATCGGGTCAAAGACCAAAAAAAAAAAAAAAAAAAAAAGTACAAAAAAGCTACTAGTACAATTTGGCATTCATGATCGGATGATGCAAATTAAATTGTGAAAATCCTTTTTTAATTAAAAGGCAAGAAAAGTACCTGAAAATGGAAGAACCCACCCCTACACGTACAGTTGCTCGAACACACTACTCGTAGGTGGCTTACTAATCAACTAGGCCTTGTAATTGGGATTGTTTGTTGTTCAATTTGAACCTTAAAGGTTCTAGCATGCCCACAAAACTGAAAATTGGTCAACAATGGGTAGCTTTGATCAGATTATGCGAGAGCAGGAGCTGCCTTCTATAAACAATAACTTTCGTAAACCAGAACTCATCATATCACAAACTTTAAGAGATAGTTATCCACACATTCTTCTATCTTTATCTTACACCTACTGTTAAGATGTAACTAAGGTATTGTCAATTTTCATGTATTACAATCACTGGTCATTGGATAAAAGTACAGTTATACCCATCAAACAATGCAACCAATTAATCCGGTTTTTCGAAAACGGTTAGGGCCTGTTTTGTTGTCTAATTCAAAATTAAACAATTCAAATTTTTTTACATAGTATTGAAGGCACATCAGCTTGAATTAACAAATTCAAGAAAATAATGGTAATCATCATAAATAAAAGTGGCAATTTATAATAGTAGCATTTCATGAATTCCTTAAAATTGATTTTACAATATTAACTATAGTGACAATTACAACATTTTAAAATATTCTAATTTTAAGTAATGGATTTATGCCTTCAATCATATGTAGGGATGTGCAAAAAACTGCCCAACCTGCCAAGCCAAACCAATCCGCTCCATTCCTGCACCAACCCAGGCGGTTTGAGAGGTTAAGCGGTGCGGTTTGGGTGGATTGAACAATAAAATTGGTAATTTGGTTTGGTTGGTGGGTTAAATGTTGTCAAACCGCCAATAAACCAAACCAACCCGCCTTTAATAACATATGTATAAAATTATAAAAATCAAATATAGAAATCTTCTTGTAACGATTATCGATGGTCAAATAGATAACCTTAGGCCTTAGATTCCTAAGGTCCCAAACGATACATATTAACTCATTAAAATATGACAATATTCACATACCCAAGTTCTTATACTGAAACATGGAATTGGATTGCATATTAGTGTATTTTACTATTTCTTATTGCTACTTTGTTAGGTTGCTACATTTTGGGTCTTCCAGTAAGATTGGAAGCTAATTTAACATTAATTTATCTCAAATTTCATTTACATTGATTGGGTGTTTATTCTCACAAAGTCATAATTTACTTCTTTGGCATTGAGATATTGTAAAAGTGTGTATCAAGCTTTATAAAACCAACTAAAATGGTTAAATTTTCTAGATTTATTTATAACTCATAAATTAAGGCCTAATATATATTAGAAAATGCCTAATTAAAAATGACATGATAGAAACCGCTTAATCTGCCCAAACCGCCTAAAAAATCAACCAACCCACCGGTTTTTAACATATGTGGTTTGGTGGTTGGTTGGAAATTTTGTAACCCGCCATTGGTGGGTTAGTTAATATTTTGTTCCTAAACTGCTCCAAACCGACCCGTGCACATCCCTAATCATATGTAAAATTTCTTGAATTGTTTAATTTCAAATTAGACAACCAAACAGTCCCCTTATATAGACAATTGATCTAATGGCCCACATATAAAACAAAAACAAAAACAAAAAAAAGAAATAGGATTTGTGCTATTAAAATAAGTCATGTTGTAAAGAGAAGTTTTTTTTTTTTTTTTTTTGGTTTGATGGCTAGCGTGTTCAAGCTAGTTTTCACGCATCTCAACTAATCTCTCTCCGGATGATTTTAAGGGCACACTCCCTCACATCGACCTGGTGCATTCAGGAATAAATTTCTGAAGTGCTCCCGAAAACAGCATAGCGGAGAATAGAACCAGGATGTCCGGGCTTACGGCTCATCCTAGGACCATCTGGCCCTCTTGGGTTGTAAAGAGAAGTTCACCCCACTACAACCCCTGTCATTAGTTGAGCCAGCCAAAACCAGGTTGCTCAATGCGGCTTGCTTCATCATAGCAACTACTGTAGGGTATCTGATAGTTTTGGACGGGGCACATTGGATGGACACCCCAGCCTGCCAAACAATGGAAAAATGGTTATTGTTTGGATTTGTTTCCAAAATGACAATAGAAAACGGACAGAGAAGGCAAAAAAAATTTGTGTCCCCTTCTGAAAATATGTGGAAGGTGACTTCCACCAAAGGCACAATTGAAAAATGCTTGGATGGTTCCCAATTGAATTAAACTAATCCAAAGAGAGAAGAGGAAGATTGGTGAGCTTTTAGACTACTATTATTTTTCTCCGTCAAGTTTGAAAATATGTGAAAGGTGACTTCCACCGAAGGCACAATTGAAAAATGCCTGGTTGGTTCCCAATTGAATTAAACTAAACCAAAGAGAGCAGAGGGAGATTGGTGAGCTTTTAGATTACTATTATTTTTCTCCGTCAAAGCTTGAAAATATGTGAAAGGTGACTTCTTCTTCTTCTTCTTCCCTTCCAATTTTTTTTTTTTTTTTTTTTTTTTTTTTTTTTTTTTTTTCTGGGTCTGTGTGAAAGACTGAAAGGTGACTTCGCAAAGGCACAATTGGGAAGCGCTGGGATGCTTCCTCATTGAATTAAACTAAACCAAATAAAGAAAGTGGAAGACTAGTGAGCTTTTGGTATAGAAGTGTTATAGAATTCCCTTCATTCCAAAAAGATAGGTCATTTACTCATTTATGCTATTTTTTTATGTTTTAAAATATTTGTCCATAATGAAAAATCAAATCATAATTTTTTTTTGAACTTTCCTATACCACCCTTTGTTATTTCAATAATTACTTTCAATACAAAACTCAACACCAAGTAAGAGAGGTTACTTTTGGAAAATGGAATTTAATAAAGGGAAAATATCCGAAACCTCTCTTAAAAATAAATTCATATCCAAAAACCCCATTAAATATTTTTTTTATCTCTTTAATCCAAATAAAAAAGAATTATATCCATTAACTCCAACCAACTAACATTTTTTTTATTGCGGTTTAAAAAAAAAAAGTGATTCAACTAAAATACCCTTTTTCCCAAACGTGCATATCTGCTCTCCCACTCCCTCTCTTTCTTCCCCCTTCCCCCCTTGTGCAATAAACACACATACACTTTCACTCTCTCCATGCCACCATCCACATGGTGGGTCAAGGTTGCTCCTCTTACTGTGTCAGTTGCAAAAGACATAGGGAGGGTTCTCTTTTTACTCTAGTGACAAAGGCATGCTCCAACGACTTGTTATTAAATATATTAATGTCAAAAAAGGATATTTTAGTCGAATCAATCTTTTTTTTTTAACAACAGTAAACAAAAAATTAACTAATAAGAGTTAATGGATATGATTTTATTTTATTTTGGATTAAATGAATAGAAAAAATATTTAATGGGGTTTTTGGATATAATTTTATTTTTTAGGAAGGTTTTGGATATTTCTCCTTTAATAAATGAGAAGTCAATGCAATGATGACTTCCTTAAACTGTGTGTTTTGTCAAACTTGACCTATTTTTGTAAGACGGAGGGAGTAGTAGAACTATGGAAGCCCTTAGACCTCTCCCTAACCTGTAGATGAATTGCGTCTTCTACTCTCTCCATAGTCTCTTTGATGGATAGGTTTGATCAAGAGTTGGGGGACCTAACTATCTTTTACAAACAATAATAATCCTCTAAAGTCATTGTCATCTAGAAAATGCCATTTTTTTATTTATTTATCAGCAACAAACAACTATATTATTAAAAAGGATAAGAGAGTACAGGAGAGAGAAAAAAAGAAAAAAGAAAGAAGACGAAAGGGAGGACCAGCAGTCAGCCCAATCAAGAACAGAAGGAGAAGGAATCTAGTAAATGCGATTCCACCCACATATTTTGATTTATAATAAATCTCTTATGCTACGTTGCGCTATATGTTAAAAGAAACTATATATTTAAAATCAAATGTGTTTTTTAAATCTTAAAAGCAAAGTCATTTCATATAAAATTTTATTTTGGATCAATAATATGGATCAAATAGCATTTTATGGATTGGGCTTGCTTCCCAAATGACAAAAAAGAAAAAAAAGAAAAAAGAAAAAAAAGAAAAAATGATTTAAACTTCTTTTTCCCTTCTGGTAAATTTCAGTTTCAGCTTGGAAAATACGTGAAAGGTGACTTCCAGCTAAGTCACAATTGGAAATTGCTTGGATGCTTCCCAATATATTGAATTAAAGGTGAACCAAAGAAAGAAAGGGTAGACTTGTAAGCTCGATCATATTAGACTACTATAAATATTCTCTCTGTCTGAGAGTCTGATTCACTCTACCAAGGAATTTGAAACACCCCCAAGTTTGAAATTTTTCCATTTGCTTCACATGACGACCCAAAATCCATCTTCTTCTTCTTCGGCCTCTAAATGGATTTATGATGTCTTTTTGAGTTTCCGAGGCGAAGACACACGCAAGACCTTCACCGACCATCTCTGCGAGGCTTTAAAACAGAAAGGAATTCATATCTTCAAAGACGATGAAAAGCTTGAGAGAGGAAAAGAAATTTCGCCAGGCCTCCTAAGAGTAATTGAAGAATCGAGGTTTTCTCTGATCGTTCTGTCAAACAACTATGCTTCTTCCACATGGTGCTTGGATGAACTTGTGAAGATCCTTGAGTGCAAAGAGATCATAGGACAAACGGTTTTGCCGATTTTCTACGACGTGGATCCGTCAGAAGTAAGAAAGCAGACGGGGAGTTTCGCGAAGGCGTTTGCTAAATACGAAGAAGAAGATTTCGAGGGGAAGAATAAGAAGGTGCAGAAGTGGAGGGCGGCTCTAACGAAGGTGGCCAATTTATCTGGTTGGGATTTACGCAATACTGCAGATGGGTATATCATTTTCAACTTAAATCTCTTTTGCTTACTATTATTTATTTGTTTATTAGATGTTAGACTATTCGATCTAGTGGCATGTCTTTTCCAATAGGGGATGGGATCCAATCTAATATGTCTTTTTACAATAAATTTAACTATATTGGATAAACCTCAAGAGGTAGATCAACCAAAGTTATGTCTCAAGAAGCAGGATTTATTGTTAATTGACAGTGAAATGGATGATAGCCTTACCGAATTACTCAGGCCAAAGGTTAGGAAATCTTTATTGGCTCAAATATATAAATAAACCTCTGTTTGATGAGTTATAAACTTTTAATGATCTCATCTTTCAACCCAACTTATTTAATGATCTCATGTAGACATTTATTTTCTTTCAAAAATTTTGAAAATTGCTTCACCATTCATGAAATTTAATAATTAATACAATACTATTTTTGATGCACGGTTTGTTACCTTAAAAATTATATATATCTATATCTTACTTATAAAAATTTGCATCTCAGAAAAATTTTTAATTAACCATTACATCCTAATTTTAAATTTTAAATACTTATTTGGCTTCTCTTTAATTGAATTGCACGGTACATATACATAGATAGGAACAGAAATACATCCTAAAATTCCTAAAACCCTAACATATAAATAGGATCAGTAATGCAGCCAATTAAACTACGCATACAAAAACATAATACTGCCTCACGTTTCTCCACAGCAACTGCCTATTCTACTTTCTTCTGCAACTCTGTCTTCAACCTTCTTCATCAATTGCATCTTCTATCTTCTTCTGCAGCTGCGTCTTCTATATTCTTCTGCTTTGTCTGGCATGTTTTTCTCGATAAACTTCACCAATGCAATCTCTGTTTCAATGTCTTCTATATTCTAGTACGATGTGTAAGTTTGCAAAGTCTGTTTGATTCTCCAAATTAATAAAAAAAGACAAAAAATAAACTTACAAAACCAAGCAAAACAAAACTAAACAAAAAAGAAGAAGAAACCAAGAGAAATCAGTGAAAAAAAAAAAAAAAAAAATCAAAATCTTAAATTTTTTGTAAAGAAAAATATTTGCAGGACCTAAAAAAAAAAAAAAACAAAACAAAACGAAAAAGCAGAATAAGTTTTTTTAAATAAAATAAAAATACAAAATCATAATTTTTTTTTTTTTTTAAAATGTAGAGTCAGGAAAAAAAATCATCCCAATCAGTTATGTACGACGATTACTCAGATCTTGACCCAAATAAAACTCCATCGATGAACCAAAAAGAAGAGTGCTTTGGACATCCACGTCAACCACCAATTTCATCGCACTATTTTAAAGAACACATATTGGAAAAAAAAAAAAAAATTGTAGAAGATATACCTCAGATAAAATCCACAGATCGACGGCAACCACTGGTCAGCGGAGATCGAAAACCAGCCGCCTCATTTAAAAGAAGGGGGAGAGAGAGAGAAAATAATATCTGAAGGCAATCCGGCCACCTCACTTAAAAGAATTTTTTTATGTGGTCAAACAAAAACTACTCCTTATAAGAATCTTGGGATATTCTTTACAAGAAAAGGTATATTCTTTTTTTTTTTTTTAAAGTCTCAACGGCCTTTTTTATGTGGTCAGAAAAAAACTTGCGTGTGAAAAAGTTTTTACAGCAAGAACTGTATTAATATGAAATAAGAAAATTAAAATTATTATTTATAATATTTCTAAAAATTTTCAATTATTATGTTTCTTTTGCACATTGTTCAATTTCATGATTTTATAATTATCAAGAAATTGTATAACATCCCACCTCTTCTCCAAGAGTTTGGTTCTTTGAAGGATGACACTGGGTTAATCTTATGAGCACTTTTTAGGCTCTTCTTTGGTCTGTCACATATGAAAGCTTTCCTCGTTTGCGTGTTGTTGTTGCGCGAATATTTATGCGTGTTTAGCAGTAGCAATAGCAGCAACAACAACGACAACAAACAAAAAAAAAAAAAAAAAATGTTTGGACGTATAAGGTCCCACACAACTAGCCAAGGTTGGCTTTTAGGGACTTGGATTTGCTGTGGTTTTACACTTTAATTGCACTGTGCAGTGGCCGTCGGATGAGCAACACGTTGTAAGGGGAAGGTAGAAATGATTGAGATTTGTTTCATTAGCAGCTCACAGCATTGCGCAACTCACGCGGCAAATTCCTCTCTCAAATCCCAACCGTTTCTGCCTTCCCCTTACAATTAACATGCCGCTCATCTGACGGCCACTGAACAGTGTAGTTAAAGTGCAAAATTGCACCAAATCCAAATTTTGGCTTTAGGAATATATAAGGGTTCACTTCTCCTTCAAGAGCTAGGCTCTTTTGGAGGTTGAGTGTGGGTTAATCTTATAGACTCTTGGGTTCTCCTCTGATCTATGTCACATATCTGGGTCTTTTCATTTGTGTGTTGTGTGTTTGGAGGTGTAAAAAATGTTTTAAATTTACATGGGTATTTTTGACATTCTATATTGGAACATTTTTTTTACAATGATGCACATAAGCTCCAAATATCAATATCAAAAAAGGACAAGATTCCACCATCTAACTTCCATTTTGTAAACCAAATTATAATCCCATAGATACCATATTTTTTAAATAAATTTAAATAAAAAAAAAACCTCTCTTATTATTTAATTTACTCATACTCTCTCAGTTCAGTGTCAAATTAATAGTCTTGTTTGAAAAAAATACATTTTTTAAGATAATCCTCTTAAATGCTTTCAAACCAACATATATACTTTAACATTCTAAAATTGCCTTTCAAGTACGTAGTACAATTGAGGTTGTTTTGTCCATATCATGTAATTAGTATAATGGATATGGGTATTTTGGGGAATTAATTAAAATAAAGTCTTTGACTTTACTATTAGGGTAATAATTTTGAAACGGCCCAAAATAGAAAGGAAAACAATTAATATGAAACGGAGGGAGTAAATAAAATGAGAACCTCCCAATCCCATAAATACCAGTTTTTAAAAAAAGAAAGACAAAATATTTACCTATAATATATTTATAAATCTTTGAATTTTCTTTGAAGGGTTTATATCATCTGAAAATTGATTTTCAATATTTCTACTTATAATTGACTCTAATTTTTGCAGTTAACCACGTGCAACGCACGTGTGCACTAACTAGTAATAGTAAATTACAAGAAACACCCTTAAAGAAAAACTTGATACAATGTCCCCCCTCGGCTAAGTTTCAGGTGAAAATTTGAGTAGAAATTGGATTAAAAAAACTTACTATAAGAATAGGTGAATATTGAGCACAGGAGAGAGAGATACAATTTTTTTTCACTCAATTTTCACCTAATTTGCCTCATAGTTATGTGAATTTAGAAAGTTTCGTGGGGTTATTAGGATTGTGTTGACATAATAATGGAGTTTAGAAAGTCGTATGAGACTATAATGTGTCCAGGGAGAGTCAAATTGTGTCTAGAAAGCTTCGTGAGACAATTAGAACTGTATTGAGATCATAATGGAGTTTAGAAAGCAGTGTGAATGAAAAAACACTATATCTCTCTCACGTGCTCAATGTTCACCTATTCTTGTAGTGTTTTTTTCATCTAACTGTTGCTCGATTTTTCATCCAAAACTTAGCTGAGGGGGGACATTGTATCAATTTTTTCTTTTAAGGGTTATGTGAAAAAGGGCCAAAACATTAGAGGGTTCCTTGTAATTTACCCATAAAGGGTTGTAACTTTGATTGATGTACACATTAAAATACTAAAAAATCCTTCATTAGATTTCAAAACAAAAGTTGAAGTTAGGGTTAAAATAGTTTTTTAGGTTGGATAAAGTAATTACTTTATCTTTTGTAACTGCTCATCTCATTTATCTCTCCTATAACCACATTTTCAATTTCAAATTTTTAAGATACTTTTTTATTAGCATTTTTCTATATTTATAATTTTTTTTAAAAAAAATTCGCACACCCATCACATATGTCCCACATTTGAATATATAAATATATACAACGTTCATTGCCACGCCCAAGAAAACAGGTGTGTGTGTATATATATATATATATATATATATATTTATCTTCTTAGAATTAAGGGTTGTAATCTTCCAACTTATTTGACGTCAAATACATTTAATGACTGTTATCCCAAGTGTAAAACCCTAGAGGGGGGTGAATAGGGTTTATAGCCAATTAAAAGTAATTATGGCAAACTAAAAATCAGATTATTGCAACCAATAGAAAATGTAACAACAAGCAATAATAAGAGAGAGTTAGAGAATGCAAACACAAGATATTAACGAGGTTCGGCCTTCCCGCCTACGTCCTCGCCTCAAGAACGCCGCTTGAGGATTCCACAATCCACTATGACAATCTCCTTCAAGGGTGGAGATCAAACCTTTTTACAAAGAAAAGCTCTCTTCAAGACAAATCTCTCTTGTCTCACTTGGGTTCACACAACCCTTACAACACTTGAATTTGAAGTTGGTTTGTTGTAAATAAACACTCTTGCAGTAAATACAACTCTTGAAAGCTCAACAAACTTCTAATAATTGCTCAATTGAATGCTCTTTTAAGAATTAGGGCTTGAAAGCTCTTTTTCAAAGGATGGGATTGATTGCTCTTGTATGGATACTCATAAATGAGTTTAAAGTCTTGTATTTATACCCATAAGGCCTAAAATGGCCGTTGCAAGCATTAAATGCCGGGAAAGAGCCGTTTGGTGGCAATTAATGCTCCATTTGGCTTTCAAAAAACTAGCCGTTACAGTTCATTCGAGCCATTTAGTCGACTAAAAGTCCTCATGTAGTCGACTAGAAATATCAGTAGTGAAAATATGGCATGTCTGCATGATTTAGTCGACTAAATCTCCTCATTTAGTCGACTACAAATATCAGTAGTCAATTCAGGCCATTTTCACTTGATTTAGTCGACTACATCAATGATGTAGTCGACTAAACCTTGGATTCTCAAGGTTTAGCCTTGTTTCCATGTGATTTCAACATTAGGACCATTCTCTATCAATTTAGGCCTCTTATGAATGATAAATATGGTTCAATTGAGGGTCCTAAAGTCCTTCTAGGTCAATAGAGCAAAGTCATGAGCAATTATTTACAATTTGGAACCTAAAACCTCACTTTATAGCCTAAAAGAGTTTCATTGACGATGATTGCATGGCTTGAGGTGCTTGTAGGTCCATTGCTAGCTTTTTATGCTCTTGATGCATCATGCTTGAGTTTCCTTGACGCTTTGGACACGAGCCTTGAGTTCCATGACTTGGTTGAGCTATTGAGTGCATGTGCTTGAGTCATTTGATCCTTAAGCTTGTGCTTGAAACAATTTGATCTTGATTACCTAGCTTTGATCATGTTCTTGACATTTAAACCATTAGAACTTACATCGATCTTTTGTTATCATCAAAATCTCGGATATGCCCTTGGTTGAAAACCTTTAGGTCTAACAATGACAACCAACAAGTTGGTGTGGCGGCAAAAGGGTGAGCTGTAAACTCAGATATGTTGGGTTTGAAACTAGCCAATCTCTCTTGGCTTCTCATCAACTAGGGCTATTAGCTCGGGCATTAAACGACCTCATGGGGCGGTGGCCATTAGTCGGGTTCTAACAGCAAATAATAATAATAATAATAATAATAATAATAATACATTCAATGGCAAATTTTAGTGTGAACTTAACAACCTTTAAAGTACAAATTTCATGCAAGTCAAATTTTTTCTACAACATAATCCTACATTACTAGCATGAAGCAACCAATAACCTTTTTGCAACAGTTTGTAAAAATCACTCATGCCTCTCTTCCTATATTTAGGAGAAAACTCCACAAACATAATGTGTCTAATCTCCGAGTTCAAAAACTTTACCACTCGAATTAAGATTTTATTGGTTTGCTCCCACTTTTATTTCAAGCTAATCTCTTCAAACCTGAAGTAGGTCATAATTAAGGGTGGTGGAGGTGATGGATGGTTGTGGAGGCGATTAAATGGTGAGTGATGATCATGGTGGATGAATGGTGATGATGATTGCTAGTTCGTGGGGGTGGTGGTGGTGGTGGTGGTGGTGGTAGCAATGATGGGTGTGGGTAGTAGTGGTGGTGATGATAGGTGCTATGTGTTGTCGTGTTGGTGTAGATGATAGGTAGGGGATGTGGGCTAATGAAATGATATCTGTTGCTATCATAATAATGAATCATTGGGAATTAGATTACCTACCTCAAAACTTAGACACATTTCTTGATATCACGACAATATCGATCACAATTTCACAAAGCCTCATTCCCAAATGAGGATTCTAAGTAAACTTATAGGTCAAAGGCGGCAATGATTTGAAACCTATCCATTCTCACAAACCAAACGAGTTCGGTGCTTTAATACTAAAATAAGACCAAAACAATAGAATTTTTTTTTTTATAAGTAAAAAGAAAAAGAAAATAAGATATAATAGTTGACGATAGATAATAGAAACCAGATGAAATTAAAAGCATAAAACTACAATCAAACAATTAAGAAAATAATAGGAAGATCAATATATATGCATGCATTAGGTCTCGGGTTGGGGCTGGGCCGAGCTTGAGCTTTTTTCTCGGGCTGGGTGGGGCCTCGAGTCGAGCTTTTTGGGCTTCCACTATTTATCGGGCCGGGCCATGAAAGAAAATGTGAAGCCTAGGCCTAGCCCACAGGCTTGGGCTTTTTTGGGCTTCGGGCCTCGGGCCTAAGCCATATTACCTATTGTTAGTCTATAACAAAAGAAAAAAAAAGTAAAACAATTACCTTTTGGTGACCACTTTCCATCATAATACCAAAATGGAAGACATTTGTAGTCACTTTGTATTAAGTTGACTGTCTATTTGTAGTAAGTTAACATATAATACTCTTTTATTGGTATTAATATGGGAAGTTATTACCAAAAAAGAATTTCTCAAAAACTGAAAAATATTCATATTGCTACAGTGTTGGGCTTACTTCGGGCTTCAACTAAAGGCCCAAGCCTAGCCCACGGGCTAGGCTCGAGCTCGGGCTTTTTCGGGCTTAGACTGGGCTTTTTCCTTCGGGCTAGGCTTCGGGCTACCCATAGGCCTTGGACTTTTGATGAGGCCTAGCATGCATGTTCCATTCAAACAATTAGTATAACCTCAATATCTACAATATTCAGATTTTATTCACTTCCCTTTTTTCTTCTTCAAGGTCATGCTTACTCAACATAATGAAGCAATTTTTAACAAGTAATTTTATTAATTTCTTTAGGTCCAATACAATTATTTTATTTGCCCTTAATATTTTTCAAATGTAGTGAAAAACTAAACCTTATCATCATGCTTCATTCATGTCTCTTTTTAAATTTTTAGGTTAATATGACTTACGACATGTTTATTATGTTTTATGATTGGCAGGCACGAGGCGAAATTCATCAAGAAAATTGTTCAAGAAATCTGGAATGAATTGAATCAGAAGAATCCAATCTTATATGTTACCAAGCAAGAAGTTGGAATAGATTCCCGTGTAGAGGAAATATATTCGTTGTTAGGTGTTAGGACTCGGAATGATGTTCGAGTTATAGGTATTTGGGGAATTGGTGGAATAGGAAAAACAACGTTAGCAAAAGCAGTTTATAATCAAATACATGGACAATTCGAAGGTAGTAGCTTTCTTGCAAATGTTAGAGAAGTTTCGAGAAAACATGGTGGCCTAGTTCATTTACAAAAAGAACTTCTTTCTAAAATCCTAAACGTACCATATTTGAATATAAGTAGTGAAGATAGAGGAGTCATTGTGATAAAGGAAAGGCTTCGCTATAAAAGAGTTCTCATTATTCTCGATGATGTGGATCAGCAAAACCAAATGGAAAAATTAGTCGGAAAACTAGATTGGTTTGGAGCTGGAAGTAGAATAATCATCACAACAAGAGATGGACATTTGCTAACAACCCATGAAGTCAATGGAATTTATATGGCGGAAGAATTAAAACATGATGAAGCTCTTCAACTCTTTAGTTTGAATGCATTCAAAAAAGATCACCCAGAATGTGACTTCTTAGAGCTTTCAAATCATGTAGTAAATTATGCTAAAGGCCTTCCGTTAGCTCTTAAAGTTTTGGGTTCTTTTCTTTGCAAGAGAAGTGTAGATGAATGGAGAAGTACACTGCATAAACTACAAAAAATTCCAAACAATGAAATTTATGAAACACTTAAAGTAAGTTTTGATGGACTAGATCAAACGGAAAAGGACATTTTTCTAGATGTTGCATGTTTCTTTATTGGGGAGAACGAAGAATATGTAACTACTGCACTAGAAAGTTGTGGTTTCTACCCAAATATAGGACTAAGAGTTCTAAACCAAAGATCTCTCATTACCATTTCCGTTGATAATAGGGTATGGATGCATGATTTGCTACAAGAAATGGGTCAAGAAATTGTTCGACGAGAATCCCCCAAAAATCTTGGCAAACGGAGTAGGTTGTGGCTTCAAGATGATGTCTATTGTGTGCTAAAAAAAAATACGGTGAGAACTAAAGATATGATCCCTTCCATTTTCATTTAAGAGGCAACAAAACTACATAATCTTAGTAAGGCTCAATTTAATTTATGCCTCACTTATCCTTTGCTTTTTGGTTGTCAGGGTGTGGAAGCAGTTGAAGGTATAAGCCTAAAGTTTTGGCAAGCAAAAACAGTAGACGTAAGCAAGGAAGCCTTTACAGGGATGGAAAATCTTAGACTACTCATATTCCCTAACGTGCACCCTTTAGAAGACTTTAATTACCTTCCTAATGCGCTAAGGTGTATAATTTGGGATGGATACCCCTTAAAATCAATGCCATCAAGATTTGATTCGAAGAGCCTTGTTCAACTTTACATGCCTCATAGTCGCATTGAATACCTTTCGGAGACCAAGGTATGATTATAAGTTTTTGAACCCAAAAAAAGGTACAATTATAATTAATGTAGTTTATTTTCCTCAAAGAACGTTTTTTTGTTGAACAATATGAAAACGTACATACACCAACACATGCATCTTACTTAATGAAAGTTATGCAAGTTTATTTATTGGAACTATTACATTTTGTTACAGATTTTTGAAAACTTGGAATTCCTTAATCTCAGTCACTCCCAGGACCTTCTTGAAACCCCCAACTTCTCAAGGATGCCAAAGCTTAAAAGATTGACTCTTGAAGGTTGTATGAAGTTGGTGAAGGTTCATCCATCCAATTTGGTTCTCAACAGGCTTGTTTTCTTGAATTTGAAAAATTGTAAAAGCCTTAGAAGTCTTTGGAGGAGCATTAAGTTGGAATCTCTTGAAACTCTTACTCTTTCTGGTTGTTCGAAGCTAGAGCAGTTTCCAAAGTTCGTAGGGAATATGAAGCATCTATCACAGGTTTATTTGGATGGAACTGCCATAAAAGAGCTACCCTCAGCAATTGAACACCTAACTAGGCTTGTTTTGTTGAATTTGGGAAATTGCAAAAATCTTGCTAGTCTTCCGAGTAGCATATGTAAGTTAGAATCTCTTAAAACTCTTACTCTTTCTGGTTGCTCAAGACTTGACAAGTTACCGGAGAACTTAGGGAATATGCAAAATTTGGTGGCCCTTTTTTTAGATGGAACTGCTATTAGACAACCACCATACTCCATCGTACATTTGAGAAACCTTCAAGAATTATCCTTTCGTGGATGTAAAGGATCAACATCTAATTCGGTGAAATCAATGCTTTCGTCTTGGTTTTTCCAAAGAAAAGTTCCATGTTCGAGCAGTTTGATATTACCTTCTTTATCAAGTTTATGCTTCTTACAAAGGTTAGATCTTAGTGATTGTAATCTATCAGAAGGAGCTATCCTTAGTGGTGATATTGTCAACATACCCTTCTTGGAAGACTTGGATCTAAGCAAAAATAATTTTGTTGGCCTACCCGCTAATCTCAGTCAACTTGATCGCCTGCGAATCTTTCGGTTAGATGATTGCACCAGGCTTCAAGCATTGCCACCGCTTCCATCACGTATATGGTTTATAGAGGCTCACGGTTGCAGATCATTGGAAACATTACAACTTCCATCGCCGAAAAATTTGTCTCTTCGTTTGATGCTTAGCAATTGTGAAAAAATCGACGGCAACATACTTCTTCAACATGTGCCTAAATTCACTGGTTATAATACTACTATTCTTGTACCCGGAAGTGAGATTCCGAAGTGGATGAATTATCAGAGCATGGGGTCTTCAATTTCTTTCGAGATGTCTCGTAAGGTTAAAAAAATTGCCGTTTGCGCTGTTTTTACACTCAAGAACGCTACTGATCATTGGTTTCACATTGACTGCACCTTTCATGATGTAATTCATAATGCCTATTTGTCTTCTCCGTATATTACTATCCCTAAAAATACACACATCAAGTCAGATCATTTGTGGCTTATAGATTACAAACATGATTATATCCTCAGAGGCAGAACAGAAGAAGGATGGCACCACATTGAGGCTTCATTTGAAAACCATGACCAAGATCTCGAAGAGGCAAAAAAGCGTGGGGACGCATGGCTCCAAGTGAAAAAGTGTGGGGTTCATCTAATATACGAGGAAGACGATGTGCCAACGATGATACACTACAACTCTTCATTAGAAGAAGAAGAAGAAGAAGAAGAAGGAGCAGAGGAAGATACTATTAGTAAACGTACTAGGAGAAGGCTCGTTGAGTTGGAAGCAAGTGGAAGTCCACACCCTAAAAGGATGAGAGGAAACACCGACACAGTGCTTAAACTTGAGGACAAAGAATCATCCTAGCAAGCATCTCGCCGGCATCACAGCTCACACATCCTCTGTCTACAAATTCAAGGGATTCAAAGAAGTGAAGGCGACTTTTCGTATTCAGATTCAAATCATTTATGGGCTGCCTTATTTATCCAATTAAAAGATTTGGTTCGACTTGGACCTTCTCTCAACCGACGACCAATCTCAGGTCAATCTCTGATTCACTTTCTTTCGTGGCCCCTGTCTCTCTCCTCTGTTCTTTTGATTTCTCTCGAATCCCTAACCCTAACCCTAAACCTAACCCATAGCTAATCTGAGATTTTTTATTTTATTTTTTTCCTTAATAATTGCAGCAGGAAAACTCCAAAAACATAATATTGGTTCAACTTCCCTGCATTTTTCCCGTGACTCTATTGAGTTGAAGTGTAATCAAAATAGAGTGCAAAATATTAGGCCATTGGATCTCAACCATGTTAAAGGGATAATTAAGCAGGCCAGGGACTGATTACCTTCTCGAGACCTTCAATTCCTCTGCTCATACCATAAGCACTATCGCCGCACAGGTACATTGTACCCATTGTCTCCTCACTTCCTTTAGCTTCTCTAATGAACAATCTATCACTTATTTCCTTGTCACCTCCCAGCCCTTATGGAAATTAAATCTATAAAATCATGTTGCATCTTGTTAATTTAATGTGGGTTGACTTAGTAACCCCAAGGGAAATTGGTAATGTGAACCCTTACCAAAGCCAGACCAACTAATCAGTCAAACAAGTATATTAGCCTTGAGCTGATTCAGGTCTTAAGTCGTAACTTGGATAACCTCATGAGATCACTCAAACATGCATATCTTGGTGAAACTCGCTCACATCAGCTGCATTTGAATGTGGGGTTAATCTAATAATACAGTGTGAGGCTTTTTTAAGACCAGATGGGCCACTAGGATGCCAGGGCTGCTTTCTCGCCATATAGGCATTCGCTCTAATGCCAAGGTTAAAATATGGGTACTTTAGATTCATTTAATTGCATGATATATATTGGATCCACTCTCATCGACACATGCTGATTTTCTTATATGAACACCATGCATTGACGGATTCTACACTGTGTATAGGTGGGCTGTACTGTATAACCCAGACATGTACGAAGTACAACCGCCAATGCATGATGCTGATGTAATTTACATCGTCATGTCCTTATAAGAGTGGACTCATGGTGGGTGTGTGTGTGTGTGTGTGATATATGTATGTGTGTATATAAAGAACTGTTGTAATCATATTACTCCAAGTAATTATATAATAGATAGATAGGATATGGGCAATCGATGGTTAATAATCAAGTTTCCCATCCTTGACTAACAATGTTGCAACATTAATATAGAGAAGCAAATGTGTGAATTTATAAATAAATAAAAAATAAAAAAATAAAAAAAGAGAAACAAATGTGCATAAACCTTTTGCTTGGAAAAGAAGCCAACTCATAGGGACTGTAAGGGTAATTGTACTCTCCTCTTTTGTAATCCAATCCCTTCAGTTGGTCAGTTTACAAAATTCCATTTTACCATAATGATTTAGCATACATCAATACCTTTCTTTATAAGGCTATTCTTTCATGTGTCCCTTCAACGAATAACATCTTTGCAGGTTCTTGCATTGTAGAGCCATTGATTGCACTTGATCGAGAATGGTTTGCTGTCATTTTAACAAACAAATCATGTGCTCAAATTGAAGGAGGCTGGTATGAACTGTACAAATATCATCTTACGAGTATGAAAGATGTCTGGATGTTGTTCCATTGATTATGTTTCATTTATAACTTGTTATGTTTGTCAAATATTTTTTGTGCATGATGGAAATATATCTTCATTTCAACCATCCAAAAAAGAATCTAAACTGCATGGCTGCATCTTTAGAATAAAGTAATTTTTGTAAACATTATAGTAACATGATTGGAAAATGAAGATATTAGAGAAAAAATAGCCATAATAATATTCAAGGCAAAAAGAACATGATCAACACACCATCTGAAAACACGATTAAGGAGATTAAAATAATAGTACATTGAATACCGTATCTTTTTGCTCCCAATTTAATATTAAATGATTTGTTTTTATTTAAGTGGTTTATATTTAAAATGATTTCTATATAAAACCTCTTATTTCAGCCTACATATTATTGTATTTTGCTAAGTAAATTCGACGTAAGGATGAAGAAAACAAAAAATAGACATTGTGAGTTTCCATTAGTGAAATACTAAGATGTGGCATGATTTGATATAAAGATATAAAACATTATAGATTTTTTTTAAAAATAAAAAATATTCACGTGCAATACGTGTGTGCATCAACTAGTCTTATTAAGTGCACTTGACCATCAAGTGCACATCTTAAGCATTTATTATTTATATTATTATTATTCTTTTTTTCCCTCTCCTTACCCATCTAGCATCTATAATATTATTTTTATTATTCCTTCTTTTTTTTTTTTCCTCGGTTAATCCAGCATCTATATATGTGTATGTCTGTGTGCATTTATGCCTGTACATATGTATGTATATAGATGGACATTTGATTATGTCCACAAGATCATAGAATACCCTAAATATCCCACTATAATGGAGCTAGGCAACAATCATGGACAGTGGGCAGTAGATTTGAGTTCAAAGTTTCTCCTGTTTTAGGTGGCCAGAATCGTCTGTTCATGAGGCAAGATTCAACCAACTATAATCTTAAAAAATTAAGATCATTTTGTCAAAGCTAGACGTTTGAATTTTTATTTTATTTTATTTTTAATACTATGAGTTAATTTATAAATACAATTGGATGTATGTTTTTAAATATGATTTTTTATTTTTTATTTTGATAAACTTAAATATGCTTTTGTGATATATGGATAACTCATAACATTTTATTTTTCTTCACGTTCTATATTATTATTAGCATCGACTTACCCAGCTATTGAGGAAATCCCAACGACACAAATCTCTCCTACAGTCCACTCTTTGAGTCTAGGTTGTAAAAGGGTGATTACTTCAAGAAAAGAACATTATCCTTTTCCTTCCCCCCCCCCCCCCCTCTCTCAAGGAATTGGAAAATTTTTAAATTAAGTATAAAAAATATTGTTGAAGAATATAGGCAACCTACACTTTTTATAGGGGATAAATTATGGTAGTTTTGTCTATAAAAGACTATGGTCTTGACGTAGAGTTGTTGTTTTATTAGGTGGGAGTAATATAGTGAATTTGGGAGACTTAGTTGTATGGTATGACAATAGCCTGATAAGGGATATATGTTTGTGACTCTCTTTTAAATGATGGTTGTGTGCTTTCATTCAGGACATTTTGAGCCCAGTTTTTTTTATTGTAAATGTTTTTAAATTTACATTCTTAATGGTCTTCTTTAATTTTCCCCACCTATGAGAAATCTAAATGTAGGGGCAATGGATAGTAGGGAAACAGATTTGAGAATTCAATAGATAGAGGAAGCCTACGCCCTGAGATTTTGTGCCCTCACTTAATTTGGCAGGTTACTAGAAGATTAACATGGGTGCGCGGCACAATTTTGGGAGACATGTACTAAGTGGGCACTGCACTCCTTGCTTCCAATGAGTGTCTAGAACAGCTGCAACAATAGAATTTTTTTTTAGTATTTTATTCTATGTTGTTCTCCATCAACATAAGTGTGGTGGTGTCTTCTTAAAATAAAATTCACTTTATAATTTATTGTCCTTTCATGGAATTCAGTATGATATGCTCTTGGTCATTGGATGGGGAACATCTATCAAAATTGCGTTGATAAAAACAAATCACCATGGAGGATCCATGGGACATATAAGCATGTCCCCATGTCCAGTATGAACAAGGCGGCTATTGTGGCATCTTTTCAAACCAGCTATTTCATTTCAGGTTCTCTTAATATTTTGGAATCAACTTGTTTTCAAGTGCCAGATCAAAATTTGTGTCTCATCACTCATGTTTTTTGTTATAATATGCTTCACTCTTTGGTCCCATTACATGGCTCATTTTATTTGTTGCTTCCTTCTGATCATTTGAGGGTTTAATTTCAATTTTTACCCAAATAACTTTCAAGAGTTTCATAACATAAAAAAGCTGGTTCCTGCGCAATGCCAATGCAAGGTCAAACAGTTTGCCCATTACATGGCTCTTTAGAACTTATGTTTTTATAGAATCTTAGATCTACTTGTTCTTGTCTTGTCTAATTATTGAAGGTGAAACTTGTCCAAGTCACGAAGAGAGTGCAGGAAGCATATTTTGCTCGGTTAAACCTTACAAAGGCAACTTCCACTGTTTTCCTTTGATTCACCCAGCAAACATGTGAAACCAGTTATACCCTAGATGTGAACTGCAAATTGAGTAACTTGTTAGCTGATCATATCTTCAATGCATGGATAGATGTATTATGAAGCAGAGACTGTTAATTTCGATATTTGACCTCCTGATGTCGATCATTAACATTGTAGTAAGATGCAAGGTGCTTTGGCTCCCCTCAATACTTATTATTAAATTTATTTTCATACAGGAGGTGTTGAAACTGTCTTTAATTAGAGTGTGTTTGGCAAGAGCAGAATTAGGGGGAAAGGAATGGTTGAAACTATTCATTTCCCTTGTTTGGCATACATGGAAAATGTGGAATCATTAGAAAGGAAAGGATGGATGGGATTTGGAATGGCATCCATACAGTTTTTTATTCTGCCCATAAGTGGGTGGAATTGGGAGGAAAGGTAAGCTTATTTAAGAAAGGCTTTCCCTCCTATTTCAAAACTTTTTGATGCTAAACAGGAGAATGGAAATTCTTATTTTTTGATTGTGGTCTGCCTTTTGTTTTGGTCGTCCAGGCTGCTTGTTTTTTGGTTGCATTTCCTGGCCTCTTTTATCTGTTTTGTAATGGCTGGTCTTTGTATTTTTTGGCTTCTATATTGGACTTCTTGTCCAATTTGTTTTTCTCCTCTTCTTTAATACAATTTGTTAATTATCAAAAAAAAAATATATATATATGGAAATTCTTTTTCTTTCCATTGATTCTTTTCCTTTCTTTAAGAAGCTCTTGTGCTAAACATCGTGTTTTGTGCCCATTGCATACATATTACCATGGAACAAGGACATATTACAAATTTATCCAGTTGCAAAAGTTTGACATGGAAAATATTGGACCTCTTTAAGTATGACATTTGCCATAGGCATACTTTAGTTGGTTAGCACTTAGCAGTATGGCCAAGTTGTCCCATACCTTTTTATTCCTAGAGAAGGCTTCTTGATGCATGTGACAGCTTGGATCTCCCTCCATGTCTTTGGCCAATTGGAAACAGGGCAGGTTTACTTAATGCAACTAGTATATATTTCATTGCTACTGAGATGGTAAATGCTAATTTTTTGCCATATCACATGTAGGTGCCTATACAAGTAAACAAGTATTTGGCATGCAATGATGGAATGAAAATTGTGGAACCTGCAAACCCAGCAGTACAAGCTCCTCCATCTAATGTTTTATCATCCATAGAAGTGGATAGCTAAATTGATAAATTCTATTCACATTGTTTTCATTCAATTTGGATGTTAAACAATTGGTATCCGAAGTGTTCTTTTCTTTTGTTTTTCTTTCTACTATTTTTTTCATTCACTCTCAACTTAAAGATATGAAGGGTAATGCTACTTTGCCCCACACTTTGCCCTACTATGTGCATTTAGGAGGGTTTCAATTTTTAGGGTTTAATCATATCAGTGGGTCCCACAACTTTACCCTCCCAAATGCACATAGTAGGGCAAAGTGTAGGGCAAAGTGTGGGGCAAGGTAGCATTACCCAGATATGAAACTTAAAAAGGTTGCCTCTCACGGGCATGTGCACCTTAGCCCCTCGTTCCTTTTAAAAGATAGGTTTGCCCTTTTAACAATTTGTAAAGTGATTTAAGAGAGTTGATTTTTGTTGTCTTTCCAAACTTTATAATATCATGAATTTCATTTTATATGTTTTTTTAAATAAAAGTTCAGCAATTTTGCTTGATCAGCAACACAACTTCAGCAACCTTCTTTGGTTGGTGGCAAGTCCAGGGTACAGAGAAGCCATCTTTAATTGTTTACTTAACAAGCTAAAGAGCTGCTTTTGCTTTACCCATCACAAGTGAACATGAGAAAACACCACAATCCGGTCACCATTGACAACATCTTTGGTATCCTTGGTTCTCTAATGATAACCTTCTCAACACCTTCAATTCCTCTGGCTAATACCATAAGCACTATCGCCGCACAGGTACAGATGTACCCATTGTCTCCTCACTTTCTTTAGCTTCTCTAATAAACAATCTATCACTTGTATCCTTGTCATCTCCCAGCCTTTATGGAAATTGAATTTAGAAATTCATGTTGCATTTTTTTTTTTATATATTGTTTATATATTACTTAACCAAGGGAAATTGGTGAAGTTAACCCATTACCAAAGCCATATGAAGTGATCAGTCAAACTTGTATACCAGCCTTGAGCTGATTCAGGTCTTAACTTGGATGACCTCGTGAGTTCACTCAAACATATCTTGGTGAAACTCACTCACATCAGCTGCATTTTAATGTGGGTTAATCTAATAATACAGTGTGAGGCTTTTAAAGACCAGATGGGCCACTGGGATGCCAGGGCTACTTTCTTGCCATGTAGGGGTTAGAATATGGGTACTTTAGATTCATTTAATTGCATGATATATATCGGATCCACTCTCATTAACATGTGCTGATTTTTTTATATCAGTACCATGCATTGGGGGATTGTACACTGTGCATAGGTGGGTTACTGTATAACCCAGACATGTACGGGGTACAACCTCCAATGCATGGTGCTGATGTAACTTACATCGACACGTTTTTAAACGAGCGGACTCATGGTGTGTGTATATATATGTGTATGTATGTATATAAAGAATTGATGTGATTATAGTACTCCAAATAATTATATAATAGATAGATAGGATATGGGCAATCGATGGCTAATAATCAAGTTATTCCCATCCTTGAGAAACAATGTTGCAGCATTAATATAGAGAAGCAAATGTGCATAAACCTGTTCTTATTAGTAATTTGTTATTTATAAGGCTATTCTTTCATGTGTCCCTTCAAAGAATAACATCTTTGCAGGTTCTTGCGTTGCAGAGCCATTGATTGCACTTGATCGAGAATGGTTTGCTGTCATTTTAACAAACAAATCATGGGCTCAAATTGAAGAAGGCTGGTATGAACTGTATAAATATCATCTTATGAGTATGAAAGATGTCTGGATGTTGCTCCACTGATTATGTTTCATTTATAACTTGTTATGTTTGTCAAATATTTTTTGTGTGTGATGGAAATATGTCTTCATTTCGACAATCCAAGAAATTAAGAATCTATGATAAATAAATATAATTAATTAATTAAATTAAATTAAGAATCTAAAAGATCGTGATCGGAAAATGAAGATATTAGATAAAAATGGCCACAATAACATTCAAGGCAAAAAGATCATGATCAACACTCCAGCTGAAAACGATATTAAGAAGATTAAAACAACAGTACATTAAATACCTTATCTTTTTGCTCCCAATTTAATATTAGATTATTTGTTTTTATTTAAGTGGTTTATATTTAAAATTATTTCAATATAAAACCTCTTACATCAGTCTACATATTATCATATTTTGCTAAGTAAATTCAACCATGAGGATGAAGAAAACAAAAATAAACATTGTGAGTTTCCATTATTAAAATACTGAGATGTGGCATGCTTTCATATAGACATATATAAGATAATAGAATAATCATTTTAAAATTCAAAAATATTCACGTGCAAGTGTGCAACGCACATATGCATCAACGAGTCTCATTAAGTGCACTAGACCATGTATCATTTATATATATATTTTTTCTTTTTCCCTCTCCCTAGTCCCACCCATCTAACATCTATAATATAAGTTTTATTATTCCTTTTTTTTTTTTTTTCTTTTTTTTTGCTAATCTAGCATCTATATATGTGTGTTTGTGTACATTTATGCCTGTATGTATGTATGTATGTATGTGAACATTTAATTATGTACACATGATCATATAATACCCTAAATATCCCACTATAATGGAGGTGATTGAGAACTATGGATAGTGGGTACTTGGTAGTAGATTTGAGTTCAAAATTTCTCCTATTTTAGGTGGCCAGAATGCCCTCTTCATGAGCCAAGATTCAACCAACAATAATCTTAAAAAAATAAGATCATTTTATCAAAGCTAGACATTTGAATTTTTTTTATACTATGAGCTGATTTATTAATAAATACAAGCAGATGTATGTTCTTAAATATGCTTTTCTGATATGTGGATAAATCGCAACATTTTTTTTTTAAATTTTAACATTCTATATTATTATTATTTATTAATATTGACTTACCCAGCTATTGGGGAAATCCCAACGAAACAAATCACTCCTACTCCTCGAGTCTAGGTTGTAAAAGGGTGATTACTTCAAGAAAAGAACATTTTTGTTTTCCTTTTTCCTCCTTCAAGGAATTGGAAAATTTTAAAATTAAGTATAAAAAATATTGTTGTTGAACATAGGCAACCTACATTTTTCTATGAGGGATAAATTATGGTAGTTTTGTCTATGTAAGACTATGGTCTTAACGTAGAGTTGTTTTTTATTAGGTGGGAGTAATATAGTGAATTTGGGAGACTTAGTTGTATGGTATGACTAGCCTGATGAGGGATGCTTGTGACACTCCTTTAAATGATGGTTGTGTGTCAGGACATTTTGAACCTAGTTTTTTTATCGTAAATGTTTTTTTATTTCACATTCTTCATGTCTTCTTCTTTTTCCCCCTCTTGTGAAAAATCTAAACGTAGGGGCAATGGATAGCGGGGAAAGAGATTTGAAAATTCAATAGATAGAGGAAGCCCACGCCCTGAGATTTTGTGCCCTCACTTAGTTTGGCAGGTTAGTAGAAGATCATGGGCGGCACAATTTTGGAACAGACATGTGCTAAGTGGGCATTGCGCTCCTTGCTTCCAGTGAGTGTCTAGAACAGTTGCAACAATAGAAGTATGAACAAGGAAGCTATTGTGGCATCTTTTCAAACCAGCTATTTCATTTCAGGTTCTCATTAATCTTCTGGAATCGACTTGTTTTCAAGTGCCAGATCAAAATTTTTGTGTCTCATCACTCATGGTTTATGTTATATGCTTCACTTTTTGGTCCCATTACATGGCTCATTTTATTTATTGCTTCCTTCTGATCATTTGAGGGTTTAATTCCCATTTTTACCCAAATAACTTTCAAAAGTTTTATAAGATAAAAAAGGTTCCCGTAAAATGCCAATTCAAGGTCCGATAGTTTTTACCCAAATAACTTTCTGTTCATCTATCAAAAAGCTTAGGCATGACCTGCTGCGCTACCTGCCAAATGGCTAGGCCTATCTGGAAACGGAACCAGAATCAGCCAGTGGCTTGTTTTGGCACTTCCTACTTTGATAGTTTGATATCTAGAATGCTTAGTAAAGCTTGTATTTTTTGGTCCTTGATTTTTGAATAAACTATTAAAGTGATATATAACGCCAATGGGGCAGGCCTTTATTGCTGCTTCGGAATGACTTGGCATATGAGCGATAAATGTTAAAGATGCCTATACCCTGTTTTTCTTGAAAGAAATCAAATTCTTGGAAGAGAATGACATCAGTGCTGCGTGATGATCGTGGTTTATTCTTTATGTTCATATGTTTCACTATTAAAGTATTAAAGGGGATTGGATGGTTTTACGAGAGATATTGAGATGTGTTCATAACAACCACTGGGTGGTTATCTACCAGATTATGCTCCTCATCCTGCTATTGTGCTATAGATGGAAGATGGAAGCAATCTTCTTCTCCCAATAATTTTTTGTGATTATATTGCATCCAGATGTTAAATAGATGAACAGAAAGAACTTTTGAAAACTGCATTAGATGCTATTAGCTAAATGTTTCACCCTGAAATGTGATGATTTGCCTTTGATTTCAGTGGAGATATGCCTATCTTGATGCTGATGGCTGCAGTTTGCAACATTCAAAATGTACATTTTATGGCTGATATAACTGTCTGATTTTATTTTTATTTTTAAATTTTATATGAGAAACCCTGAGCCCATGCAAAACCCCACAACCCACATTAACTTTACTTGATATAGCTATCTCATTTTGATATAAGCATATTCTTGTCTTTGTTGCAAATGCTTATGTTAAATGTCATTGAAGTTGGTATTTGTGTCTCAGGCTAGGTCCACTCCATATCAAATGATAAAGCAGATGAGAGAAGAAGGGATATGCAGTACTCTTTTTCCCCCCTCTTTCATGTTTGTCAATCTACATGTCCAATATCTTTAGAACTTATGTTTTTATACAATCATAGATCTACTTATTCTTGGCTTGTCTAATTATTGAAGGTGAAACTTGTCCAAGTCATGAAGAGAGTGCAGGATGCATATTTTGCTCAGTTAGACCTTGCAAAGGCAACTTCCACTGTTTCCCTTTGATTTACCCAAGAAACATGTGAAATCGATTATACCCTGGATGCATACTGCAAATTGAGTAACTAGTTAGCTGATTATATTTTCAATGCATGGATAGGTGGATTATGAAGTAGAGACTGCTAGTTTCGATGTTCAACCTTTTGATGTCATTAACATTGCAGCAAGATGCAAGGTACTGTGACTCCCCTCAATACTTCGTATTAAATTTATTAAGAAAGGCTTTCCTTCCTATTTCAAAACTTTTCAATGCCAAATGAGAGAATGGAAATTCTCTCTCGTTCCATAGATTCTTTTCATTTCTTTTTGAATGTGCCAAACATCGTGTTTTGTGCCCATTGCATATATTTACATGGAACTACTTGTATTACAATGACATATTCTAAAGGTACCCCTTTTAGAGTGTTGTAGTGGGTTTAGCCTCTGTTTACCAACAAACAAATAAAAGGAGGACATATTCCAGATTTATCCAGTTGTAAAAGTTTGATATGGACCTCTTTAAGTATGACATTAAACCATGGGCATACTTTTTTATTTGCAGAAGGATAATGGAGACCAAGGTGTGAACTCATTGAAATAGGCTTTCATAGGTTGAGGAGTGGTGGTGATTGCAGTCAATTGGGCTTCTTAATGCCACAGCTTAGATCTCCATGTCTCTGCCCACATGGAAACAGGGCAGGTTTACCTCCTCTCTTCCTTTTTTTCCCCTTTTTGCTTAGAACAGGGCAGGTTTACTTAACGCAACTAATATAGCTTTCATTGCTACTGAGAAAGTAAATGCTAATATTTTGTCATATCACATGTAGGTGCCTATACAAGTAAACAGGTATTTGGCATGCAATGACGGAATGAAGATTGTGGAACCTGCAAACCCAACAGCACAAGCTCGTCCATCTAATGTTTTATCATCCACAGAACTGGATAGCTAATTGACAAATTCTATTCACATGGTCTTCATTTGATTTGAATGTAAACATATGGTATCAGAGTTGTGTTATAACCTACAAGTTTTCTTTTTTCATTCACATGCAACCAAAGAGATGAAATTAAAAAGGCGGCCTCTCACACTCGATGGGCATGTGCAAAGCTCGTGCCTTAGCCGAGCCAGGATCCTCTGCTTGGGTACTTGGGTACTTGGGTGCATCCAACGGCTTTAAAAGGTTAAAGCCCCCATCCCATGTATGTGCTTGTTTTTTTCAACCATTAGATTACCCAAGCAACCAAAGCACCCAAGCAGAGGATCCTCTCTCGCCTTAGCCCCTAGTTCTTTTTAAAGGGTTTGCCCTTTAACAACCTGTGACTTCCAATTATGCCAGAATGTGGTCAAAGCTCAATCACCATTGGGAATTGTTGCCAGTGGGAGTGTTGATTTTATTGAGATCTCATAGGTAAGCTTATGTGTATACAAGGGAATTTTTGCCTAGAAATGTGCAAAATTTCTGGGCAAGAGGACCTATTGGGTTAATGAAATCATGCCTCAACCTATTGCAGAATAAAAATTAAAATTAAAAAAAAAAAATCTATAATACGGAGCTATGGCCAAAATCCCTTTATATATCTATATCTATATCTATATCTATATATATATATATATATATATATTAATACCTGAAGTCACTGTTTGTTCTGCAAAGCAGGAATTTATTATAGGCGAAGATTTTTATTATTTCCTTCTTGTGAAGGACTTAGTTTTTATTTTCTATTAGAATAAGGCTTAGTTCCTCGTAACTATGCTTATTATGAGACTTGTTATTCAACCATGTTATTGAATTCAACATTAATAAGAGTTTTCTCTTTATTTTCCTATTGTTTTCAACATCAGTTGGTTTTATAAACAGGTGTTATTACTGTATAGAGTACTTCTTTCCTTATAGTCGTGTATTATACTCTGATATTTACTTCATAGATTTGCAGAGGAAATTTGAATAAACAAAGCGTTTGGTTTAGATGTCAAATTTTTGTGTAAAGGAATGAGTGATAAGATTTCACTTTACAGTACACATCTACAGGGGCTCATCCCTACTTAGTTGACTGACAATGAAAAAAGGCTTGCTGCCTGCCAACTTAGGTATAACCGTAAAAGCCACCCCATTCCAATGGACAATAAATCAATATATGAACCCCAGAGTCATTGACTTCACCCTAAACCTGTAGATGGGCAATATCATTATGCTAGATGGCCTTGACATATTGAAAAAAGAAGTAATGACAGTAATGGGTTCCCGTAAAAATAAATCTACACTCTCATATAACGATGGAATTCATATGATCACGTGCAATGCATGCGTGTGTGGCCATTCCTCGTGTGAGGGTAGGTTTTTTTGCAAGAACCTATTAGAGTTCCTTAGCACCATCTCTCATTGAAAAATATTGAAAAAACTAAAAATTGAATCTGTGAATACATTGTTGAAGTCAAAGTTTTTATTGGTTGAACTAAAATAACTGTAAAAATATAATTGAATAAATCTTTTATGGTGTAAGAATAAAGGGGGAATTATAGAATAACCCGCCTATAGGCAAATAATTACAAGTCAATACAGTTGACTAGTAATGTCTTACTCATTCTTGGTTAAGTTAGTAGTCATCTATTTGTAGTTACGTGTATTTGCCCATAGTTGGGTCATTCTGTAATTCCCCCAAGAATTAAATATTATGCGATTTGAATATTTAAAAATTTAAAAAGTAAAAAAAATTATAATAGAAAAAATGGTGAAAATGAAAACCATACATTTATCTTGGGTTGACTCAAAAAAGTAAACTTGGTGCCTGAAATTAAGTTCTAAGCCCAATCTCACCCAAAGCAACTCAGACTTCGTGCCTAAAGAGCAATTTGGTCTAGCTGAATCCAATCAGCATTATATATACTGAGACATAAATCAAGCTCTATCGTGGTTAGCATAAAATACTCTCCATTTGGGAATGTACATGAAATTCGTTTAGTAGAGAACAAAAACACTTTCATAGCTTATCATTACTTTTGTAATAATGGACACAAAATGTGAGGCTCACATGCCAACTGTGTCCTTGTAGCCATGTGTTCTCATGTTCGTATGTCCAATGCTAGTGAGTCGCAGTCGGAGATTAATTGAGAACAAGGTCGGCATTAGCCTTCTTATTCTATTGGTGATCGATTTGTAATGTATCAAAAGCTAGGCCCAGTCCAGCTAGTTGCCAACCATAATCTCTAAGTATCCCCTTAATCCTGTATTTAGGATTTTTAAACTTGTCTAAGAAAGGGTCGCCTCCACCTACTTGTGCAAGCCTGGACATGGTTAGTTTAATTTTGAGAATTTCAAAAAAGGGCTAAACAACCCACCAAATCAAACCATCTCTTAAAAGTTTAAGCAAGGGAACCTTCTATTGCTTGTCTTTTTCCTCTTATTTTTTTGTTTTCCCTTTTTTGCTGGGCCAAACCACCATTCAAAAATGTGTTCAAAGTTTAGGATTTTACATTTCTTTTAATGGTTTTTTAGTCTTTTTGACTCCGGCACCACTTTTTTAGCTTTTTCTTTTTCTTTGGTCCAACTTTTGTAGCTGTGTTTGACAAAAAGGACTCTCTATTTTTCTCTTCAAGCTTGTTGAAAAATAGAGGTCTTGAGGGAGACACATTTCTTTTGTATTTTATCAGTTGAAAAGGCTGCTGTTTCTGAATGAATTTTCCTTTGGCTTTTCTCATTCTAGAAAGCAGCCAAGTGGATTTACCGAAACAAACACAGAGGTTTGGTTGTTAAGATATATCATGATCTCTTATGTGAACTGGCACCAATGGTTTGTGAGGAGGTGGAAGTCCCATCATCCAAAAAGGGAGTGGCTGGGAGACTCTTCTAGTGGATGACAAGGCAAGGCATCAATCTTCATTTCCCTTCCAATCATTTTTATAAAATAGTTGAACAAATTAAAATAAATATTAATAAAGAGTTAACCAAATGATATTGAATTAATCACACTCTCAAGTCTCAACTCTTCCCAAATTTTATACTTTATCCACCACCGCTTGTGTGTGGACAAGTCGCCACACCTCTGACCAAAAAATAAATAAATAAAGACATGTGAGGTTTTAAATATTATTTATAGTTTCTATGATAACTCTAACCTTTTAAATAGTTGTGAAAAAGTAATAATTATAGTTGATATTATAAGGTTTTAATTTTCATTTTTTTTCCATTAATTACAAGATCAATTTTTTAAAATTCATGAAGGGCATTTGAATTTTTCCTATCATTTGTGATTATGATCGAATATCATTTCTTAAATTTTTCTACTCAAGATGATGGATTTATGACTTCATTACTATGTATAATACATTATGATTTCTATTTAGATGGCCAGTTCTTATATTATTAAGTTATGAGTAGATTAAGTTAAAAGATAGAAGCTAGATTTGTCAAATTTAATTTTGTTTTAAGAGAACACGCATCCAAATGTCAATGTAACATGAGTTAATGTTTTGTCACCTGAAGAATCATGTGTCTCCATTAATGTACCACAGATGTCCAAAATGGAAGGAGATATCATTGGGAGAATACAAGGGCATCCATTTTGTAGCCTCTTCCTATTTAAGAACTTTATATGTTGATCACACCCTTCATTTAACATTTGATATATATTAATGCGTAGGGACATTATTACAAATTTGATACGGTGTATTTAATGATTAAGGTTTTTATTGTAATTAAATGGTTAATTTATATATATATATATATTTAACAGGGATATTGAAACTTTTGACCTACTAATCTCCAAGAACATAAAAAGCATTGTTCACTTTGCATCAACTGACACTTAAGATAAATTCTATTGATAGCTAACCGTAAAAGGGAATGAGAAGTCAAACGCAAAATCTTTCACTTCTTAAAACGTAAGTCTTGAGAACAATTAGTCCATTGAACTAGAATGACAGAAAATAATTGTGACAGTTATAACAACTTCCTTATCTTTTTCTTCATTTATTGTCAATTTGGAATGGGGATTCATTGTCAATTGGAGCTTCCATATGACCATCATAGCTCCTCTAATTTCATGGTGAACAAGGAGATACAATGGCAATGATGCTTTTATTTTTTTGTCTCACATATTTTTCAATAGCTAATCCTCTTTGACTATTTATTTATTTATTTCATCTATATTTACTAGCGGTAGGAGAAGATATATATGCATGATGCATTTGCATAAGGTAATAGTTCAAAACTATTTACATTTTAAATTATCATTCTATCCTTTATCCTCAGCACAAACTTTTAAAAAATACCTTTGATAATCTGTTACATTGTTGCCAAAAAAAAATAAAATAAAATAAAACAGATCAAACATATGAACACATAGACACATGTCTCTAAAATCACATAAGACTCAAATGTCAAACATGTGTCTACGTGTCATACACAAACTATTAATCTAATTGAGGTTAAATTTTAATATTTGTAATGATGACTTCTTACCTGAAAAAGATAATAATAATAATAATAATAATACTGTCAATAATAATAATTTTTTGCAATAAAAATATAAATAAAACCACTGTGGAGAGGAGATAAGACCAACACTCAAAATTTATTCTCCAAGCACCGTACAAAGATAAATCAGATTATTTTTGCACTCATAGACCAGGTTTTTCTGTTCTCAGCGCTATTTTGAGGGACTCTACTCGATCCTTTCTCTTTACTTGGATGGCTAAGATTGCCCCCTTGATCCCTTTGTGGCTAAAGGTAAAGCGTTATGTCTTGGGCTGAGCAAAACCCGTAGTCTTGGCTGTTGTTTGATCATTGTGGAGGGGGATGCTTCTATGGTTCTTGATCCTATTCAAGACTAGACTATTACACCCCACTGGGCCATTCAATCTGTTTTGTGTGATGTAAAAGTTATGCCTAGTTGTACCCCCATGTGGGTGGCGCGTTGTGTGCCTAAGCTTGCTAACAAAGCAGCGCACTTGTTTGCCTAGTGGGCTGCCTATTGTAATCACTTTGGTTCCATCCCAATCAACTTTTTACCTGAAGATATTATCTCTGCAGATAAGGTTGAAGAAGGTGGAAACAAATAGCTATTCTACTTAATCTACTAATTGTTTATAAAAAAAAAAAAAGATGGAATTCTCCCCCTCCATGAGGAAAGGAGATGGATAAATAGACAAAAATAAACATTAATGAGGTCCTAAATTAATAATTAATTTATCACTGTCAAACAGTGACTGTACGTACACCAGCTCACAAGAGGCCCTTATTTCAGCCAATACTTGTCAACCACGTGTTACAATCATGTCTACGTATTGGCCCTCCAAACACACTAGCTAGCCAGGTGTCACAATTCTAAATGGATTTTAGGAAATAACATTAGATGATGATTAGCTCTATCATGAGGTTTTTCATTTGGCAAGTATCGAAAATCTCATGCATACGTTACGTCAAATTTTAATAACAGTTTGTCACATCATATATATAAAGCTCATCGAGTTATCGACTGTTTTGGCCCCTAGCATATGTTTAAACCGAATTGGCTAGAATTACCCTTAGAGGGGGGCTATTGCCACCACGTGAAGTACTCTAAGCCCCCATTAATTTACATTTTTTAAGATTTTATTAAAAATATAAAAGGTTTTTACGAAAACTAATTACATAGTTCACTAAAAAACATCGTTCTGAACAACTTTGTAGAAGGAAATTTTTTCAAAATCTATCATTTAAGCAAACTTTTTGGCCATTTGCAATCTTTATTTCATTTTTCATGAAAAATGGCCAAAAAGTGTACTTAAATGACAAATTTTGGAAACAAATTCTTCTGCAAAGTTGTCCGGAATGATGTTTTTTAGTAGACTATGTGATTAGTTTTCATAAATTTTTTTTATATTTTTTATAAAACTTAAAAAATATAAATTAATTGGGGGGCTTAGAGTATTTTATGTGGTGGCAATAGCCTAGCCCTTACCCTTATTGTGTTAAGAGAAGGATTAAACAGTCCTGTTGTTTTATGACGTGGTGAGCAATGATGGGGTGTCCTCTGGTAATAGGATATGAAGGCAGTGGAGTTAATTGTTGCCCATTAGGTCCACATGACGTGGAAATTATTTGTTCGGATAGAGTATGAGAAAAGCTACCATGTGGGTATCCTCATCTGTATATTGATGGACCCTTCTTATTATAGGGAATATTAGATGAGTTTTAAGACAGGTTATATGATTAGATAAAAGACATTACAGGCTTACAAGAGTTTTGTATTTTTTATTAGTGTTCGCATGAATTTTTTTTTCTTTTTATATATTCTGATTGGTGCATATGAACTCATTTTAAAGTATTTTTAATAAAAGGTAAATTGCAGAAAACCCCCCTGAAATATGCGAGGGTCCGCAGAGAACCCCCCTTATGTTTTAATTTTGTCAATGTGCCTCCCTTATATTTTAATTTTTGTTAATTTGCCCCACCGTCACTCGTCGTTAATAAAATTTGGTGAAAATTAGTCACATGGCTACGCACGTGATATTGTTAATGGACCCGTGTTGCCCAAAATCGCCGGAACCCCCACCGGCGTCATGGCTAATTAAGTGGCCATCGACGATTGGTTTTGTCTTCCAACTGAATTAGGGGACACATTGACAAAATTAAAACATAAGGGAGGTTATCTGTTGGCCCCTCATACTTCAAGAGGGTTTTTTGCAATTTACCCTTTAATCAAACTTATGCAATTAGATAAAGTTAATGTGATGAATAGGACACCATGCATGCATGGTGAATGTCTTAAATTGTGCAAGAAGAGGGCTTATTCATTTAGATATCTAAGTGAATAAATGGGTAACATTGCGTAAGAGGAGATATATATACACACATACATATATAAGAGCAATGCTACATAACCTAAATTTTTTATTCAAATTTCTTATTTCCTAGCACAGCTGATGTGGCAAATGAGATGACTGCCACGTCATTCCATTATTAACGATTATTATTTTAATGAAAATTTAATTGATTAGCCAAACAGGCACATCATTTGGGAAAAAATTTGGGTTCTTTAGTATTTTCCATATTTAAAATAGCAATCTGAAATAAAAGAAAGGGCAAAAATAGCCGATTATGATTTTAAACACAAGACTTCACATGCTCCAAGCACTTGAGATTAAAATGTGATACTTAAAAGCAATAAATTTGATGAATACCCTTAATGTTACTTTTTTTTTCTTTTCCCTTTTTGTACTAACAAGGATCCAGAATTCCAAATCTTCATATGACTAATCTCTCAAAACACGTGTAAGGCCATTCTTCATTTTACTTCCGTTAATGACCATGATAAATTTAGTTGGTGGTTGACCTTAAGAGGAACCACAAAGAATTCAAACCTATTTTTAAAAATGGTTTTTTGAATAGGGAAACAACTATTTGAATTAAAACATTTTTTTTAAACCATGTTTAGGAACAAAACATTTACTTAACCTGAATCATTTTGCATGAGTATGTTCTTTGAGTTTTGCGTTTTCTATAGGGGAAAAAAAAAAAAAAGATAGATGAAGAGTCAACCAACTTTTAAGGAGGTGTCATTCCTAATGAATCATCCACGACTTGAATATATCGATATTAATGCCATTATAAATTATTAGAGGTGGTATGCACACATGTAGGTTAGTTGGTTTAAGTTTAAAATTAGTATGAAATTACCATTTTTCCTTCATTAATTTTTCAATTATAAAATAATAATTTCGTCTTTTAGAATTTTAAAGGAAAAAGAGGATGATGTATGGGTGAGAGACCAAGCACTCCTCTACCCTTTATAAACATCATTTTACTGTACTGCCTCTAGTATATCACTCTCTTCACTTCTTTGGTAAGGATGAAATTCACACTAATGTGAGATTCATCTGACTCTAGTTTCTTGTGAAACAATTGTAAATGAAAAAAAAAATGAAAGACGATCAGTAATTAAGAGTTCTTCTATATGGGACTACCAAATTGGCCTACTATATTGGCTTACTGATGTAACCACTTTCTATTGGTCTCTTATTTAAAGAAAAAATAGGGTGAAATGAATTTAGATCTCCAAATCTCCCAAAAACTGGCGAAAATCACTGAATAACCCCCCATCTCTCGTCCTCTTGTTCTAAAACAAGTTACCATCGTCAACGGTTGGAGAGTTGATTTCATAGCCTATTAAGTTACAAAGGAGGATTGACGGCCATTTGTTCGTTGTTTGTTATCAATTGGGCATCGACGTTCAGTTGTCAAATGATAATCTGAGATAGGTCAAAGAACAGGTCAGATTCATCCCATTTTTAAGGTTAGATCGTTTATTATTCAATGTTCATCCGTAGTCGTGGTAAAGAAGGAGCTTTTCTTGTGAGTATTTTCACCGGTAAAACGAATGGGCTTCTATTGTGTGGGTTTTTTCACCGGTGAAAATTTGTATTATCCATAAAAAAATGAATAGTTATTCAAAAAATCAACTTATTAAATTGTAAAGTTGTAGAAGAGTGTATCACAACGGGGTTGATTGAACAAGCCTTTTGTTATATGCAAATCCTATAATGTTTTTCAAACCCTTACTATCTAATTTAGTTATTAAGTGATTTTATAAAATTGTATGAAAATATTAAGCCTGATTGTGAACTCTGTTATATGTATTTAGTAATTTTATTAAGTTACGAAATTGTTTATTTCTCACAATTTATGTAGTTATCAAGTAACATAATTCATTTGTGATGAAGAGACAAAGTTCTTGTGTGAAGTCAGTGAATTATTAAGTTATATAGTTTTATATTTTTGCCCAATTTTATCTAGTTATTAAGTCACAAAATTCACTTGCACGCGAGAAAAGTGTATATGTATATAAATAGTTATTAAGAGATATACTTCAATTAGTAAGTGATATAGTTGTGTATTATTATCAAACTTTATCAAGTTATTAAGTGATACATAGTTATCAAGTCCATATGCTTCTGGGAGAATTCTAAAATGGATGGATTGACTATGAAATGAAAGCAAAAATGGTTGGTCGAGAAAGAAGGTGAGAAAACTATAATTATGGGAAGTAACGTTTGAATTTTAGTAAAACGTGGAACGGATATTGTTATTAAATGAAATCCCTACAATTGTTGGATTGTAGAGTATAACTGCTTATGATATACTTCCCTTAAATGGTTATAGGTCAATCTTTTAGACCAATAGGTTAGGCCACTCTATCATTTTGCAGTAATTAATGATGATGTAGAAATATTATTTATGAGAATATTTATATAGAATATGATGCTAAATTAGCAAATAATTGTTCGTATGACATATAGGGATTTGATTTTTAGTATTATAAATCATTGTATAAATATTATTTTTGAGAATGGTATTGAACATTAGAATTCACTACATACAGGTCATAGACTTAAAAGTAACATTATTTGGAAGATAATTTTTCCCAAGAGAAATGCTACATTTTTTTTTTTTTTGACAATTGATAGAAATCAACCATAACCCCCCAATATCAACAAATGGGGTATCAATTAATGATTCTTCATAAGTTTGAACCCAAGATCACTCACTTAACAAATGAGGAGAATGCCACTAGAGTACCATGTCATTGGCTAAAAGAAATGCTACATCAATCATATGAATTCATCGGATCCACGGGATGATGTGGCACTATCTTTTTCTACACATAAGGGACTTATTTTTTTTACACAGATAACAAGAAATGCCGCATACATTTTTTTTTTTTTCCAATGAAATTTTTTTCAATTATTTAAAAAGGAAGAGCAATACAAGTACAGGGTGACCGGTGCCCTTTATTTGAGGGAATTTTGGATTAGTCGAGTTACAGGAAAATAATTACAGTTTAATAGAAATTATTACTAACTTCTTATTAAATGACTACTAACTTCACTAAGAATGACTACTAACTATAATTATTTATCCCTAACTAATTCCCCTCTATCAAAGGGTTCATGCACAGTACGATTTTCTCCACCTACAGTCGGTGGCCTTTTGGGTCCAAAGTTGACGGCCGCGGAATAGCATCAATGTGTGTGAGGATGAATAATAAAGGGAAAATTAGTGAAAAGTCCACTTTTTAGAACTTATAAAAGTATAAGTCCAAGGCTAAATCTTATATAGCCATAAGTTCCCTTTTAAATAAAACGGTAGTTTTTTTATGAGAATCTTAGGTGCATAAAGTCAATTATACCCTTAAGTTGTTATTTTTTGTTTTCAAACTTTAAAATAGCATAACTTTTATTTTATATATTGGTTTTCAGTAAAATTTATATTTTTGAAATCTATTCATTGAGACCTTTGAAACAAGATCCATGTTAGATATGAAATTATGTATGTAAAAAAAAAAAAAAAAACAGTTACATTGTATTCAATGCAACTGTTACAAACTTGTAACAGTTACATTGTATTTAATGTAACTGTTTAACAAAAATGGAAATTAAAATTTTTTTAGTAGAGTTTAAATTTAAATTATTATTTTGTGAGTATATTTAACTGTTAATTATAAAGAAAACAATTATATTTTCTAAAACCATTATATGGAGCTCTTTTTGAAACAGATACATGACTAAAGAAAATAAAATTAGGAGGAATTGATATGAAACACCCACACTTCCACAAATTACTCACACAATGAAACACCCACACTTCCAAGATATACCAAAAGAAACAAATTAAAAGCATCGCAATTAATATAATAAATTGAAGTGTTTTTGTTCAATTGTTTTGAAGAAATTTTTTGACTAAATTTAATAAATTATTATTCACCTTGTTGAATCTAGTGACAACGCTACTTGATTCCATCCTGTTTTATGACATTGCTAGAGAAAAAAACAAAAAAGAAAGAAGATGTGTGAAAGCATAAGGTCACCATCTTGTGTTGGGTCAAATAGTAATCATCCTTCACTTGTATCAAATGCTCCCACCCCACGCCTTAAGTTGCCAATCGAACTAGATAAAAAGTAATTTGATCCTCCATGGTTTTGAATCTTAAAACCATATTCTTTCCCCCATACCTATATAGCAATCACCTCATTCACTTGCAACTCTACATTCAAATCACCTTCTTCTTCCTTAAGCCGAAATTGATGGCGTGAAGTTAACGATGCGAAGTGAAAGAACATCAATGTGGTTGGAAACATTAGGAAGCAGTGGTTGGAATTCGACTTTTCTGTATCATCAATGATTTTCAGATCAAGAACACTCCCATTCGCTTCCATCTGTTGTCACTCCATCAATCAATACTCGTATGACTCCTACAAGCAGCATCGTTGTAAATGGAGTCACATTTGTTGGATTTGCCGCCAGTGTCGTCTTTGTAGCAGCGTTGTTGCTTTAAATCTAACACCGCATAAGTCCTATTTTATGGACTTGTAGCCAAAGTCCCCTTAATTTTAACCATTTGAAGCGAGTTTTGTTAAACAGTTACATGTAACTATTTTGAAAAAATGATTATATCTTGAATATTTATGTAATCTAACTTCAATATTCCATCAAAATAGTTAAATCAAAGTGTTTGTAGTTAAATTTAACTTATTAAAATGTTAAATTTAAGTGATTGAGATTAAATTTAGTTTTTTAAAGTGAGTTTTGTGAATAGTTACATGTAACTTTTTGTAACTAAATTTTTAATATTTTTTTACAATCTGACTAAATGTTTTTATAAAAACGAATAAATCTAAGTGTTTTTTTTTATTAAATTTAACTTATTAATACAATTTGTAGCTAAATTTAACTTCTTAAAATGGTTTTATGTAGGTTTTGTGAAACAGTTACATGTAACTGTTTTAGAATTTATGTTATTTCTGTTAGAAATTGTTAAAGCTATAGAAGCAGAACAATTTTAGGATGCTTCTAAACATTTGCTACCATCATTTCTTTCTACATTTTCTAACTCCATAGTACAAAGATTGCCATCCACCCAAGTTGCTAGTGGGATGGGATGGGAAGTGTGTAGGATCAGTAGTCGACATGGTTATTGGAAATTTGTTTCATTGTAGGAAGAATTCATGGCCTCCCGAAGAGTATATCAGCTGCACAACCTTTCACTTGGTAAGGCTTTTTCACTCTATACTTTGCCGTATTCAGTATCGTGTTTGGTTTCTGAGAAAATTGGAGGAAAAGAAAATAGAAAATGGTGAAAAATTCATATCAGATTGGAGATTCCTTTTTCTTTTTGTTTTTTTTTTCCTTAATTCCAAAGATAATAAATTAAACAAAGTTAGGATTTCAAAATTTATTTTCTTTTCCCTACATTTTTTCAGCAACCAAACGGAGTAGTATAACACAACCCAGACTCAGCAAAGCTTTATGTTTGCCTGTGTGTTAGAACAATAGATGGTGTTTTTTTCAGCGTCAAATTCTAGCTTAAAAAAAACAAAATAAAATTTACTGTTTCTCAATTTTCCACTAACTAGAGCTTTGTAAAAGAATTAGAATATGATGGAGGAAAAAGGTTAATTTGGATTGAAGTTTTTTGCCAGTTTACTGGCTAAAATTTGTGGTAGGTTATTGTAAAATGGGGGACTTGGCCACAAGTCCTTAAAATGGGACTTGTATAGTCAAAAGTCTAAAAGAAAAACTTATATAGCATGAAGTCCACCAAATACCCGTGTGACAAAAATGCCCTCATAGTACTCATAACGAAACATGTATACTACCTAAACTGTCTTTGGCTCATTAATATCTCATTAATTAAGGAGAGAATCTTGGTTATAATATCTCTAAAAATAGTGAGCACAAATTAATGAGACAAATAATTTGGGTTATAATATCTCTAAAATTTTCCAAAAATTGTGAGCATAAATTAAGGAGACAATTAATTTGGGTTATAATATCTCCAAAAATTACAAGCAGTTGCATGAAGATATTCTTTGGGTTAAAAACTAGTAACATGAATGAAAAATGATGTAACTATTTTATTTTACATATCATTCGGTGGTACAATTCCATTGTCAAGAACAGGGCCATTAAATAACCGTGAAGCTGTCATCACTACTTATGCTGTGGGATCAGTCATTTAATGAAATGGCCAACATTTGCTGTATTGGCCTCTCATTTCTGATTATGGGTTTTATATAAAATAATATCACCGATGTGGTGAGGCAATCAGTTTTTCATTGGACATGCCAACCCACCCTTAAATGATTGGACCAATTCTCTAATAAAGGGAACTTCAGAGAGAATGAGAGACATTGCAGTTCGAAATTTTAACCTGTAAAAACTTCATGAGTCATCTGGCCAGGAACTTCCATATAGACTTTATTTAAACTTCATGGTTTTGACAGAATGATATGTTCTTGTTCTAACTGCATAAGTTGTCTTAGATTTTCGCAAATTATGGTCAGTAACTTTCTTTACTGTGTTTCTCAAATCAATTGGGGCCCCTAGTTAATGTTTTCTTTATGCCTTGTAGATTGAGGGATGTCCATAACTCCAATCATTGGCCACTGGTTCTCACTCACCTAGTGGCTGGTGTTGTGGTCCTTGAATTTTAGGTTCGACTCGGTATACGTCTCTTGTCCTATATTAGGGAAGAGGCTTCTCAGGGAAGGGTAAATCCTGAATTTCCTTCCTATTAGATACTGCTTGTGTCAAAGGACATATGTCTGTCTGTTGGATGAAGACAACTGTTGTTACATAAATTGAGACACTCTTTTATTTGAGCTGTTCCTTAAATTTGAATTGTACCTAGCTTGATCCATGCAGAAAGCACCCATTGATCCTTTCACAAGAGAAAGTTGCAAGCCATCGGCATCTCAAGGGGTTCCACTTGGAGGGATGGGGTATGTATTGAGTGATTTATGATGCAGTTTGTTCTCAACTGTAATATCTCTATTAGCTAGTCTGATGGGGTTCAATCTATATTAATGTAACAGAAGTGGCAGCCTATCTAGAGGTTTTAGAGGCGAGTTCAGGCATTGGAAAATTATTCCTTATAGTCTTGTATTATACTCTGATATTTATAGAACCACCGACTTCATAGATTTGCTGAGGAAATTTGAATAAACAAAGCGTTTGGTTTAGATGTCAAATTTTAGTGTAAAGGAATGAGTGGTAAGATTTCACTTTACAATACACATCTACAGGGGGCTCAGCCCTACTTAGTTGACTGACAATGACAAAAGGCTTGCTGCCTGCCAACTTAGGCATAACTGTAGAAGCCACCCCATTCCAACAGGCAATAAATCAATATATGAACCCTAGAGTCCTTGACTTCACCCTAAACCTGAAGAGATGCAATATCATTGTGCAAGATGCTTTGACATATTGAAAAAGGAAGTAATGACAGTAATGGGTACCTGTAAAAATAAACCTACCCTCTCACTTAAGGGTGGAATTCATATGATCACGTGCAATGCATGTGTGTGTGGCTGTTCCTCGTGTGAGGGTAGGTTTTTTTACAAGAACCTATTAGAGTTCCTTAGCACCACCTCATTGAAAAATATCGAAAAAACTAAAAATTGAATCTGTGAATACATTGTTGAAGTCAAAGTTTTTATTGGTTGAACTAAAATAAATATAAAAATATAATTGAATGCATTCAAAAAAGATCATCCAGAAGGTGACTTTTTAGAGCTTTCAAATCATGTAGTTAATTATGCTAAAGGCGTTCCATTAGCTCTTAAAGTTCTGGGATCCTTTCTTTGCAAGAGAAGTGTAGATGAATGGAGAAGTGCATTGGATAAACTACAAAAAATTCCAAACAATGAAATTCATGAAACACTTAAAGTGAGTTTTGATGGACTTGATCAAATGGAAAAGGGCATATTTCTGGATGTTGCATGTTTCTTAAATGGCACATATTTCTGCATGATGAGCCAACGATGATACACTACGATTCTTCATTTCACAATTCGACTCTAGAAGAAGAAGAAGAAGCGCCAGGAGCAGAGGAGGATGTTATTACTAAACATACTAAGAGGAGGCTTGCTGAGGAGGAAGCAATTGGAAGTCTGCACCCTAAAAGGATGAGAGTAAACACCCACACATTGCTTAAACTTAAGGACAGAGAATCATCCGAGCAAGCATCCCCACCATCACATCCTCTGTCTACAAATTCAATGGATTGGACGGGGCTGCCTTATTTATCCAATTGAGGATTTGGCTCCACTTGGACCAGTCTCAGGTCAATCTCTAATTCATATTCTCTCTTTCATGGTCTCTCCTGTCCCTCCCCTCTGTTCTTTCGATTTCTGCTCTCAAATCCCTAACCCTAACCCATAACTAATCTGATCATATTATTTTTATGTGTTTTTTTTTTTCTCAATGACTGCAGCTGGGAAAACTCCCAAAACATAATATTGGCTTGTGGAAGAAAGGCTCATGTCTGCCATTGAACATTTGGTACTTGGCCAAATGCCAATGTGATGGTGAGGATGCGATCAGATTCAATTTCCCTGCATTTTTTCCCATGACTTTGTTGAGTTGAAGCGTAATCGAAATAGAGCGCAAAATATTAGGCCATTGGATCTCAACCATGTTAAAGAGATAATTAAGCAGGCCACGGACTGATTACCTTCTCGAAACCTTCAATTCCTCTGCTGATACCATAAGCACTATTGCCGCACAGGTTCATTGCACCCATTTTCTCCTCACTTCCTTCAGCTTCTCTTACGAACAATCTTTCACTTGTTTCCTTGTCATCTCCCAGCCCTTATGGAAATTTAGAAAATTAGATTGCCAATTTTTTTTTTCTTTTTTGATATTGTTTATATGTCACTTACATATTTTGTAGCCGAAGAAGTTGCATAACAAATTCTGCCTCTAAATTATGATTGGCTTTTGTTGGTTCTCTCCACTTTCTGTTTCTTCTTTGGATCTCATCCAGTATGAGAAGGAAAAGAGAAGATATCAGAAAAGAAGCACGAGCATCTTCGGTGTGGGCCGGTAAGCGATTTTCCATTCTTTATTCTTGAGTTTGGGATTGAAATTTTTGATAGACTAAGTGGGCGTTTGGCACTCCCGTTTGGGCGGTCTCAAAAGGCTTTTGAAGGGTAAAATTCATTTTTATTATTTTACAAATGTTTGGTGAACCAGTCAATCTGTCTTTTAGAAAAAGTCATTTACTCAAAAAGACAGTTTAGTAAAAGCTATTGAGAATAGCTTTTCAAAATGACGTTTGCAAAAAAGTAGAAGAGTGTAACTATGTAAGAGATAAAACTAAAGGCCTTTTTATTTTGAAACGGTATGCCAAACGCACAATAAAAGCTTACTCTTATAGTCTGATATCAAAAGGATGAAAAAAAAAAAGAAAGGGGGGGGGGGGGACTACTACTGTGATGATTTATTGACTTTATTAATACTAAATTACTAATATAGAAATTGTTTGAATCTTTAGTTGGATGTACATGGTGGATTACCAAAAAAACCCTCATCAGTTTTAAATAAAGTAGAGGTTAATGGGATTAGAAAGGTTTTTAAGTAAAAACTCTTAAATAAACTCTAATTTAACCACCCACTATCTTCTTCATTTCTCCCACTTTTCTCTCCCTCTATCATAACTACCCTCTTAGTCTCTCTCTCCTTAATCACTTAATATCAGTTTTCGTTCTCATTTTGAATTCAAAATTTTTATTTTTATTTTTTTGGAGATTTTTGTAACATTTTTTTTTGCACACGCGTTGCGTGTGCTCCGACATCTAGTGGTTTAGTATGCATTTGACTTTAGAATTACAGATTTATTTTCGATAACTCACAATTTATGTAATTTTATTTTTCTTTTCAATTTAAATTAAAACAATGATTTATATGTTTTTTTTTTTTCAATTTAAATTTGAGCATGCAAATGTTGATTGCTACTTCTGATTGTGGGCTACATGCACTTTCTTTATGGTTCCTTTTCCATGTGCATTTTCTTAGCTTTTACTTTTCTATAAGTGAAATCTGAATTTTTAATTTCATGTTCTTTTATAGGTTAAGCTTGTCTATATTGATGTGGTACTTCTATTCCATATATGTACATTTTTGCAGCACTTCTATTATATTCCTGTTTACGAGCTTTTGAACCACCAAGCTTAGGAAATCTGATTTTTTTTTCTTTTTCTTTTTTTTTTAGTGACCCATATATGTACTCCGTCAAGGATTCTTAATTAATTTGACATCTCATTGCTTTTTATCGTATGATCGATGCAAACACATATGATCACGTAATTATGAATAATTTTGGTAACTATTGTACGTGCATTCATTTTTCCTAATTTTATGTGTTGTGTTAAAATTAAAATAATGCCTTGCATATTCCTTTTGTAGGTTATATTGACAAATTTTAGAAAAACTCCGCTTTTTACAAAAAAATCATTGAGATGCAAGTAACAAGTTCTAACGTACACTATGCCTAATTTATTGTTCATATGAGGGTAAAAATACTACGATGTTCCTTTCGTTGGCAGGCGTACGTACGACTCAATTATTTTGAAGGATGGAGAACTTGATGCCTGAAATTATGTTCTAAGCTCAATCTAACCCAAAGCAACTTAGGCTTCGTGCATGCCTAAAGAGCAATTGCTGCTAGCTGAATCCAATCAGGCATTATAGCTTCATTTTTTTTTTTTTTTTTTTTTGGTGTATCTGGCTTTGTTGTGGCCCGTTAGCATAAGTACTCTCCATTCGAATCTTAAAATGTAGAGGGAAAGGAAAAAATAAATACTTGAAATTGTTTATAAATGAACTTGATATTGATTATTTTTCTTTGCTTGACCCTTTTCAAGATCCAAACAAAGACCTAGCTGGCAGAAAGTGAAAATTATTTGTTTCTTAAAAAAGTTTATAAATTCCTTCCAAAACAAAATAAATAAATAAATAAATGATAAGTTTCTGGGATAATTAGCAATTAACAATGTGGGAGAAAATGTAGGTACATAAAGGATCTCAATAATGCTGTACTTCCATTACAAAGTATCCTTTTTAAGTTAGAGAAATGTTATAAATAGCTCCTAGTTATAGCAGCACACTTGACGTGGCATGAGTTGGTTGACAAAAATATCCTCTAAGTTAATTATTCAATATTGTTATAAGAGGTCCATCACTACATCACGTGTTGTCTATATGGTGCTACTAATACCATTTCCCATCTAGTTATCCACACGATAAGAAAGTTGCTATTTTCCTTCACTCTTTAGTGCTCCCATTGTAATTTGTAACCATACATGGACTTTAGGGTTGCAAACGAACCTGATGTTTGTTTAACAAAGAAGAAACGCACTTCCGTGATAGCCCATCATTTCTTTTTGTAATGACAAGTCTGTAGGGCTCATATGGCATGTGTCCTTGTATTCACAAGTACAGATCCAAATGAACAAATTCAAACTTGAAAAGGATCTTTCTGATTCTCGAAGAATGAGGATTGATCAAGAACTCCAAGGATGAACTGAAAAAGAAATCTTTATTGTTGTCTTTTATATACAAAATAATCTTGCAGAATCTAAACACGTTACAAACTCTAACGGCACATTTGTTTAACCGAAATCGGAAGGGAATGGAATGAGATTTTAATAGTAAAGGAGATTTCAGTAGTGGGTGTAGCCCTTCAATTTTATTTCATTCCATTCTGATTCCTCTCGATTCCGACCAAATAAAAAAACTAGATAGTCATCCACACCTTCCTCTATCCTTATCGTATACAATTTAATATACATTTTGTGTGTATATTAAAGGACTAGCTTGTGTTTAAAAATTCTAATATTTTTGTGTGTATGGAGAGCAGAAACATGGATGTACACTCCAAGGAATTCTTAACCACTAGACCGCCTAATGCTTATGTGAAAAATTTCACAACACATATTATTTAAAGTCTAAATGTATACATTTTATTTTTTGGTATTATTTTAATCATATATTATTATTTTAATTATATAAGCGGTCTAACCAGTGACCCAACGGTTGAACTAGTGACCCAACCTCCAGATCCGGTCAATGACCGGTTTGGGTTTAATAACTATGATGTGTACGTGGCTTAGATATTTCCCCAGTAATCGCCTGGAGACAGAAAAATGTACCTCAGATGGATAGCACCACATTGAGGCTTCATTTAAGATCCGTCACAACAAGTGTGGGGACACATGGAACCAAGTGAAAATGTGTGGGGTTCATATAATATCAAGGAAGACGATGTGCCAACAATGATACACTATAACTCTTCATTTCACCATTCGACACTAGATAAAGAAGAAGAAGAAGAAGGAGCAAAAGAAGATATTATTAGTAAACGTACTAGGAGAAGGCTCGTTGAGGAGGAAGCAATTGGAAGTCCACACCCTAAAAGGATGAGAGGAAACACCAACACAATGCTTAAATTTAATGACAAAGAATCATCCTAGCAAGCATCTGGCTAGCTTCGTAGCTCACACATCCTTTGTCTATAGAAGTAAAAGCAAAAAATGGGTGTAGTGACATTCCTTAAAATTGATCCTATAACATCAACTATAGTGATAACTACAAATAAGAGTGACAGTTCAAAATAGTGGTATTTCATGAATTCCTTAAAATTGATTCTATAAAATCAACTATAGTGATAATTACAACATTTTAAAATATTCTAATTCAAGGTGATAGATTTATGCCTTCAACCCTATGTAAAATTTCTTGAATTGTTTAATTTCGAATTGGACAACCAAACAGGCCATAACTTATCAAAATTAAGTGGTTGAAGCATGGAAAAAGGTCATTGTTCTTGAAACTGATTTTAATTTGGTTCCTCAAAAATTCTCTAGTCAATGAGTAGTTGGCCACTAGGATATGACAACTAGAAGCATGCTAGTAAGTGTGCACTCACAATAGCAGGTCGCAATGAAAGTTGTCAACTTAACCCAACTCAATTTTTAGACAAGGGGAAAAAAAAAAAAAAGAAAGAAAGAAAGAAAGACAGACTAAAAACCACAACCGTTTTTGGGTTCCTCAATCTCTTTCGTTCATTTTTATTCAAATACATTTTCATAAGCTTTTTTTGTAGTGAAAAATGATGGTTACCTTAAGAGATGGAAATAGGAATTCACATTAGGGTCAATTTTTTATTTTGTTGTAATTCAATAAATTAAAAAAATCCCTTCAAAGAAAACTAAAGGAATCTCATTCAAATTTTCTTAGTATCACTTGTCTACATAATTTAGTATCTTTATGAATGAAGTTCTTGGCCTGCTACCAAACAAAAAAAAAAAAATGTAATCACAATCAAGGGTGGAGCCAAATGTGACCTAGGGAGTCCACTAGCCCTAAAAGAACCCAAATCAAGACTGGTGTATGTTTTGTTTGGATACATATCCTAGATTTTTATTATTATCCCCAATGCCAAACTGCGAAGATTTTTAGCTTACAAATTCTTAAACCCAATTCCTTGCAAGCTCCTTTCCAACAAACCACCCAAGCTCCCTTATAATATATATAGATAAGAGAATCAAGAGTAGATACAACCTCGACACCATTAATGAATGTCAAAGAGTTCTTCTTTAGGTGGGAATTGGACATAAAATGTACTCAAACATAATGTTGGCGAGTTATTCTTATAATACACTTGTGGTATTTTACTTCATTGGAATGTCGCATGAGACAACCACGTTGATAATAAACACAACATATGTGAGATAATAAACTCAACGAGGAAAGAATATTAGTAGAGGAAGACCCAATGTTGTCTTAGACAAGAGATATATAATCGCTGTTTGAATTTTCGAGGAAGATCCTTGGAATAAGATATCAAGGATCTTTCTCGACTATTCAAACTATGACTTTATCATCTCCCATCTAAGAGAACAACAGATCCTACTGTACTTTTATCCCTTTCCTCATCAAGTACATAATTTTACAAATGCTTCATTTATTGTCAGTAGTGCTTGTCTCAAACTCTTACATGACTTCTTAGTGAAGGGAAATACAACAATATTATTTGGAAAATGCTTCATCAACATTACGTTAAGTAGATTTTCCGTCTATTTCTCATCCAAGGAGAATTGTTTTGCATTCATTAACGCAATAGAGGTTGTTTCTACGCCAGATTCAATTCTTTTATCTCTTATATAACATATAAGGGAGGTTAGATGGTTTCTTCACTGAAGCACGCAACAGACTAGGATGAATAATTCATAATATGAAAATCTTCACAAATTTCAGTTTGGTAGTTGCAGGGATTGTAACAAACATTTAGGATCTATACAAAAGGTACAACCATCCTTGAGTTGAGTTCTTTTCGGTGACCCACAATCAATTTTGTGACTTTCATTGTTGCGAAAAAAATAATTTTTTTATAATCTTATATTAAATTTTTTTAATAAAAAAAATTATCTTTTCCTATAATTTTTCTATATTCAAACTATTAATTTTTTACATATGATCTCGTGCATCGTATGAGTTCATCACTGCCATATATAAAGTAATCCAGGACAGCCATGTGGTTCTTTTTTTATAACCTCGTGGTGCTTTTCCCAAAAAAAAAAAAAAAAAAAATTATTTTTTTATAACTTTATCTTCTAATTTTTTTTAATAAGAAAAATTATCTTATCTTAAAGAGGAAATTTATGCTTGCCTTCATCCAAATCTCTTTCTTTTTTCCCTTTTTTCTTTTTTGATGACGTCCACACACACACACACACACACACACACGCGTGCACACACATATATATATATATAGTTTTTTCTTCTTCTTCTTCTTCTTTTTTTTTTTTTTTTGATGGCCGGGTTCAGACATATAATCTTATCTTAAGAGAAGATTTACTCTTACCCTCTTTCATATCTCTTAGTTCTTAAATTAATATAAACCCAAACCCAAATAACTCTCAACCTATTACCACAATAGCATGATAATCTAGTAGTGTTCTACTCATTTATTGAGTGAGTGATTTCAAATTCAAGGTCTTAGGGAAGCATTGATACCAAACAAATGGCTAGGATTGGATTGGGCAACCCATGGCCTCCCCTAAGCGGGCTAAGTCCAACCCTAATTTAGTTGGGTTGGGATTTTTAACATAGGTCCATATGAAGTCTAAAAGACTAAAGCTGTGTTTGTTACGAGGGAATGAAGAAGGGAATGGCATGGTGATTCCATTAGCCCCAAAAGAGTGATTGTTTAGTAACCTAAGATAATAGAATGCCTATTTCTTTGTGAGGGTTTATTTCCTCCAAGTCCAAGGAAGGAAAACCATTCTTCCCCAAGCTAAAAGGAATAACCATTTTCATTTTATTCTCATTCTCATTCCATCCTCTATTCATTCCATTCACTCAAACCACAAGCAGCCTAGCTAACTACTAACATGAGCTCACATATAAATAAGGTTGGCTGAGGGTTTCACCATTGTGGACTCAACCCATGTAATCAAGCTTAAGCTCTACAAGAAATGTATGAAACAAAAAAATAAAGATCCCTTCTAGCTTATAGACACATAAACTTGACCCTAACATGAAATTCTAATAGACAATGAATAAGGGAATTATCTCTGTAAAGTGGAAGATTTGAGTTTGGTTGAATCAATAAATCAAAACAGCATGCATCTACAGCTAAAATTACTCTGAGGCAAAGCAATAATAAAAAGGAAGAACATGCCAACCTAAGCGCCAAATTGTCGACCCTTCCATAGACGGCCACAACCATCAGACGAGGCTTCCCTCCTTGCAATGAAGGGCCCATCCTCTTTCTGTTGCTGATATATTTATAGGAAGACATCTCTTGTATATAATACGTTATTTTGCTTGAGGAATTCACGTCCACTTTGGACCCGGACAAATTTGTGATGTGGTAATCTCATTACTGCATAGACGGAGTGTTTCTTGGATCTGTGCCACATACATAGCCGTGGAGCTATTTGAGGTCCCGTGGGCCGTGGGGCAATGGCACTTTTAAATCTTTGGAATCCATTTTTTATTTTTTATTTTTTATTTTTTTCCGTACGGAAAATGCTACCTCACCATCTGTTAGATCACTCACCGTTAGATTACCCACAAAATGTGGAACCTTTTTCTTGATATCTTACATCATGACTAAAATGTCCTACTATCTTCAGTATATATATGTGCTGGATGATGGTCCCATGGGTGATAATGGTTGGTGGTATAGCATAGTAGTTTTTTTTTTTTTTTTTTTCGAAAAAAAAAGAAAAAAAAGAAGAAAGAAAGAAAGAAATAATTCTTCATCACGTTCCTTTTGCACGTCCATGTGGGCCCACACCACGTGTTGTGCACGGTCCACATAGATGGTAAAGATTCAATCACTGCAACTGTGGATAGCAAGCCCTAATTGGAAAATATCTCTAAGTGAAAAAACCCATCAATAGAGGATCAATGGATAGAGAGAGAGAGAAAAGTTTAGGGGTGAAAGGACTAGGTGATTTAAGCCATTGGACCTAGCCTAGTAGTGAGGGAGGATGGGGAAAAGGATAGGAGTAGGATAGGTTAAGGGTTCGAACCTTCACAATGTACCATAACAAAAATAAAAAAAAATAAAAGAAAGAAAGAAAGAAAGGAACTGGTGAGGGGTATTAATTATAATATCAGTTTGAGCTAATATCTTTCTTATTAGATGTTGACGATGCCACCTTGAGACATAATCGAGCATTGTGTAATTGGATGGGTGTCGAACTATGGCATGTTAAGTCCTTAGTATTTTTAAGGCCAAGATAGCTTTAACAACTCATTGAAAATCACAACCCAGTGAGTGGATCAATTGAAAGCCCATGTGGCCGGTTCAACCAGATTGGCTAGGCTCACAATTGTAATTTATGAACAACAACAAATTCAATATTTTTGACCAGTGGCTGAGTGCTTTACTTAGGCTAAAAAAAATAAATAAAATCAATAAATCACCAAACATACGAAGAAATTAAGGGTCTGTTTGGGTGTTCAATTTGAAATTAAATAATTCAAGAAATTTTACACAGTATTGAAGACATGGATCCATCACCTAGAATTATAATATTTAAAAAAAGTTGAAGTCATCACTATAATTGATGTTTTAGAATCAATTCTTAGATGAAATGCCACTATTTTGAATTTTCATTCTAATTTGTGATCATGATAACCATTATTTTCTCAAAATTTTCAATTCAATGTAATAGATTGTACCTCTAACACTAGGTAAAATTTCTTGAATTGTTTAATTTCGAATTGAACACCCAAACAAGCCCTAAATATTTTGTTCAATTACAAGTTCTCAATTTAAAACTTGAACAACACTGCTAATACACTAATTATACAACGAGTGAAGCTATTACCACCACAGAAATTACTCAAAATCCCCCATTAGTTTACACTTTTTGAGGTTTTATGAAAAATATAAAAAGTTTTTACGAAAACTAATAACATTTTTCACTAGAAAACATCATTCTGAACAACTTTGTAGAAGAATTTTTTTCCGAAATCTATCATTTAAGCAAACTTTTTGGCCATTTACAATCTCTATTTCAGTTTCCATGAAAAATTGCCAAAAAGTCTACTTAAATGACAGATTTTGGAAAAACTTTCTTCTACAAAGTTGTCCGGAATGATGTTTTCTAGTAAACTATGTGATTAGTTTTTATAATTTTCATAAAACCGTAAAAATATAAATTAAATAGGGGCTTAGAGTATTTTATGTGGTGGCAATAGCCTGGCCCTTATACAACCAGGCTAGGAATTTCATACAAATTGTACTGCATAAAATGGACCTTTCTTTTCTTCCTTCTTTTTTGGTGCAAATTGGTTGGATAGAATACATCTCCAACTTTAGACTCATTACATTATGAAATAAAAATATATAAAAGATCACATAAAATGTTTGGGTACTGGAAAAAATATGCAAATAGGATTTAGAATTAAGAATGTCACTACACCCTTTTTTTTTTTCCTTTTTTTTTTTTCCCTTTCTCTCTTTGTTGTTGGTTCAACTTAATATTGGTTCAACTTCCCTGCATTTTTTCCCATGACTCTATTGAGTTGAAGCGTAATCAAAATAGAATGCAAAATATTAGGCCATTGGATCTCAACCATGTTAAAGGGATAATTAAGCAGGCCACGGACTTATTACCTTCTTAAGACCTTCAACTCCTCTGTTGATACCATAAGCACTATCGCCGCACAGGTACATTGCACCCATTTTCTCCTCACTTCCTTCAGCTTCTCTTATGAACAATCTTTCACTTGTTTCCTTGTCATCTCCCGGCCAGCCCTTATGGAAATTTAGAAAATCAGATTGCCGTTTTTATTTTTATTTATTTATTATTTAATTATTATTATTTTTTATGTCACTTACATATTTTGTAGCCGAAGAAGTTGCATAACAAATTCTGCCTCTAAATTATGATTGGCTTTTGTTGGTTCTCTTCACTTTCTGTTTCTTCTTTGGATCTCATCCAGTATGAGAAGGAAAAGAGAAGATATCAGAAAAGAGGCATGACCATCTTCGGTTTGGGCCGGTAAGCGATTTTCCATTCTTTATTCTTGAGTTTGGGATTGAAATTTTTGATAAACTAAGTGGGCATTGGCACACCGTTTTGGGAGGTCTCAAAAGACTTTTGAAGGTTAAAAGTCATTTTCATTATTTTACAAATGTTTGGTAAACCACTCAAGCAGTCTTTTAGAAAAAGTCATTTACTCAGAAAGGCAATTTAGTAAAGCTATTGAGAGTAGCTTTTCAAAATGACGTTTGCGAAAAGGCAGAAGAGTGTAAGAGATAAAACTAAAGGCCTTTTTATTTTGAAACGGTATGCCAAACACACAATAAAAGCTTACTCTTATAGTCTGATACCAAAAGAATGAAAAAAAAGGGGGGGGGGGGGGGGACTACTACCGTGATGATTTATTGACTTTTATTAATACTAAATTACTAATATAGAAAGTGTTTGAAACTTTGGTTGGATGTACACGGTGGATTACCAAAAATACCCTCATCAGTTTTAAATAAAGTAGAAGTTAATGGGATAAGAAAGGTTTTTAAGTAAGGACTCTTAAATAAACTCTAATTTAACCACCCACTATCTTCTTCCTTTCTCCCACTTTTCTCTCCCTCTATCATAACTACCTTCTTAGTCTCTCTCTCCTTAATCACTTAATATAAGTTTTTGTTCTCATTTTGAATTCAAAATTTTTATTTTTATTTTTTTGGAGATTTTTGGAACTTTTTTTTTGGCACACGCGTTGCGTGTGGTCCAACATCTAGTGGTTCAGTATGCATTTGACTTTAGAATTACAGATTTATTTTCGATAACTCACAATTTATGTAATTTTATTTTTCTTTTCAATTTAAATTTAAACAATGATTTATATGTTTTTTTTCTTTTCAATTTAAATTTGAGCAATGTTGATTGCTACTTCCGATTGTGGGCTACATGCACTTTCTTTATGGTTCCTTTTCCATGTGCATGTTTTAGCTTTTAATTTTCTATAAGTGAAATTTGAATTTTTAATTTCATGTTCTTTTATAGGTTAAGCTTGTCTATATTGATGTGGTACTTCTATTCCATATATGTGCATTTTTGCAGCACTTCTATTCCTGTTTACGAGCTTTTGAACCACCAAGCTTAGGAAATCTGATTTTTTTTTTTTAGTGACCCATATATGTACTCCTTCAAGGATTCTTAATTAAGTTGACATCTCATTGCTTTTTATCGTATCCTCAATGCAAACACATATGATCATGTAATTATGTATAATGTTGGTAACTATTGTATGTGCATTCATTTTTCCTAATTTTATGTGTTGTGTTAAAATTAAAATAATGCCTCGCATATTTCTTTTGTAGGTTATATTGACAAATTTTAGAAAAACTCCGCTTTTTACGAAAAAAATCATTGAGATGCAAGTAACAAGTTCTAACACTATGCCTAATTTATTGTTCATATACGGGTAAAAATACTACGATGTTCCTTTCATTGGCAGGCGTACGTACAACTCAATTATTTTGAAGGATGGAGAATGCTAGACATAAACATCAAGATCCTGAAGCATATATAGAAATTAGCTTAATTTATTCTTTGATTTAGGATATTGTTTTTGTAAATGGATCTCTATCGAAGTTCATTGAGACTTAATGAACAATATAAAAAATCATTATGGTAGATTTATTACATTTTCTATGTTCACATTGTTCCAAATCTCCCATGGTATATAGTGACTATTTGAATAATATGTCTAAATATTATTTAAATTATTTTCTTCTATATTCTGTTTCCGTTGTCAATGTTTTGAGCTGGTTTATGGTCTAGACGACCTTCTCTTTCTTTTTCTTTTTTTCTTTTCCCCCTATTTAATGGTGTTCTTTAAACTGAATTTTTTCAATTTTGTGTTGCTTTTACAAGAATGGACAAACAGAAAAGTTGCAAGGCTTAAACAACTCAACATTGACGTGAATGTTCTCATGAAATGGATGTTTAAAATAGGAATTTCCATTTTACAACTCAACATTTTGTTCTCCTCTCGGTGCTATTTTCATTTTTCCCCCCTTTATTAATTACCATGGTTCCGAGTATCGGAAAAAAGGACAACTCATAGTCTTTATGCTTGACATGATGGTGCCTATTTATGTTGTTGATAGCTGGTTCTATGTGACAATTGAATTCATTTTAATGATGGTATATATTTGTCAACTTCGGCTTCGTAGAAGTGAGTTTTGCAATGTATTGATGTAGCATATTGTTTATATAGTATGAATATTAACGGAATTTTATATGGGCCTAGGGTTTTTCTTTAAGGGAAATGCTATTTGGGCCTAAAGCCTCTCCTTTCAAAGGAAATCTGCAATTATCAAGGCAATAGGAGCCTGAGGTAAATTGACACCTCAGAATCTACCCAGCCCTTGTCATTTCTCTGCACCCTGAAGCTCACAAGCTTCCCTGGGCTGGTGGCAAGGCCCAAGGAGTCCTAACGATGTGGACCAATGAGCTTAAACATACCACCCTGACCCATTATTTTGGGATAACTTGGGGGTCTTGGATTAGTGGCTAGAGTGAGGGCTAATTGACCTTAAACAAGACGAGGTCCATATTATCCATTGGACACAAGCCACGCACAATGAGTGCTCTTTAAATAGACTCATGGGCTTATAGTTTTGAAAGCTCAAAAGGCACAAAGTGAGAAGGTCTCTCATTGGATAAAAAATTCAGCCAAATGGGAGGCCTAAAGTCTTATATAAAGGCCATCGACAGCTCATCTGAAGGATCCACAATTTGAAACTAAAAATGAGCAAGAGCATTCCCACTCTTTGAATCCTTTCTTTACTTCCACACCTCAGAAATTCTCCCATAGTTGCCTTGCTCTCCCTTCCTATAGTAGTACACTCTAGTTATTTCATCAACTTGGATGCATGTCACTAACTCGAATAGTTCGCTTCTTGCTCCCCTACAAGAACTTACCCATCAACACATTTTCATTTTATGAACGCATCTTATTATTTCAAGTCCTATTTTTCATCAATCATATGTACTTGTAAATAGCCATAGCAACGTGAACCTTGCTTTTAATAGTGAAGTACTAACTTCCAACATTTAGCATAGCAATAAAACTAACTTTGCCCATGCTTTGAAAATGTTCGGCATATACACCACTGTTGCTACATTTCTAAAAAGGGATATGAAGCATTCATATATGGTTTGGAGATGGGATAATTGATCTGGGTTTAACTATCCAGGTAACTTTAACATCTTACCACTTATGCCAATGCTGAGTAATTTGATCTCAATATAAGGAAACAGATATACAACAAATAACATAAAGAGAGAGAAAAATAGAATATATAAGGGGTATTTGTTATCCAATTTTCATCAATACCCGAGTTGCAACCCACAATGGTTATTTGCTGAATTGATTAAACCAAAGATTTGTTCTTAGTTTACCGCAGGTATATGGTCATGTTAATTTCTCTCTAAAAAATTGTACTGTTGCATTAATTTAGCTCTCAAAAAGTTATATATATGTTGAGGGATATATTTGTAGATTGCCGTGCATTGTGACCCATAAAAAATAGAAGACATTTGTGCCTGGTGTTCGTAGTCACGACAATTGTGGTGGTGGTGGTGGCAACGGTGATGGTAATAGTAGGGACAGGGGAAATTATGATCGTGGTAGTGATAAAGTTTTGATGGTAGTAGTGGTAAAGTTATGATGGTGGTGTGGATCGAGTCCAGATTTAATAGAGATGGTTGTTGTAATGGTGGTCAACAAGTTGGTAATTATCAAAGATATTTCCCTGTGTTTCTCTATGATGAACAAGCACAACTTCAACAACCTTCTTCGGGCGGTGTCAAGTCCGGGGTACAAAGAAGCCATTTTAATATTGAATAAACAAAGAGTTTGGTTTAGAGAGACAGGAAATGTCAAATTTTTGGTGTAAAGGAATGAGTGGTTAAATTTCATTTTACAATGCACATCTACAAGGCCTCAGCCCTATTTAGTTGGCTGACAATGACAAATCAATGGCAATAAGTCAGTGTAAGAACACTAAACCTGTAGATGTCCAATAACATTTTGCTAGATGGCTTTGACATATCAAAAAGGGAAAAAAAAAGTGACAGTAATGGGTTTGCGTAAAAAAATTCACCCTCTTGCATAAAAAATGAGTAACATATCACGTGCAATGCATGTGTGTATGTTTCATTCTCGTGTGAGAATTTATTAGAGTTCCTTTAACATCATCTTTCGTTGAAAAATAGTCACCAAAAAAAAAAAAAAAAAGTCTATACAATGTTGAAATCAAAGTTCTAATTGGTTGAACTAAAATAATTATAAAAGTATTATTGAAAACATCTTTTATGGTATAAGAATAAACTATATATTATACTATTTGAAGAGAAAAAAAAAAAGGTCATGTCTTGTTCTCCCATGCACCCAAAGAGAAAGGAAAATGAAAACTAAATATTTATCTTGCGTTGGCTTGGGGCCTCAACGAAGTCAACTTGATGCCTGAAATTATGTTCTAAGCTCAATCTAACCCAAAGCAACTTAGGCTTCGTGCCTAAAGAGCAATTGCTGCTAGCTGAATCCAATCAGGCATTATACCTTCATTTTTTTATTTTTTATTTTTTTTGGTGTATCTCGCTCTGTTGTGGCCGGTTAGCATAAGCACTCTCCATTCAAATCTTAAAATGTAGAGGGAAAGGAAAAAATAAATACTTGAAATTGTTTATAAATGAACTTGAAATTGATTACTTTTCTTTGCTTGACCCTTTTCAAGATCCAAACAAAGACCTGGCAGAAAGTGAAAATTATTTGTTTCTTGAAAAAGTTTATAAATTCCTTCCAAAACAAAATAAATAAATAAATAATAAGTTTCTAGGATAATTAGCAATTAACAATGTGGGAGAAAATGTTGGTACATAAAGGATCTCAATAGTGCTGTACTTCCATTACAAAGTATCAATTTTTAAATTAGAGAAATGTTATAAATAGCTCCTAGTTATAGCAGCACACTTGACGTGGCATGAGTTGGTTGACAAAAATATCCTCTAAGTTAATTATTCAATATTGTTATAAGAGGTCCATCACTACATCACGTGTTGTCTATATGGTGCTACTAATAGCATTTCCCATCTAGTTATCCACACGATAAGAAAGTTGCTACTTTCCTTCACTCTTCAGTGCTCCCATTGTAATTTGTAACCATACATGGACTTTAGGGTTGCAAACAAACCTGACGTTTATTTAACAAAGAAGAAACACACTTCTGTGATAGCCCATCATTTCTTTTTGTAATGACAAGTATGTAGGGCTCATATGGCATGTGTCCTTGTATTCACAAGTACAGATCCAAATGAACAAATTCAAACTTGGAAAGGATCTTTCTGATTCTCGAAGAATGAGGATTGATCGAGAACTCCAGGGATGAATTGAAAAAGAAATCTTTATTGTTGTCTTTTATATACAAAATAATCTTGCAGAATCTAAACACGTTACAAACTCTAATAATACGTTTGTTTAACCGAAATCGGAAGGGAATGGAATGAGATTTTAATAGTAAAGGAGATTTCAACAGTGGGTGTAGCCCTTCAATTTCATTTCATTCCACTCCGATTCCTCTCGATTCCGACCAAATAAAAGAACTAGATAGTTATCCACACCTTCCTCTATCCTTATCGTACACAATTTAATATACATTTTGTTGCCCAAATGGTTTTAAAATCGTTGATTTTGATGATAACAATGCATAAGACAGTCTTAAGGCCTAATGATTTCAATGAAGCATAAGACATGTGAAATTCAAGCTACAACGAATCACATGACTCAACAAAGGCATGGTGCAAGCATATACATCAAAAAGAATTGACGTCAAGCCATATAGAAGAACAAGTGAAGTCAAATAGGATTCAATGTAAGATTGATCCAATTTAATTGTTCATTTGTGAATTAAGGACTTTAGGTTCATGCATTAACTTGGTAACACTTAAAATGAACCAATTTGATCACATTTAAAGTCTTATGACTCAAGGAAGTGAACCCTTAAAAATCTGGTCTTAAACTCTTTAACTTCAATTTTTGCTGCAGAGCTTTAAAACGTCTTAAAGATATTTAAGATGTCTGAAATCTGATTAAGACGTCTGAAACTTTGTTTAAGACGTCTGAATCATGAATAAGACATCTGAAATAGGCTTAAGACATCTGATGAATTAGGACAAAAAAATACACCTTCTCTAGTTTTTTAAGACGTCTAAATCAGACGTCTGAATTAGAGTTTAAGACGTCTGAAGTTTTTTAAGACATCTGAAATGAAGATCCCTCAGATTGCATCTTCTTTGATTTTTTAAGACGTGAGAATAAGACGTCCTAAAGAGGTTTAAGATGTCTGAATCCTCGTGAACAGTGACCATGAAAAACCTCTCTAGAACACAGTCCTCTAGTTTTTTAAGACGCCTTAATCAGACGTCTTAAACATAATCAAACATCCTAAATCAATTTCAGACGTTTGAATCTCTCGGGACTAACAAATAATGGCTAGTTTTTCAAACGGTCTTTTGAGCATTAAATGCCCACCAAACCATCTTTCCCGACATTTATTGCTACAGAACGGTCATTTTGACCCCTTGGGCTATATATACAAGTGTTAAACTCATTAATGGGCATTCATTGAGCTACAAACAAGATCATTCATTTACAAACCCTAATTTCACTTGTAAGCATTTATTGAGATTCAATAAATAGTTGAGTGAGCTTTCAATTTCTATGTACCTACTCTTTTGAGAGATCTTCTTAAGCACAAAAACATACTCAAATCATCTTGTATTCAAGGGTTGAGAAAACCCCCATTTGTAAGCATTTGAAGAGTGTTTTTAAACAAGTGTTGGTAAAGAACACTTGGAGTTATAAAGGTTTGCTGCTCCACCTTGAAGGAGAGTGATAGTAGATTGGTGAATCCTCAAGTGAGCTCTTGAGGTGAGGACGTAGGCGGGAGGCCGAACCTCGTTAACATCATTTGCATTCTCTTCCTCTTAATCTCTTTATTATTGCTTGTTGATTGTATTCCTTCTTACTTGCAATAATTTGTTTTTAAGTTTGCAATTAGGTTTTTTATTTGGCCTATAACCCTATTCACCCCCCCTTTAGGGTTATATATTTGGGACAACACATTTTGTGTGTCTATTAAAGGACTAGCTTGTGTTTAAAAATTCTAACATTTTGCGTCTATGAAGAATAGAAACGTGGATGTACACTCCAAGGAATTCTTAACCACTTGACCACCTAATGCTTATGCGAAAAATTTCACAACACATATTATTTAAAGTCTAAATGTAAACGTTTTATATTTTGGTATTATTTTAATTATATAACCGATCCAACCGGTGACCCGATGGTTGAACCAGTGACCCAACGTCCAGATCAGGTCAATGACCGGTTTGGGTTTAATAACTATGATGTGTACGTGGCTTAGATATTTCCCCAGTAATTGCCTGGAGACAGAAAAACGTACCTCAAATGGATGGCACTACATTGAGGCTTCATTTGAGATCCGTCACAACATGTGTGGGGACGCATGGAACCTAGTGAAGAAGTGTGGGGTTTATATAATATCAAGGAAGATGATGTGCCAACGATGATACACTATAAATCTTCATTTCACCATTCAACACTAGATAAAGAAGAATAAGAAGAAGAAGGAGCAGAGGAAGATATTATTAGTAAACGTACTAGGAGAAGGCTCGTTGAGGAGGAAGCGAGTGGAAGTCCACACCCTAAAAGGATGAGAGGAAACATTGACACAATGCTTAAACTTAATGACAAAGAATCATCCTAGTAAGCATCTAGCCAGCATTACAGCTCACACATCCTCTGTCTACAGTCTACAGAAGTAAAGGCAAAAATGGGTGTAGTGACATTCCTTAAAATTGATTCTACAACATCAACTATAGTGATAAGTACAAATAAGAGTGACAATTCAAAATAGTGGTATTTCATGAATTCCTTAAAATTGATTCTATAAAATCAACTATAGTGATAACTACAATATTTTAAAATATTCTAATTCAAGGTGATAGATTTATGCCTTCAACCCTATGTAAAATTTATTGAATTATTTAATTTCGAATTGGACAACCAAATAGGCCATAACTTATCGAAATTAAGTGGTTGAAGCATGGAAAAAGGTCATTGTTCTTGAAACTGATTTTAATTTGGTTCCTCAAAAATTTTCTAGTCCTCGAGTAGTTGGCCACTAGGATGCAACAACTAGAAGCATGCTAGTAAGTGTGCACTCAAAATAGCAGGTCGCAATGAAAGTTGTCAACTTAACCCAACTCAATTTTTAAACAAGACAAAAAAATTAAATTAAATTTAAAAAAAAAAAAAGGACTAAAAACCACAATCGTTTTTGGGTTCCTCGATCTCTTTCGTTCATTTTTATTCAAATACATTTTCATAAGCTTTTTTGGTACTGAAAAATGATGGTTGCCTTCAGGGATGGAAATAGGAATTCACATTAGGGTCAATTTTTTATTTTATTGTAATTCAATAAATTAAAAAAATCCCTTCAAAGAAAACTAAAGGAATCTCATTCAAATTTTCTTAGTATCGCTTGTCTACATAATTTAGTATCTTCATGAATGAAGTTCTTGGCCTACTACCAAACCAAAATAAAAAAATAAAAAATAAAAAATAAAAGTAATCACAATCAAGGGTGGAGCCAAATGTGACCTAGGGAGTCCACTAGCCCTAAAAGAACCCAAATCAAGACTGGTGTATGTTTCATTTGGATATATATCCTAGATTTTTATTATTATCCCCAATGCCAAACTGTGAAGATTTTTAGCTTACAAATTCTTAAACCCAATTCCTTGCAAGCTCCTTTCCAACAAACCACCCAAGCTTCCTTATAATATATATAGATAAGAGAATCAAGAATAGATACAACCTCGACACCATTAATGAATGTCAAAGAGTTCTTCTTTAGGTGGGAATTGGACATAAAATGTACTCAGACATAATGTTGGCAAGTTATTCTTATAATACATTTGTGGTATTTTACTTCACTAGAATGTCGCATGAAAGAACCATGTTGATAATAAACACGACATATGTGACATAATAAACAAAACGAGGAAAGAATATTAGTAGAGGAGGACCCAATGTTGTCTTAGACGGGAGATATACAATCGCTGTTTGAATTTTCGAGGAAGATCCTTGGAATAAGATATTAGGGATCTTTCTTGACTATTCGAACTATGACTTTATCATCTGCCATCTAAGAGAACAACAGATCCTACTGTACTTTTATCCCTTTCCTCATCAAGTACATAATTTTACAAATGCTTCATTTATTGTCAGCGGTGCTTGTCTCAAACTCTTACATGACTTCTTAGTGAAGGGAAATACAACAATATTATTTGAAAAATGCTTCATCAACATTATGTCAAGTAGATTTTCCGTCTATTTCTCATCCAAGGAGAATTGTTTGGCATTCATAAACGCAATAGAGGTTGTTTCCGCGCCAGATTCAATTCTTTTATCTCTTATATAACATATAAGAGAGGTTAGATGGTGTCTTCACTGAAGCACGCAACAGACTAGGATGAATAATTCATAATATGAAAATCTTCACAAATTTCAGTTTGGTAGTTGCAAGGACTATAACAAACATTCAGGATCTATACGAAAGGTACAACCATCCTTGAGTTGAGTTCTTTTCGGTGGCCCACAATCAATTTTGTGACTTTCATTGTTGCGAAAAAATTATTTTTTTATAATCTTATATTATATTTTTTTAATAAAAAAAATTAGCTTTTCCTATAATTTTTCTATATTCAAATTATTAATTTTTTACATATGATCTCGTGCATCGTATGAGTTCATCGCTACCATATATAAAGTAATACAAGATAGCCATGTGGTGCTTTTTTTATAACCACGTGGTGCATTTCCCCCCAAAAAAAAAAAAAAAATTTATAACTTTATCTTCTAATTTTTTTTTAATAAGAAAAATTATCTTATCTTAAAGAGGAAATTTATGCTTGCCTTCATCCAAATCTCTTTCTTTTTCCCCTTTTTTCTTTTTTGATGATGTCCCCACACACACACACAGATATATATATATATATATATATATCGTTTTTTCTTCTTCTTCTTTTTTTATTTTTTTTATTTTTTTATGGCCGGGTTCGGACATATAATCTTATCTTAAGAGAAGATTTACGCTTACCTTCTTTCATATCTCTTAGTTCTTAAATTAATATATACCCAAACCCAAATAACTCTCAACCTATTACCACAATAGCATGATAATCTAGTGGTATTCTACTCATTTATTGAGTGAGTGATTTCAAATTCATGGTCTTAGGGAAGCATTGATACCCAACAAATGGCTAGGATTGGATTGGGCAACCCATGGCCTCACCTAAGCGGGCTAAGTCCAACCCTAATTTAGTTGGGTTGGGATTTTTAACATTGGTCCATATGAAATCTAAAAGACTAAAGCTGTGTTTGTTACGAGGGAATGAAGAAGGGAATGGAATGGTGATTCCATTAGCCCATAACGAGTGATTGTTTACTAACCTAAGATAATAGAATGACTATTTCTTTGTCACGGTTTATTTCCTCCAAGTCCAAGGTGGGAATAACCATTCTTCCCCAAACGAAAAGGAATGACCATTTTCATTTTATTCTCATTCTCATTCCATCCTCTATCCATTCCATTCACTCAAACCAAAAGCAGCCTAGCAAACTACTAACCTGAGCTCACATATAAATAAGGTTGGCTGAGGGTTTCACCATTGTGGACTCAACCCATGCAATCAAGCTTCAGCTCTACAAGAAATGTATGAAACGAAAAAATAAAGATCCCTCCCAGTTTATAGACACAAAAACTCGACCCTAACATGAAATTCTAATAGACAATGAATAAGAGAATTATCTCTGTGAAGTGGAAGATATGAGTTTGGTTGAATCGATAAATCAAAACAGCATGCATCTACAAGTGAAATTACTCTGGGACAAAGCAATAATAAAAAGGAAGAACATGCCAACCTAAGCGCCAGATTGTCGACCCTTCCATGGACGGCCACAACCATCAGACGAGGCTTCCCTCCTTGCAATGAATCACCCCTCTTCTTTCCATTGCTGATATCTTTATAGGAAGACATCTCTTGTATATAATACGTTATATTGCTTGAGGAATTCACGTCCACTTTGGACCCGGACAAATTTGTGACGCGGTAATCTCATTACTGCATAGACGAAGTGTTTCTTGGATCTGTGCCACATACGTAGCCGTGGAGCTATTTGAGGTCCCGTGGGCCATGGGGCAATGGCCCTTGTAAATCTTTGGAATCTTTTTTTTTTTTTTTTTTTCGTACGGAAAATGCTACCTCACCCACTGTTAGATCACTCACCGTTAGATTACCCACAAAATGTGGAACCTTTTTCTTGATATCTTACATCATGACTAAAATGTCCTACTATCTTCAGTATATATCTATGGTGGATGATGGTCTCGTGGGTGATAATGGTTGGTGGTATAGCATAGTAGTTTTTTTTTTTTTTTTTTTTTTTTTTTGAGAAAAGAAGAAAAAAAAGAAGAAAGAAAGAAATAATTCTTCATTACATTCCTTTTGCAAGTCCACGTGGGCCCACACCACGTGTTGTGCACGGCCCACATAGATGGTAAAAATCTAATCGCTGTAACTGTTGATAGCAAGCCCCAGTTGGAAAATATCTCCAAGTGAAAAAATCCATCAATAGAGGGTCAATGGAGAGAGAGAGAGAGAGAGAGAGAGAGAGAGAGAAAAGTTTAGGGGTGAAAGGACCTGGTGATTTAAGCCATTGGGGCTAGCCTAGTGGTGAGGGAGGATGGGGAAAATGATAGGAGTAGGATAGGTTAAGGGTTCAAACCTTCCCAATGCACCATAATAAAAAAATAAAAAAATAAAAGAAAGAAAGAAAGGAACTGGTGAGGGGTATTAATTATAATATCAGTTTGAGCTAATATCTTTCTTATTAGATGCTGACGATGCCACCTTGAGACACAATCAAGCATTGTGTAATTGGATGGGTGTGGCACTATGGCATACTGAGTCCTTAGTATTTTTAAGGCCAAGACGGCTTTATAACAACTCACTGAAAAGCACAACCCAGTGAATGGATCGATTGAAAGCCCATGTGGCCGGTTCAACCGGATTGGCTAGGCTCACAATTGTAATTTATGAATAACAACAAATTCGATATTTTTGACCAGTGGCTGAGTGCTTTACTTAGGCTAAAAAAATAAATAAAATCAATAAATCACCAAACATACGAAGAAATTAAGGGTCTGTTTGGGTGTTCAATTTGAAATTAAATAATTCAAGAAATTTTACACAGTATTGAAGACATGAATCCATCACCTTGAATTATAATATTTAAAAAAGTTGAAGTCATCATTATAATTGATGTTGTAGAATCAATTCTTAGATGAAATGCCACTATTTTGAATTTTCATTCTTATTTGTGATCATGATAACCATTATTTTCTCAAATTTGTCAATTCAATGTAATAGATTGTACCTTTAACACTAAGTAAAATTTCTTGAATTGTTTAATTTCGAATTGAACACCCAAACAAGCCCTAAATATTTTGTTCAATTACAAGTTCTCAATATAAAACTTGAACAACACTGCTAATACACTAATTATACGGGTGAAGCTATTGCCACCATAGAAATTACTCAAAGTCCCCCATTAGTTTACACTTTTTGAGGTTTTATGAAAAATATAAAAGGTTTTTATGAAAACTAATAACATTGTTCACTAGAAAACATCATTCTGAACAACTTTGTAGAAGAAATGTTTTCCAAAATCTATCATTTAAGCAGACTTTTTGGCCATTTACAATCTCTATTTCATTTTCCATGAAAAATTGCCAAAAAGTCTACTTAAATGACAGATTTTAGAAAAACTTTCTTCTACAAAGTTATCCAGAATGATGTTTTCTAGTAAACTATGTGAGTAGTTTTTATAAATTTTTTTTTATATTTTTCATAAAACCTTAAAAATGTAAATTAAATGGGGGGCTTAGAGTATTTTATGTGGTGGCAACAGCCTGGCTCTTATACAACCAGGTTAGGAATTTCATACAGACTGTACCGCATAAAATGGACCTTTCTTTTCTTCTTTTCTTCCTTCTTTTTTGGTGCAAATTGGTTGGATAGAATACATCTCCAACTTTAGACTCATTACATAATGAAATAAAAATATATAAAAGATCACATAAAATGTTTGGGTACTGGACAAAAATATGCAAATAGGATTTAGAAATAAGAATGTCACTACACCCTTTTTTTTTTTTCCTTTCTCTCTTTGTTGTTGGTTCAACTTAATATTGGTTCAACTTCCCTGCATTTTTTCCCACGACTCTATTGAGTTGAAGCGTAATCGAAATAGAGTGCAAAATATTAGGCCATTGGATCTCAACCATGTTAGAGGGATAATTAAGTAGGCCACGGACTGATTACCTTCTCGAGACCTTCAATTCCTCTGCTGATACCATAAGCACTATCGCCGCACAAATGCATTGTACCCATTGTCTCCTCACTTCCTTTAGCTTCTCTAATGAACAATCTATCACTTGTTTCCCTGTCATCTCCCTGCCCTTATGGAAATTTAGACAAATAATCAGGTTGCATTTGTAGCTGAAGAAGTTACACAAGAAATTCTGCCTCTTAAATTAATATTTACTTTTGTTGGTTCTCTCCACTCTCTCTTTCTACTTTGCATCTCCAGTATGGGAAGGAAGAGCGAAGATATCAGAAAAGAGGGCAGCATCTTCGGTGTGGGCTGGTAAGCGAATTTTCCATTCTTTATTCTTGAGTTTGGGACTGAAATTTTTTATTTTTAGAGTTTCATTCGAGGGGTTCATGTATTTTCCTATAAGGGAAATTTAATTTTAAATGTGGATTGTTGCCAATTAGCTCTCGTCTTTGCATACTCGGTTTTCAATTGGTGACATAGATATGATGAGCAAGTATCACACTATTCCTCTCCATAAGTGAAAATAATTTGTACAACGGTTAATATGTTTACAGGTGAAATTTTCTCAAAAGATAAAAAGGGAAATACATTGTCAAGGATCTGCTCATGGGGCAAATTTTAACCCTCATTTCATAGTTTACAGGTGAGTACTTCCATTCCGTGTCATTTGATTTGAATATATATATATATTTATATATATATATATATATATATATATATATATATATATATATAAATAGTCCAGAAAAAAAAAACAAAAAAAAAAAAATATATATATATATATATATATATATATATATATATTTCTTCCAAATTGGTGGCCATTCTGACCAGTGTAAAGGCTGCCTTATTTAACCAATTAAGGATTTGGCTTAAACTCAAGGACAAAGAATCATCCTAACAAGCATCACCAGTGCCACAGCTCACACATTCAAGGGATTTAGGCGAACTGCCTTGTTTATCCAATTAAGGATTTGGCTCGACTTGCACCTTCTCTCAACCGATGACCAGTCTCAAGTCAATCCAATAGAGTTTCACACTCTATTTCTTGCTCTCTCCTGTCCGTCCCCTCTGTTCTTTTCTTTTGATTTTTGCTCTCAATGCGCTAACCCTAACCCTCACCCCTAGCTAATCTTTTAATTTATTATTACTATTTTTTCTTTCCATTTGGGAATGGGAAGTTGGTTCTGATTTCGTTCTTGAGGGCTTAGAGTTTGATTCTAGACCCCAAAAAAAGAAGAAGAGGTTTTAACTTTCTCTATATGACGTTATCTTCTCGAGTGCATTTGTGGGTCAAGTGCACATCTTAACCATTTATCGTATCTAAGGTCCATAATTTCAACATAGTTATTAAACCCGGACCGGACACTGACCCGGTTGAGAGGCCGGATCACCAGGTCATTGTTTCAATCATCGGGCCACTGGTTGGACCAGTGTTATAATTAAAAAATTAAAAAATTATAAAAAATTGGCTTGGTGGCAAGGGCCTTTAGCATATTCTCTTCTTTGCAATTTGCATGGGATTCTATTCTCGTGTCCCCCTTGCTATGCGTTGAATTATTTTGTCACAAAAAAAAGTATAATGCAGCTATTGGCCGGTCAAACCGTTTCGATTCACACCAGTTTGCTTAAAGTTGTTCCCATTTGAACAGTTTCTACCGGTTTACTCTAGTTGAATTGCTTGAAGTCTTGAACGATCCTCACAGAGAACCGAACCAGTCTAAGGCCCGATTCACCGGTCACACTGGGTAGTCCGATTCGGGTTTAATAACTATGATTTCAATAACTAAGATGTGCACATGACGATCAAGTGTAGTTGAGAGGATTTTTTTTTTTTTTTTTTTGGATAAGTGAGAGGATCTTTTCCCCTCATTACCCATCTAGCAAGTAGCAACTAGAATATATGACTAGTATTATTGTTATTGTTTTTGTTGCTTATCTGGTATCTATATATGCGTGCTTCTATGTGCATTTATGATTGTATGTATGTATGTGGACATTTAATTATGCACACATGATCCCTGTGAGCACATAATACCTTAAATATCCCACTATAATGAAGGAGAGAATCATGGGTAATGGGTAGTAGATTTGAGCTCAAAATTTCTCATGTTTTAGGTCATCAGAATGCCTTCTTCTTGAGGCAAGATTCAACCAACTATAATCTTAAAAAGATGGAGATTATTTTGCTAAAGTTGGACATTTGATTTTTTCTTTTTCTTTTTTTTTTTTTTTCATTAGTACGAACCGTTTTATTGATAAATAAAATCGGATGATGATTGTTTCCTACCAAAAAAAGAAATTAATAATAATAATACTAAATAAAATCGAATTTATGTTTTAAAATCTGCTTTTGTGATATATGGATACAATGCATAGAAGTATGCATGCAATGGACTCGTAATCATTTTTTTTTAAAACATTCGATATTATTATTAACATTGACTTACCCAACTATTTGGGAAATCTCAACAACACAAATCACTCCGACTCTTCAAATCTAGGTTATAAAAGAGTGATTTCTTCAAGAAAATACTCCAACATTTTTGTTTTCCTTCCCCCGTGGGGGTCAAGGAATTGGAGAATTTTAAAATTAAGTATAGAAAATAGTGTAGAAGGATATGGGCAACCTACTTTTTTTTAGGGATGGACTATGGTAGTTTTGTCTATAGAAGACTATGGTCTTGAAGTAGAGTTGTTGTTTTATTAGGTGGGAGTAATGTAGTAAATTTGGGAGACTTAATTGTATGGTATCATGGTAGCCTGCTGAGGGATGTTTGTGATACTCTTTTAAATGATGGTTGTGTGCTTTTATTCAGGACATTTGAGCCTATTTTTTTATCATAATTTTTTTATTTTATTTTATTTTACATTCTTAACATCTTCCTTTTTTCCCCTCCTTTGAAAAATCTAAATTTAGGGGCAATTGATAAAGGGGAAAGGGATTTGAGAATTCAATAGATAGAGGAAGGCCCACGCCCTGAGATTTTGCACCCTCACTTAGTTTGGCAGGTTAGTAGAAGATTAACATGGGCGGCACAATTTTGGGACAGACATGTACATAGTGGGTATTGCACTTCTTGCTTCCAATGAGTGTCTAGAACAGCTGCAACAATAGAAGGTTTTTTTAGTATTTTATTCTGTATGGTTCTCCATTAACATAAATGTGGTTATTGTTCTCCATCAACATAGGTGTGGCGGTGTTTTCTTAAAATAGAATTCACTCCAAAATTTATTGTCCTTTCATGAAATTCAGTATGATAACGCTCTTGGTCATTGGATGGAGAACATCTATCCAAATTGTGTTGATAAGAACAAATCACTATGGGGGATCCATGGGACATATAAGCATGTCCCCATGTCCATAATGAACAAGGCAGCTATTGTGGCATCTTTTCAAACCAGCTATTTCATTTCAGTCTCTCATTAATATTTTGGAATCGACTTGTTTTCAAGTGCCAGATCAAAATTTTTGTGTCTCGATCATCATTCATAGTTTATGTTATAAGCTTCACTCTTTGGTCCCATTACATGGCTCATTTTATTTACTGCTTCCTTCTGATCATTTGAGGGTTTAATTTCAATTTTTACCCAAATAACTTTCAAGAGTTTCATAACGTAAAAAAGCTGGTTCCTGCACAATGCCAATGCAAGGTCAGACAGTTTTTTTTTTCTTCTTCCTTCTGAGTTGCTAATTTTGGCATTTCCGATGCTGGTGGTCCATTGTTATCAAAAGCTTAGGCATGTAATGCTGCACTACCTGCCAAATGGTTAGGCCTATCTAGAAATGGAACCAGAATCAGCTAGTGGCTTTTTTTGGCACTTCCTACATTGATTTCTAGAATGATTAGTAAAGCATGTATTTTGTGGTGCTTGGTTTTTGAATGACTATATATATGGGTCACATGTGATGGGTAAATTATATTAAAGTGATATATAATGCCAATGGTGCCTTTATTGCTGCTTCAGAATCCCTTACATATGAATGATAACTGTCAAAGATGCCTATACCCTTGACAGAGATCAAATTCTTGGAAGCAAAGGATATCAATGCTGAGCATATGTTTGTTATGTTTCAGTTTCACTATTGAAGTATTGAAGGGGATTGACTGGTCTTATGATAAAAATGAGAGATACTGAGATAGTGAGATGTGTTCATGACAACCATTGGGTGGTTATCTACTAGATTATGCTCCTTATCCTGCTATTGTGCCTAAGATGGAAGATGGAAGCAATCTTCTTCTCCTTTTGATTGTTTGTGAGTATATTGCATCCAGCTGTTAAATAGATGAATTGAAAGAACTTTTGGAAACTGCATTAGATGCTATTAGCTAAATGTTTCCCCCTGGTATTTGTGTCTCAGGCTAGGCCCACTCCATATCAAATAATAAAGCAGATGATAGATAAGATGGGTATGCACTATGCTTTTTCCCCTCTAATTCTTTCATGTTTTTTTATTCTAGATGTCCAATATCTATAGAACTTATGTTTTTATAGAACCTTAAATCTACTTGTTCACGTCTTTTCTAATTATTAAAGGTGAAACTTGTCCAAGTCACGAAGAGAGTACAGGAAGCATAATTTGCTCGGTTATACCTTACAAAGGCAACTTGCACTGTTTGCCCTTGATTCACCCAGGAAACATGTGAAACCAGTTATACCCTAGATGCAAACTGCAAATTGAGTAACTGGTTAGCTGATCATATCTTCAATGCATGGATAGATGGATTATGAAGCAGAGACTGTTAGTTTCGATATTCAACCTTCTAATGTCATCAACATTGCAGTAAGATGCAAGGTACTTTGGCTCCCCTCAATACTTATTATTAAATTTATTTTCATACATGAGGTGTTGAAACTGTCTTTAGAGCGTGTTTGGCAAGAGCAGAATCAGGGGGAAAGGAATGGTTGAAACTATTCCTTTCCCTTGTTTGGCATAGGTGGAAAATGTGGAATCATTAGAAAGGAAAGGATGGAAGGGATTTGGAATGGCATCCATACAGTCTTTTATTCTGCCCATATGTGGGTGGATTTGGGGGGAAAGGTAAGCTTATTTAAGAAAGGTTTTCCCTCCTATTTCAAAACTAAACCGGAGAATGGAAATTTTTTTTTTCTTTCCAATGATTCTTTTCCTTTCTTTTAGAATCTCTTGTGCCAAACATCGTGTTTTGTGCCCACTGCGTACATATTACCATGGAACAAGGACATATTCCAAATTTATCCAGTTGCAAAAGTTTGACATGGAAAATATTGGACCTCTTTAAGTACGACATTAGCCACAGGCATACTTTAGTTGGTTAGCAGTATGGCCAAGTTGTCCCATACCTTTTTTTTCCTAGAGAAGGAGTCTTGATGCATGTGACAGCTTGGATCTCCCCCCATGTCTTTGCCCAAGTGGAAACAGGGCAGGTTTACTTAGTGCAACTAATATATATTTCATTGCTAATGTGATGGTAAATGCTAATTTTATGCCATATCACATGTAGGTGCCTATACAAGTAAACTAGTATTTGGCATGCAATGATGGAATGAAAATTGTGGAACCTGCAAACCCAGCAGCACAAGCTCCTCTGTCTAATGTTTTATCATCCACAGAAGTGGATAGCTAAATTGATAAATTCTATTCACATGGGCTTCGTTCAATTTGGATGTTAAACAATTGGTATCTGAAGTGTTCTTTCTTTCGTTTTTCTTTGTACTATTTTTTTCATTCACACTCTCAACTTAAAGATATGAAACTTAAAAACGCTGCCTCTCACAGGCACGTGCGCCTTAGCCCCTCGTTCCTTTTAAAAGATAAGTTTGCCCTTTTAACAATCTGTAAAGTGATTTAAGTCGTGAGTTGATTTTTGTTGTCTTTCCAAACTTTATAATATCATGAATTTCGTTTTATATGTTTTTTTTAATAAAGCTTCAGCAATTTTGCTTGATCAGCAACACAACTTCAGCAACCTTCTTTGGGTGGTGGCAAGTCCAGCAGGGTACAGAGAAGCCATCTTTAATTGCTTACTTAACATACTAAAGAGCTACTTTTTATTACCCTATCTCAAGTGAACATGAGAAAACACCACAATCCGGTCACCAGTGACAACATCTTTAGTATCCTTGGTTAATTGGTTGTGTTCAATTGATATGGTATAAAAATTATAGACTTCACACAAAAAAATTTCTCTATTTACCAAAATTATATTCTCTTCACACAAAGAAATTTCTCTGTTTACCAAAATTGATGTAGGACAGAAATTAAGACCGATCAAAAGCCAAAATAGCTTTCTGCATATAACCGTACCTACGGTTGGGAGCAGTTTTTGCATAATCGCATTCTACCTTCAACCGTACCTACGGTCAGGCCAACCGTACCTACGGTCGTCAACAGATTTCCTATTACGAATTTCCTTGCCAGCCACTCTTTTTCCTTATTTAATTTGGATTCCTATAAGTCCGTTTGGAGTCCTTATTTGGCCATCTTGCTGCTTAAGTTTAGGGCTTTGATTTTTGCTTTTAATTTCTTTATTTTTGGAATTTTTAGTATTTTTCCTTATTTTAGTTATTTCTTTCCTAAAGTTATAGTTCTAGTTGAATTAGGTTTTGTAGCCTATATAAAGGCTACCTCCTATCATTGTAAGGTTATGTTTTGATTAATAAAGAATTTCTTTGCTGAGATTTATTTCTCTTTACTCGTGGATTCGAGTTGTTTTCTCTTTACTCATGGATTCGAGTGTGTTACTCTTTTGTTCGTGGATTCGAACGATTTTTCAAGAAGCAGGCGGTGCCCTACTTCTTCATAAGCTTCCACTACGTCAAAAATAATATTCTCTTCAAAAAACTATATTCTCTATTTACCATCCCCATCCTTGCTTCTAAACGGAGAACTCTGGACTTGGATTCAGTGCTAGGAAAATTATACTCTCTTCACACAAAGAAATTTCTCTGCTTACCAAAATAATATTCTCATCACAAAATTATATTCTCTATTTACCATCCCCATCCTTGCTTCAAAAAGGGAGAACTCTGGACTTGGATTAAGTGTTGGACTCGCCCGACACTGTGCTAGGGTAATCTGACCTGTTGAGTTTATATTTTGACATAAAGATAAAAGAGGTGTTGTTGAAATGACCAGGTTAAAACTAGAATTTTTTATTTGGGGTCGTTTCCTCTACACTAACATATATATACAAGCATGTATATACATATGGCGTATGTTTGTATATTGTGTGTACGATGAGAAATAAATCTGGAGGTGCCACTTCATCAAATTGAACACATTGCAAAAGTTTTAAAAAAAATTAGGAGTGCCATGGTCCCCCAAGGGGTAATGTGGTTCAGCAGCTGGAAATGACCAAAATGAGTTCATGAGCACCTTTTTGATCCTTTAATGTCAGCTGTCAAAATCCAAGCTCAAAGGCTCAGATTACCCCAACACCGTAGTGGGCATAAACTGAATCCAAAAAAAACGGACCACCATCCATAACTGATTGGAAAAACTTCCATAACCGATTGGAAAAACTTCCATAAACACTGTCGGCAAATTCCATAACCCACCAAAATTGTCTTCAGGCGAATTCCATACCCCACCACCATCCCCAACACACGAAAAAATTTATTACAAAAAGAAGGAAAATTCCATAACCCAAACAGCTTCGGCAACCCATTGCTACAAATTTGAGGTCCCCAACACGAGCATGGCTTTTGAACCAAATGATATTTCAAAACCATATTGGGAAATGGCATAGGTTTTGGTTGCAGGATTTTAAAAATAATTCAAGTATTTTTTGTTGATTGGTTGAAAGCTTTTTTGGGGAAAAAAAAAATATGATCAATTTTATGTTGAAATATTCTGAAGCATCGAGCCTAATCTTTATGACATTCTTGAGAAGTCTCATTTTTTTTTTTTTTTTTTTTTTTCGAATTTGTGAATAATCAACCAATTACACTTCCCGTGGTTAAAAACCTTGCGGGTAGAGGAGAAGAAGAATTGAAAATTTGGTGAGATGGAAACTGCTAGATGCTGCCAATATTGACTTATATCCAGACACCGACATTATACTTTCGGCCATGGAAGAAGTGAATCGGGTATTCTATTGTCTCTTTGATGGGTAAGTTTGATCAGATTATGGAAGAGTATGGACCCAGCTAGCTATCCTTTATAAACTATAGTCTGGTGGAATCTGAAACTATCGCAAACTTTATGAGGTAGTCATTTACACCTTTCTCTATTCTTATCTCAGAGCATCTCGAAGAAATCTAGTTATTCAACCCTCTTGATCGACTATTTTAGCTAATTAAATCATATTTTTCATTATTCAAGGGATTAGTTACATTTTGTTAGCAAATATTGCCACTACATAAGGTATTCTAAGCCCCCACTTGCTTTACTCTTTATGAGGTTTCCACTTAATTTATACTTTTTAAGGTTTTATAAAAAATATAAAAAAAATTTATAAAAATTAATCACGTCATCTACTAAAAAACATAATTCTAAACAACTTTTTTAGAAGATTATTCTATTGACTATCGTACCCATAGTCTCTTTGATGGGTAAAATTAATCAGATTATGGGAGAGTATGGACCCAGAACAATAGCCTTGTACAGAGTCTGAAGTCTTCCCTCTCCTTGCTGTGATCTTTTATCTCCTCTGTTGGGCAATATGGTCAATTCATTATAAAATATCATGGGAGCAAAGTTTTTGTCTTTGGCAATAACGTTAGCCTCTATAAAACCTCGGACATCATAGATTTGCAGAGGAAATTTGAATAAACAAAGCATTTGGTTCTGATGGGCAGGAAATGTCAAATTTCAGCATAAAAGAATGAGCAGTTAAATTTCATTTTACAATACGCATATGCAAGGGTGAAAAATAAATTAAGGGTTGTGCTAGCATGACAGACTGTAAAAGCAATGATGGTCAAATTATGACCACAAATGGATTTTAATATACTTTTTTTTTTAAAAAAAAAATCATCATTTATTATTTAATGTACATAGACTTGGGCATTGGGGCTGAACATGAAATTCTTTTAAAGAAAAGGAAAACACTTTCATAACAACTTATTATTGCTTTTGTAATGATAGACATAGGTGTCAAAAGAAAAAGTGAGGCTCACATGCCGGCAATGTGTCCTCCTGACCATGTGTTCTAAACTTCTAATGTTTCTGTGTCCAATCCTAATTGGTCGCAGTAGGAGATTAATTGAGGACAAGGTCGGCATTAGGCTTCTTATTCTATTGGTCATTTGTAATGTATCAAATGCTAGGCCCAGTCCAGCTTGTTGCCACCCATAATCTGAAAGTATCCCATTAATCCTGTATAATTAGGATTTTTAAACTTGTCTAATTAAGAAAGGGTCACCTCACTCCACCTACTTGTGCAAGCCTGGACATGGGTGGTCAGTCTAGAGAATTTCTAACATCTCTTAACAGTATAACAAGGGGACCTTCTATTGCTTGTTTTTTTCCTCTCAGTTTTTTTTCTGCGGTTAAACTACTATACAAAAATGTGTTCAAAGTTCTGGATTTTGTATTTTCTTTCAGTGGTTTTTTAGTCTTTTTGATGCCGCGCGACATGCACCTCTTTTGTAGCTTTTTCTTTTCTTGGGTCCAACTTTTGTAGCTGTGTTTGCCAAAGATCTGAGGACTCTATTTTTCGCTTCAGGCTTGTTGAAAAATAGAGGTCTTGAGGGTGACACATTTCTTTTGTATTTTATCAGTTTTTGAATGAATTTTCCTTTGGCTTTTCTCATTCTAGAAAGCAGCCAAGTGGATTAACCAAAACAAACAGAAAGGTTTGATTGTTGAGATCATGATCTCTTACGTGAACTGGCAGTCTGGCACCAATAGTTTGTGAGGAGGTGGGAAGTCCCATCATCCAAATATGAAGTACTGGCTGGGGGAAAAGGTTTTGTCTTCTATTCTACTAGATGACGAGGCAAGGCATCGATCTTCTTTTCCCGTCCAATCCTTCTTCTAAAATAGTTGAATAAATTAAATGAAATTAAAGTAAAAATAATTACTAAAGAGTTAACCAAATGGTAATGAATTAAAGCACTCCCAACGCTTTCCAAATTTTATACTTTAACCCCCACCGCCTGTGTGCGGATAAGCCGCCACACCTCTGAGACTGTGACCAAAATATTTAGAAGAATAAATAAATAGAAGGGCAAACTACATATTAGTGCCACCAACTTTATCCCAAATTTCAATGTGGTGTATGAACTTTCAATTTGCACAATTTAGTGTACTAACTTTGCATATGTGTGTCAATGTAAGAAATTACTGGACGGACGGTTAGTATCTAACGAAGAAGCTGATGTGGCGGCCAGCTGGCACCGACATGGCATATCCCTGATGGCCAGCTCCCTCAAATTTCCCCCATGCATGTTCATGTCACGTGAGCTGCACGTGAGGAGTAGTTGCCCTTTACTCATTCTACCCGCCAATTCAGCTCTTGTGCTGTACACGTGATACACTTTACCATCTCTATGTCTCCTGGGCACGATCTAGGGCTGGTTAGAGTGTGTGATTGCAAAGAAGTGAGAGCGATTGAGTGAGAGAGACCCAATGGCGATGGAGGGCACCTGATGTCGACAATGCTAAGTCGACGCTAGGGCTTAAAATTTGCTGGGTTTTTGTACGAGAGACGAAGGGGGCGAGATCAATTTTGCGGTAAGTGTCACTAAACTTAAGATTTTTGAGTTTAATCATGATTAATTATGTGGGAAAAATGGATTAGGGGTTGACTAATTGTTGATTTGAATATTATATGCTTTGCTTTGGGATTTTATATTTGCAAAGGAAATATTGGTACATCTATGTGCGTGCGCATGGTGAGGGTTTTATATTGCAACTAAAATGGGTTTTTATATATTGTAACACTTTTGGGGATGACCCAGTTTTGGTCCCCCACTACACTATCAACTACATATTATATGCTATTCACTTTTGGGGATAACCCACTTTTAGTCCCCCACATATCATCCAACAGGTGCAATAATTCAAATCTGAAAATTACGAACTGATAGTGAGACCTTTACATGCAACCAATAGTGACCTTCACATGTAATTTTTACTTGGGAAAAACTTCATTTTTTTTTTCATATTTCTGACTTGAAATCTTCTATATGTGCAGTCATGTCTGTAATCAATTTTGTTTTACACTATGGAGGAAATCTTGTCACACTGCTAGAATTTAATTATGTGGGAGGCAGCATTGAGGTACTTCATGATATTGACACAGACTTCATAGGGGTGCCTGACTTTGGTGTTGTGTTAAAGGATTTAGGGTATTTGAAGTACAAGAATCTGTGGTATGTTATTCCTGGAGAAGATTTTAGTATGGGACTTCGACAGCTGGCCACAGACAAAGATGTGTTGGAGATAGTAGGGTGTTTAGGTGTTGGGAATCGAACTAGAGAGGAAAACTACAGAGGCAGAATTAAAATTTTCCTATGATTCCCAATCCCATGAATCCAATTGTGCATAATACAAAACAAAAACCCTAACTACAAAGAGAGTTAGGATACTTACAGTTGAACAAAGTCTTCTCCTTTATACTCCAAGCTTTGTCTTCTCCTTTTTGCTCCAAGCTTGAACTTCGGGCAATAATGAATAAGCAGTCCAAGTGTACTGCCTCCAATGGTATCCACACCTAGCTAGAACTTGAAGTCCTTTCCTTCTTCTTTCTTGTTGTTGCTAGAGATGGAGAAGAGAGAGAGAGAGAGAGCCTCCAAGCAAATTTCGGTTAGCCCTTGGGGATGCAAATTGTGATGATGTCATCACATCATAAGAGGCATTAAATAGCCTCCACATAGGGCCGGCCCTAAGGGGACTTCTAACCCTAATTGGTTTTATGTAATTACTCTTTAATTACATAATAAGCCCTCTAGTTTATATCAAATACAAACTAGCCCCTTAAGAACAATTCTTTTATTCACTTATGCCCTCTCTCATAGACTTTCAAGCTCTCTTAGCATGATCAGTGTGTAACCCATTGGGTTCACATCATCAAGTAGTAGGAATAGCACGAGGTGTGTACAATGGAATTCTTTCCATTAGAGGGTCTAATTGAAATTCCTTTTAATTCCCTAATTGATTATAACTCATTTATATCAATTAGGGCTTCTACTAACCATGAGTAACACCTAGCATATGGCTCATGGTGTGGTCCTTAATGAGGTGAATAGTCATTTACAAATAACCCTTCTGCTATAGTTTATCGATTACAATTACATCCTTCCATCAACACAATGTCTCCAATTGAACTAATAGGACATGGAAGTCTGTCAAGTCCCTAGTTCAATTACTTTATACTCATTCATTAATATCAACTCAATGATGAACTTATGGAAACTCCTTTCCATATTCATACTACCATGGGCCTATGGGTTTAACGAGTTATATTCAATGAATGCTATATGAGACATTCACTCCCTTTTTCCTGAGAGTGATGGATTCCTTGTTGATCACTCACATGCCTTCACACACATAGTAGTAGGGCCAATGAACACCCTTACAGACCCCTATAAGGATCTGCACTTAGTGTTATCAAACTTCTAAAGCTACATGTATAAGGCAACCATGGCGTCTCAAGTTCAAGGATTACTTGTACCACTATAATAATAAGAAACTGATTGGCAGGCAGGTTAAAACTCCATTCAATTTATCTCATATCTTTGGTCACATTCAATGTACCTATTCTTATAATAAACACCCACTTGTTAGTTGTAGTGTCTACACACAAATAACTTGAGATTAGCTATCCTCTTATAGAGTCAACCTAATAAGTGCTAGTCCTATGGTTCATTACTGTCCATCATAGTGAACCTTAAACTAGGAATGATTTAGGAGTTTAGTATAGAGATATATTTACAGTCTCAAAATTACAACCCTTTGTAATTTCATATTCTCAACTCTAACTCTATGGACATATTATGTAAATATAAATGATGCATATAAACATAATAGAGTAAGCCCTTTTATTAAATCAATAATAAATGTGACATATATAAATGAAATCAAATGATTGTTCCTAATCCCTAAACAATCATCTCCATGATTGGCTCTAGGGTATAATCCTAACATTAGGACCATTGGACTTGGAAATGCATGTTTATGTTGAACATGCAATTGAAGAGGGAATTTATGATCTTGTTGTGGATAAAGAAGATACCACTAAAGTTGGTGCAGGATTTGAAGAAAGTTACCAGGCTGACATTGAAGAGGATGGTGATAATCTTGAAGGGGATGAAGAAGATATCAATGAGGTTAATGCAGGAATTAAAGAAAGTTTCAATGGTGACAGTGAAGATGATGGTGAGGAAGATATGTATGATGTTGGTTTACAATATAAAGATGATAATGCTTGAGTGGGTGCAGACTGTGAAGCAAATAAAGGTCATTGTGGTTTTGAGGGTCCTGTTAGTGACAATAATGATTTTGCTGATGGTGACTTTTTTGTGTCCTTTGAAAAAGCACCCCATTTAGACTATGGAGACTCAGACACCCTTATTAGTGGGAATAACTCATTAGATGATGATAGTGGACCAAGGAAACCACGATACCCTGAGTATAAAGAGCCTGAAGACATTAAGAACATTGAGTTTGAGATAGGGAAAGCTTTCCAAGATCCACAACAACTAAAAGCTGCTATACGAAATTGTGCAATTACTGGCGGTTATAACATTCGGTTCTTGAGGAATGCCAATGATAGGGTGACTGCAAGATGTGTGGAGGGGTATGATTGGTATATGACTGCATCCTATATGCAGTTGGAGAAAACCTTTCAAATAAAGGTTTATAAACCAAATCACACATGTGTGAGGGTATTTAAGAATAGGCAAGTTAACTATGCATGGTTGGCTAAACAATATTTGGATAAATTTAGAACTAATCCAGATTGGAAGTTGCCAGATTTTCAAAACAAAGTCATGGAGGATTTTGTGGTCAAAATATCTAGGAGTCAAGCATATAGGGTTAAGAGGTTGGCCCTAGAAATGATTGATGGCTCCCACCGGCCAAAAGCAGTTTACAAGGATATGGGACTATGCAACAGAGCTTTTGAGGACAAATCCAGGGAGCACCATCCAGTTTCTCACTAACACAAGAGACGGCCCCAATGCACAACCTGTATTTAAGAGATTTTATGTTTGTCTTTATGCCATAAAGAGTGGATTTAGAGCTGGATGTAGGCCACTAATTGGAGTAGATGGATGTCACCTTAAAGGACCTAGTGGGATGCAGTTGCTTGCAGCTGTTGGTTGGGATGGAAATGATCAGATTTATCCTATAGCATATGCTGTGGTGGAAGCTGAAACCAAATATGCATGGATTTGGTTTTTGACACATCTATTTGGGGATATAGGATCACTAAATCATCATAAGTGGTGCTTCATTTCAGATCAACAAAAGGTATACATGAAAACTTAACTTTTTCAATATATTTATATTTATTTTGTTTCTTTTTGCATATATTGCATCTAATATCTTACAAATTTGTTGCTTATTATGTTCTTTAATAGGGTATATTACCTGCATTTAAGGAGGTAGCTCCTACTGTTGAACACCGGTTTTGTGTTAGGCACCTCCATGGTAACTTTAGCAAGCAACATAAGGGGAAGCAGTTAAAAGATGTCATGTGGGATGCAGCAAGAGTCACCACTATGGCTGATTTTAAGAAGGAAATGAAGAAGATCAAGGATATAGAGGCAGCAGCTCATACATACCTATTGGCTTTACAACCAAATTGGTGGACCAGGTCTGCTTTCAGCACATTTGTAAATGTAATGCCCTTTTGAACAATATGTGTGAATCTTTTAATGGGTATATTTTAGAAGCAAGGGATAAGCCTATTATAAAAAAAGCTTGAAATGGTTAGAAAAGCCTTGATGATGAGAATGTGGGAAAAGAGAGAATTCATAAAGAACTATAAAGGGCCAATTTGTCCAAATATTCAAAGTAAATTGGAAGATTTGAAAGTTGAAAGCAGGAAGTGTTTGCCCACTTGGTGTGGGCAACGTACATATGAGGTCAAGTGTTTTCCTGATAAGTACACTGTGGACGTGGATGCAAGGACTTGTAGTTGTAGGAAATGGGACCTCGCTAGCATACCATGCATCCATGCCATTTCTGCCATTCGCTATGCAAATGAAAAGCCTGAGGATTATGTGAATAAAGCATATACAGTTGAGACATACAAGAGAACATATGAGCTTATGATATACCTAGTGTCTAGTGAGAAGTTTTGGGCAAAGACCAGATGTCCTATTGTGCATCCTCCCTCACAAAGAAGACCCCCTAGCAGGCCAAAGAAGATAAAAAGGAGAGAACCAAATGAGCCACGCGATTCTTATAGGGTTTCAAAGAAGCATGTACAAATGAGGTGTGGAAAATGTCATCGATATAGCACAATAGGAAGACCTGTAAAGGTCAAGTTGCTCCTAAAAAGGGAAAGCCTCCTGTAAGTAAATACTGTAGTTGGTTTTCTAGATTTATGGTAACATTTTAAAAATTATGTATTTATATTATAATATTTTTTTCTCAATTAACAGGCTAAGAATAAAGGGCAAGCAATTGCGAGAGGTAAAAAAAGAGGAGGAAGTGCATCTGATAGAAGTGGTAAGGTGTAGCAGGCAAGTGTGAGCACTGGTGTTGGGTCTAATAGAAGTGGAAATGTGCAACAGGCAAGTAGGAGCACTGGTGTTGGGTCTAATATAAGTGGACATATGCAACATGCAAGTGGGATTACAAGTGTTGGGTCTATAGGTGTTGGAAAGGTGCAGCAGCAATGTGGGAGCATCGGTATGGGTTCAGTTGGTGCAAACAGAGTGCAAGTACACCCAAGCCAAAGTAGTGGGGTTGCGTCTGCAAATGTTGACAGGATGCAACAAACTAATTATGACCCAACAACTCAAAATGTAAGTATATGATTATAATGATTATATTCTAATGTAAAACAAATGTAATTTTATATATATTTTTTGTTACCAATTATGTTATCTTTTGATTGTCTTAGGTGGACAGTCAATGATGCAAAATGCACTATTCTTCTGGCATGGAAAGCCATGCATTCCAGCAAGCTCTTTTCATGTAATGCATTTCTTTGTTTAAAACAATATGGATTGAAATTTGGTTGCCCTTTTCTTATTTATTTAGGATTTAATGCACATACTAAAATTTGTATACATTTCCAATTCATATGTAGAATCCAACTAGGTGGTATGAAAAATTTATGTCACAACATGGAAGTTTTGGCCAGGGACAAAGTACTGCTAGTGGAGGGAAACAAGTACATGGAAAAGCAAATAGCTCTAAGGGGAAAAATGTGATTTGATGGATTTTGTATTTTGAAGATGTTATTTTGTGTTGTGGAACATGGGATATGGAATTTTGTATTTAGAAGATGGTGCTTTTTGTTTTGGAATATGGGGAGATGAGATTTTGTATTTTGTTCTTTAGTTTTAGGTGAAGAACCATGCATTGAACTATTCATATTTTGTAGACAATGACATTTGTCATGATGTCTCCTCCTTTTTATAGCACATATATCAATCAGTTATAGTTGGTTTGTTTTATATGTTGGATGCTGGTGCACCACTTCTTAAGCCAGTGTAAGTGAAGAAGACCCCACCAAGCTTGCTCTCATCAACACCATTAGGGATAGTAAAGTTATTGATTGTTTCAGGGTCTGATGCATGGACATGGGCAATTAGGATGAGGGCCAATGCTCCAAGAAGTGTGAAGGATTTCGCCATGTCTTAAGCTCTTGGCTGGGGATTGGGAGGGTGGTAGTATAAGTTAAAAGACAATAAAAATGATGAAAGGTGCAGTGAGAAGAATGATGTAGGGAATGGCTATATATAGCAGTTTTGAGGAGTGGTGCATGGTGTGTCATTTATTGGGTTCCTTATATGCCCAATAAGATTACTTGGTGGTTTTCATGCTCATGAAGCACAATTGTTTTATCTCAGGTTAAATTAAACACAGTTTGTGGATTTATACATTTAGAATGCATTTATATGTTTGGAATTTGATACAAAGTTTGTGGATAATATTTGTCATAGATAAATTGAATAGTTTCAGTTAATCGTAGCTTGTTTGGATACACAAGTTTTTGAAATACTGATTGATTGATTTTGATTAATTGAACAAGTTTCTCTCTTACCTGGGCCACATTTTTTTTTTTTTTTTTTTTGAAAAGGAGGGATGGGGATGCTTCCAAAACTAGGGGGATTTCTTTACCAAATGACAATGATAGGCCTTGATTTCCTTTGTCCATTAAAAATTACAAATGAAGCAGGCAAACCCATCTCTTTTAAATCTTAGTTGCAATAATTTAGCTAAAAGAAAGCATTGGCAGGGGATTATAGAGGATGTCATGGGCGAGTTAGATGGCATATTTTGTTTTGACCAATTACCAATAATATGACAGGTTGCCATTTAGGTTGCCATTTATAGGTGCTTTTGGTGGTTGGCACAAAGTCTCAATACGCATGATTGTGTTGGCTTTTTTGGCTCACTTCAAGAGAGCTTTATTGACCAAAATGAACGCAAGCAATATGACAACATTTTAAACTTAACAAACACTTTCATTGCCATTCAAAAAAGAGGAAACGAATCCACTCTGTTCATTCCATTACAAACATTTTTTGGGCATCATTGATACAAAATGCAAATAACCTTTTCAGCATATTACTACAAAAACCACATCACTTCTTCAGCACCCATCTTCTAAGACAGAAACAGCACCCTTCCTCCATTCCTCAAGCCTTTTTTCTTACTCAAATATATCAACACAACCCCAATGGTAATTACCCAAGAAATCACTAATGCAACCCAATAAATCCTTTCCCTTACCCGATATCCTTTAATCCTTCTTTCTAAGCAATCTGGAGATAATTCGCTTTGATTGTAGGCAAATTGGTGGATTAAGCTAACTGAAGTACCCACAAGAACCATTGGCCTGCCAAAAAAAAAAAAAAAAAACCTATCAAACATTTAGTGTCATCAGGTGATAAACATTTGCAAACAAATATACAAACCAACAATGACTAGGGTTGTTATCTGTCCACGAAGTCCATATCCTAAACCTGTCTCCACAATAACAATGATTTGCCTCTTGCCCTGCCATCTACTAACCCCCATTTCAAGATGGTGATGAACCCCCATTTCAAGATGGTGATGAAGATTAGTGCCACAGTACCCCACATTACTCAAATTGAATAAACAGTACACAAATTTAATGGGTTAGAGTCTAACATACCACGACAGAGGATGAGGAAGATTGCGAAGATGCAGTTGAATGAGGCATCTATATAGTTGAATACACAGTACGCAAAAAACCCGGCAAATTTCAAGCCCTAGCGTCGACTCAGCGCTGTCTAGATTAGGTGCCCTCCATCACCATTGGGCATCTATACAGTTGAATACACAGTACGCAAAATCGATTTCGCCCCCTTCGTCTCTTGTACAAAAACCTAGCAAATTTCAAGCCCTAGCATCGACTTAGCGCTATCCAAATCAGGTGCTCTCTATTGCCATTGGGTCTCTCTCACTCAATCGCTCTCACTGCTTTGCAATTGCACACTCTAACCAGCCCTAGATTGTGCCCAAGAGACATAGAGATGGTAAAATGTATTACGTGCTGTCCTAAATTGGTGGGTAGAATGAGTAAAGGGCAACTACTCCTCACATGCAGCTCACGTGACTTGAACATGGGGGACATTTGAGTGAGTTGGCAACCAGGGATATGCCACGTCGGCGCCAGCTGGCCGCCACATCAGCTTCTCCGTTAGATATTAAACATCCGTCCAGTAATTTCTCACATTGACACACATACGCAAAGTTAATGCACTAAATTGTGCAAATTGAAAGTTCATACACCACATTGAAATTTGGGGTAAAGTTGGTGGCACTAATATGCAGTTGCCCTAAATAGAAAAGACCCTCTGAAGTGACCTTTTTTTTTTTTTTTTTTTTTTTTGGATGTTTTAAAATTATTGTCACATTTCAAAAGACATTAGTTGTTTTTTATTCATTTCATAAAAAATCCTTAAAAAAGTATTCTCTCTTTTTTTAATGTTTTGCACACACTTGAAGGTAAAATTGAAATTTCAAAACATATGCATTGATTTGAAAGCATTTAATAAAATTTCCTTAAATAACGTGTTTTTTCTAAAAGAACTATCAATTTAAAATGAAGGGAGTAGTCTTTATAAATTATGATAACTCTTTTAAATAATCTCACTCGGGTAAAAGAGTCATCATCATATTTGATTTTAAAAGATTAAATTTTCTTTTTTCAATAATTATATATATAATTAATTTTTAAAAATTCATGAAATGCATTTCAATTTGGGTCGATATTGCGCAACTTTCATTGCTTCCATAGCATCCTAAGTTTTAATACTTTTACTAGCTTCGAATCCCGTGCGATGCACGGATTAATTTATAAAAAATGATATTATTAGCAAATTAGAATTTTAACAGAATACTTATTCTCTAAAATAGTAAAATGTATTTATTAATATAATATGTCAATTAAATTTAAAAGATATAGACAAAAATAATCTTTGATGTTCAATCAAAATTATTTTTGGTGTGTGTCACACCCCATTTTTGTCACCTTAGCTAGGACATATCATTTCATGTAGGATTTTGAGTCCTTTTTGAGTCTAGTCTTTTGCATTGAGTTTCTATGGCATTGAATATCATGTGTATGAATTTTGAAGTGATTTGGAGTTCATCTCGATGGTCAATAAGAACTTTTGCGACTTAAAGGGCATAATGGTCTTTTAAGCCGTATATTTTCCATTTGACTTTGGAATGAATCCCGAGTCATTCCCATGAGTTCATATGGTTATATAGAGTCCATATATAGGTTCAATTTCATGAATTAATGGTTTAAGATCAATTCAGCTCATAATGGTTCGGGTTGGCTAAAAGACCCTTTCTTGGTTTGCTCAAATTGACTCATAAGACCCAACCAATTTTCTCTCATTTAACTTCGATTGGGCTTTATTTACATCCTAGGTATGTTTAGAAAGATCGAATTTCAATTGGGAAAGCATTTGGTTCGACCTTGTATACAAACCCAGCTTAGCGACGGTGAGGCACTATGGTTAACCACCTTTGTAAAACCTAACCATGCACCCATGGCTGAGGATTTTTGTCCTAAAATGCCTAAAAATGTGTTCCCCTTCGAAACACGGTCGTTTTGGCTTTTATTTCGTCAAAATCGGACTTAATTTGAAGATTTTAGGACTTCTACAGCAAGTGGGAGTCAAAACTGGAGCAAAAATAGGAGGACCCTCGGGTAACCGTCTGGGGCTGGACAGTCAACCGTCCAAGCCCAAACGGCTGACCGACTAGGCCTAGTTGGTCACCCGAGGACTCCGTCTTCAACTCAACTTCTGACTCTTCTCTCCCTCTTTTGGCGGTTTCCTCCGCCAAAACAACTTGTTTGCTCTTAGGAGTGTGTAAGTTTGAGTTGTTTGAGCACCAAGAAAGTCTCTAATAGCCCTAAGATCATTGTTTAATGAATTAATCTTAGCCATTGGTTTAGGGAGTCAGTTCTCTATATAAAAGACATGATATTCAGCACATAGGAGAGGTTAATGGCACTTTACACTTAGAAAGAGAGTGAGCTACGAGTTTGGAGAGCTAGAAGGATATCAAGAGGAGGCTCTTCAACCCCAAGCAAGGAAGGAAACAAGGAGTTTGAAGACAAGAAAGAGTCTACAAGAGGTAAGCATGTCCCTTTAATGATGAACATAAGTTTTCTGCTTCTCCTCCTTCTTCTTCTTCTTCTAGGATAGTTATGGTGCATGAAATAGCTTTTCTTATGGATTGAATTCAATGCTTATGTGATGCTATATGAATGATTTTAGGATAGTTTATGGTTTTATATGCTTGATAATCCCTAGTTTACCAAGGATTCGATAGTGTCATTCTTTTTATCCTCTCAAATCATACATAATCCACATGTTTAGGTTACTGTGATTATTATCATGAGTTGATGTTCCTATTAGTTAATATGTGTTATATGAATGATATTCATGATGATTTGAGCATGTGTTAGAGTCATTTAACACTACAACAAATATAGTTATCCACGGCGTGCAAAGTACGCCGTGGATGACTTTTCACGGCGTACAAAAAAATGCCGTGTTGGGCAACGCCATGGAAAACCACTACATATCCATGGCGTACTTTGCACGTCGTAAATATGGTCTATTGCACGCCATGAAACTACATTAACGGCCTTCTACCTACGCCATGCATAACATTTCTACGGCATACATAGCACGCCGTTAATAAGGTTATCCACGGCATACGATAAATGCCGTAAATAAGTTATCTACGGCATAGAATGCACGCCGTTAATAAGGTTCCCAGGCATAAAATGCAAGCCATGAATAATGTATCTATGGCATAATATGCATGCCGTGAATAAGTTATCTACGACATACTATGAATGTCGTAGATAAGCTATCTACGGCATATAATGCACGCCGTCGATAAGCTATCTACGACATAATAGGCAAACCGTGAATAATGTATCTACGGCATAATATGCACGCCGTTAATGTGCCTTCTGTTTTTTTTTTTTTACCAGATATCCTAGCTTTAATCCTTTTGATATTCACCTGTTTACTATTCAATAATTTCTAACTCACATACATTTTAAAGCAATAAGTATGCACCAATCTGTAATCCAATAATCCATGATTACTACTAAAATTAGAGGTCAAACAAAATGCAGATTATATTCATTAATCTTATGAGAGCAATACAAAAAGCTACCTCTCATTGACAAAATAGCTACAACCCATCCAAAAAACAATCTCTCATAGACAAAAAAACTACAACCCATCACAAAAAAATGATGTTTCTCATCTAAGTTTGTTTTTAAGACAAGCAAGATCTATAACTTCTATTTTCTGAACTTCCAATATTGATATCCAGCTTGAATTTGCATGAGAGATTGGGAGAAAGCAGCTTGAGTAGTAGTAACTTGGGCCAAAGCCTGTTGATGGGACATACCAAAAGGGTCCTGCATGGATTTCAACAAGAAAATAATTGAATACCCAATACAATTACGAGCCATTTCTTTCAAGGACAAGTATATGGAATTAACACAAAAACACAATATAGCACTATCACAATAAATGTGGCCTCAAAGTCTTTAACCATAAACATATGGCATTGGTAGGTGGACCTTCTCTTTCTCTAATGCAAATAGCCAATAAAAACTTCACTTCAAAAATATGAGCAAGTTGGGTTTGAGTCAAGGCATTCACTACCTTCCAAAGGTGTCAATGGGTCATGAATAGGTTTAAAACTTAGCATCAAATCAAGAAACCAACATGAACTTACAATGAACGGCAGTTGCTACAAAAAGTCATCTTGTATTTGTAATCATTAGAAGCAATACAACATTGAGCCTCAACGTAACACTGCACAAGAACAGCAGATTTTTTTTTTATAAGGCAAATAATTCATCACTCAAAATGAACAGGAACAACAGATTATAAACAATATTATTGGACTTGAAAACAATAATCTAAGCATAAATAAATAAATAAACAAAACAATTGTCTGTTGCAAGCCATTCATGAAAAAAACATGAAGTTGTAATTAAAAAGGTAGGAAGTCAAGCTTTTTCACTGAAAAGCAGGGCTCAATAAATGGCTCTAGAAAGAGCTTAATGGATTAAATGATACATTTTGCTGACCCCAAGTAGGTAGGTCAATGCTTTGATCATTTGAGTTGTCACCCTTAAAGCTGTTTCCTTATTTCCTTTCAACCTCCACATTTTTCCACAATTCAAGCTCGTATATCTTCTCAATATCCCAAAAGAAATTCATTGGATTTACCAAAAGAAACTAAAAGAGCCTCTCAAACCCCTAAGGTAAAATGTTATTTCTCATATGACTGGTATTAAACCACCCCTCCATAATTATTAATAACAATCATATGTAACAATCCGCAAAGAATTTGACCTTCAGCACCCATTATTCCATCACAACAGGATTGCCGAAAAGGATTAGTGCACCCAACCCAATATAAGGCAGAGTTAAGTGGTACCAATCTTCCCAACATTCCACTTCATCAATATTTCATGCACCCTATAGAATACCTCCCACACCAGTGATTCACATGGCAAAACCGAAAAACCATTTCTCTTAAATTTCATAGGTTCTTAGATTTAAAAAAGTCCTCCCAGTCACCATTCCTATTTGTGGCTCTCCAATCAATCCACATTTACTCACCAATCTCTTCTCAATCAAAAACATATAAGCCACAAAGTTTATAGGATTTTTTTTGCATTGGTATCTCAAAAATTAGAGAAGTTAAGGTCATCATTTACATTATATTCGACCAAAGCTATCAATACCATTTACTTGTTCTCCTAGCTACCTAAAAGGCTAAAACCAACAATCTCATCCTAGTAAAGACAAAATAATTTTTGATTACTCTATCCATATTAGGTTTATATACATCTGGGTACCTGCGTGTAGTAGAGAGATTTTATGAACTTGAATAAAAACCAGAAGGTCCACCATGATGGTTTCGTTTATAGCCAACTCTATTAAGAAGTAACTTGATCATAAATGCAGTAAATAAACGAAAATATAAAAACAGAAAAATCCAGGAAACCTCACATGTATCCACCTAGTGGAAGGCAAGTCTGTTCTTTTAAACAAGATTCTGAATCATGAGTCCCAGATTTTATTGTCTAATCAAAGCCAAGTGTATTACAAATCACTAAACTGTAAATCATATAAACCTTGCAAAGAGTTACTTAAAATTATCATTAAAATGCGGAAGATAATCATAACATATGAGCAGAATCATTTACCTGCATAACCAAATCAATGATGTAATTACGGGAATATTGGAAAACAACATCAACAGGAGACAAAGCATTAGGAAGGCCTAAGGACTTATAACACAAGACCTTGCACTCATCCTTGCAACACTAAAACCACCTGAGAAAGATAGAGCTTGTTCACTAAAAAGCACCTCTTCATAAATTTCAGAAATATTTTAGTATTTATTATATATTGTATCTTTTGACAGTGAATGGCCATCTCCTCTTTTTCCCTCCCTCTAACTCTAAAATTCTTTATAAAACACAGTTCAACCCAACCAAGGTTCATACCAAACATTTGCGTCTATCATTTTTTCCTTCCATTTTCAAGCAATGACATTCTAAACAAGAAAGAAAGAAAATTAAATGCATGTATGGTGAAGTTTCAAGGAGAGAGGCAAACCCTTAAGCACAATGGGGCAAACAACCCAGCAAAAATAGGTTCTCTCTCTCTCAACTTTTCCTCTATAAGTTACATTTAATTGTCACTCTATATTTTGATGTATCAAGTTGTCCATAATAATAGTCTTCTAACCTGCATCTAAGCAATTTACCAGGCCAAACCTTGAAATCCAACATCATTTCATCCAGGTGCATCCCAAAATTTGGGCTCCCACCTTAAGACTTGGCCCCACTCTAACATTAATTTCTAGAGGCCCCAAATGCAGCTAGGGCCCATGTGAGGAAACCTGCATGGTTGAACCTCAATTTTGTAATTAACAAGCATAATTCATACCAGCATCAAAATTATCAAGCTAAGGCCTCTCATTTGATAGGAGCATGTTAACAAAATTATCAAATATCACTAACAAGTCAAAAACCTATAAAATAAATAAGCCAGTACCGCCTCTATAACTAATAACTGATAAAATGAGTGCTCAATAGGGGGACATTTTACCTCCACCAAATGTCAACTATCCAATACGATGGATTGTATTGGCCACGCAGTTGTACTACCAAGTGCATGTTCAAGGGTTGAAAACTCAGAATTAGGTCGAAATAATGGCACATCCTTTATTACCCCATGAACCCAAACTTTCCAGCAACCCTCTCCCAACGGCACATGATGTACAACCGAATTAGGAGATGTGTCTGCAATCTCCCCTTTTGCAACTTCAACAGGAGTACCAAACCAATGTAATAGCTTACATGTTGTTTTTTTCAGGGGAGCACTTCCTTGTACGCCCACACTACCCTGTGACTACATTACAATAAAGAAAAAAATAAGAAATTAAAAAATAATAATAATAATGAGCCATTTACATGAATATTTGTATTAGATTTCTTTCCAAAAAAAATTTAATAGATTTACTGGTGGAGTTGCTTTTTTCGGAGGAGCGCTTTCTTGTATGCCCACACTACCCTGTGACTACATTACAATAAAGAAAAAAATAAGAAATTATAAAACTTATAAAATTAAAAACAAAAAAAAAAAAAAAAAAAATGAGCTACTTACATGAGCATTGGTATTAGATTTCTTTCCAAAAAAAAAAAATAATAACAGATTTACCGGTTGAGTTGATTTATGAGTATGAGTCGTGTTCTCATCATTGGATCTGTGACTCTATAAACGTTGCAATTGACATAATTAATAAATGTGAGATATATATATGTACTTATGAAACAAACAACATTCCTTTTACAAACTGTAGAGATCATTTACCTCAGTTGGCCGCATTCCATGTGTAACAATATATGTCAATTCCTCCACTTTTTGTTCCAAGTTCTTCACTACACGTTGCAGCTGTCTCATAGTCCCACCTCTTTCTATTTTTGCATCTACCTTTGAGGGTTTAGCTCCAAATCCCATCCCCCGAACCCAACCTCGACGTTCGGGACCAAATACTTTGGTGACAGCATCCTTTTTTATAGTGCTTGTTGGTTCACGAGGGTATTCTTCTAATTTTCTCTGAAATCACACATGCATATATTGTATGTTCAAAAAGTTAAAATACTAGCTAAACACCTACATTATTGATGTAAAAGTAAATGAGATACACTTTTTTACCACAACATCAGCAACTAAATCATTGATGAAATCCCCACCCTTCTTTGTATGCCCACGGATCCAAACATCAGCTCGTGTGACCTCTTCACCACCATTGTCAGCAGCTTTCTTTCTCTAACAAAACATAAAAAATAATGATCTTGACTATCCAAGCAACACGGCTGTAAAAACTAAAATTCTTATTAAAATACCAATCTTGGTCTATCAAGTATAAACATTTCTAGAAGTCAAAACCAACATAAAAGTGTGACAAACCAATACTTGCATATTACATACCCATGGCATTATTCTTCCTAATTTCCCATAGCACTTGCATATTCCCATTGTGTGCATACCCCAAACCATCTACAAATTTGATCAACTTACAAAAGCAAATATGACAGTCCAATGCCAACAACTCATGGCCTTAAGCTAAGAGTTTCATTGATGCAACAAAAAAAAAAAAAACTAAGACTATCATTAATGCAGGCCTCAAAAGGCCATGGAAAATTAATTAATTTCAAGATGGGGCTTGATGGAAAACAGTGGCAACAACCTGTTAAAGTATATAAAAGGAGAGGGAAAGAGGATTCTAATGCCCAAGCCTTGATTTGGCACGTGTTGGATGATATGGGCCTCACCTAGAGCCTTTCATAATTGGGTCGGGCCACATTTGGGCTGTGTTTTGGTCCTTCAAAGAGCAACCCCAAACCCATGAAATCACTGCTGTCCAGAATTTCCAGCAGCTTCTTCACATGGTTTCTAGCAATATGCAACCTCCAAACCTCACCTAAATCACACCCCAAACCATCTACAAAGCCCACTGACTTCCCACCATTGAAGTTCTCCCCTATTTGTCCTACATCAATCATCTACTCAAGATATGATAAACATAAAATAACCTATCACTTCTTACCATGTCATCTTCCAAACGAGCATAGCCCTTTCTACTCGTCATGTGAGGAAGCTCTTGCTTCTTTCTCATTTCTTTAAAAATTTTACTTTTTCCCTACAAAGAAAAGAAAAAAAAATCATAATATTATGAAGCAATATTCAGTTTGATGAACTTTATGTCATATTTTTCTTACATTGAACTCAGAAGACAACCGTCCCTTTATAAATGCAGCCCATTCATTGGAAGTTAGGTTTTGAGGCTTGGCAAGGGCAAGTTCAGTCGTTGCATCATCTCTTTGAGCAAGATCTCTTATTAATTTAGTTAACAGCGATTTGTAGTCTCTTAAATGCTTGCCCATCTTTTGTACAATCATCTTCCTTCGACTTTCAGCCAACTTGAACTTTTGCTACATAGCATAATATGAAAGTTAGAGTTTGAAAATGGAAACACAAAATAAAATTGATTATCTATTCTTGCAACTTACCCGAATACAAGCCCATAAAGTTTCCTCAACAGAATTTGGCAGTTTTGACCAACGTTCTAGGCTCACTGGCACATTCTCCCGTACTAAGGCCCCAAGATATGTAGCCAATTTGACTGATTCGTTGCCAATTGGCTGATCCCGCTCATTAAAATCTACTTCACTAGCTTTTCCCCTATCATCTTGTCTTATCTTGTTTGGGCCCCTAGGTTTTCTATTCTTTTTTTTACTGTTTTTGGATGAATCTTCCACAGTATGAGTGTTGTCATTGGATGCTTCTTCTGTTGTAGGAGATTCATTCAATGGAGAATTCGAGTTCCCATCCGATATTCTGACCCCACCATTTCTTTCCTCATTTACAACAGCTGCAATCGTAGCTTCTTGCTGTTTCTTTGCTCGTTTCTCTGCACTTTTAGAGCTCTATGTAATTACATGCAATACAAGAAGCTTCAATAGTTAGTGAGCATTCATATGCAATATATTTCAAATATTACTTCTACTTCATCAATGTTTTTAATGCATTATGGCATATCCAAGGAAATCTGAGCAGTGAGTTATTCAAAAACATTTCAAAGAAAGCAATAGAATAGGTTCTAATGAAGGATTGAACTAATTTATCCAAATTAAATGGACTAATGACCAAACTGATAATCCTTTGGGTTAACACTAGTCCAACAAATTTGATAAACTTAGCACAATAACTTATTCAACAAGTGATAGGACCTTGTAATCCAACAAGGAAACGCCCAAAACTGTTTTTTTTTTTATTTTTTTTATTTTTTTATGAAGTAAATATGTATTAATAACAAAAGAGTATAGCCCAAGTACATGAGACATATACAAGCACTAAGGGAACCTCTAACATTTGAGGGAGTCAACAAAATGCAAAAAAGTAAGGTGATTACAGTAGCATAATTAAAGTACCACAAGTAAAGATATTTAACAAAAAAGTACTGAAAAACATATTAACATTCTCTTCTTTTGTGTCCAAAATGCTAGAGAAAATAATAGTTCAAATTATTTTTCATCTACACCAGTTGAAATTCAGTAGAAAGGAATTAAAAACAAAATAATGTTAATAGGCAGGGAATTAAAAAGAAAAACTTAAAAACAGTAAGGTTTGATAATAACAATTAAAGACCATTGTGTCAATAGGCAAGGAATTAAAAACAAGAAAGAAGAAAGAACACACAACAGAAGATAATAAAAGGGGTTCACCCCAATAATACCAATAAGTCAATAGAAACAGTTCAACAGTAGGTAGATAATAACTTTGAGCATACCTCTCCAGAATCAGAATTCTTGCGTCTCTTACTCATCTTGCTCTACTCGTACTTTGGAATACGTAAGAGTACTAGTCTATGATGAACAAAAAATATAATTAGAATTGCAAATAATATAATACACAAAGCATTTATTTATATATATATATATATATAAAAATTGTTTTTTCTAATAACAAGTTCATACCTTAAACCCAACCAAAAATAATATTATCTACAGCTAACCACAAACCAATATATATCAACCCACAAAAAAAGATACATTACAATCTCATAGTTTATCATACAAAACTCATGACATTCATAATATTCAATTACATCTTATTCCTCATCAAACACTTCTATGCTCTCACAATCCCTCCTTACATAATCTTCCTCAATAGCAATAGTGTCCAAGTCAAGATTAGATACATCTAATGGTGTAGATGGCCTATAAGTAGTCTCATCATACATCTCCAACTCATAAAAGCCTCTAGGTGGTGCTTTTAGTACAACATACCAACTCGATGTATCATTATCCCTAGAATAAAACACTTGCTTTGCTTGTGATGCTAGGATGAATGGATCTCTTTCAAATTGATTTTGACCTTGGTGGAGGTTAACCAACGTAAATCCATCCTTAACTTTGACACCATTCCCAATGTTTGCCCATTCACATTTAAAAATAGGGACTTGGAATTTGTTATAGTCTAACAAAATAATGTCTTTTATATGGCCATAGTAAGAGATCTTTTCAACAACTTGCGTATTGTCTCTTGCACTAGACCGACAAATAGTTTCTGCATCAATGTAAACACCACTATTTTGTGTGGACCTTTCGACATCCAATGTGTGAAATCGATGTTTATTGATGATGTAGCCTGAATATGACATTGCATGTTGTCTAGGCCCACGTGCAAGCCACGGCAATGTATCTGATACATTAGTAGCACTCATCTCGACCTTCCTTGCTAACCACTCGCAGAAAGTCTCTATATGTCTCTTTTGTGCGAGGGTTTCATCCTTTGCAAGACGACGGTCAGAACGTTTAAGCTCCTTGACATGCATTCTAATAGGAAAGTAAAATAGTAAGATAAGTGTATGATGTCATGTGATTAAAAAGTAATAAAAAGTTTATTATAATCATACTTACTCTAAATATGGTTCAACTTTTGCACTATTTCTTAACACATAAAGATGAGCACTTCGTAACAAATCATCAGCCATAATCAGTGGACGTCCCTTAGAAATTGGATGCCCTTCTAGTATTGTTTCATGTTCAAAATCTTCATTGCGGTTAAGACGAATGCCTATTTCAGCTACTTTCTTCATGTACCCACTACAAAACCGCATGCATTCTTCAGCTAAATAGCATTCTGCTATACATCCTTCAGGTCGTGCACGATTCCTAACATATCCCTTGAGTACCTTCATAAATCTAAATCATAACATTAAAGAAATGATAATTTCTATGTTATTTGCATTAATTATTCAAGGATAATTTCTATAAATAATAAATAAAACAAAGTTGATAGTAGGCCACCTCTCAAATGGGTACATCCAACGATATTGCACTGGTCCACATATACGTGCTTCTCGCCCTAGGTGGATTGATAAATGAATCATAATGTCAAAGAATGATGGAGGAAAGAACCTTTCAAACATGCATAAAGTCTCCGCAACTTCATCTTCAAGTGGTTCCAATCTATCTCTATCAATGACCCTTTGACATAATTCATTGAAAAATGCACATAGTCGAAATACTGCAATCCTTGGTCCATTTGGCAAAAGTCCTCTTACTGCTACTGGCAACAATTGTTGCATTATGACATGACAATCATGGGACTTTAGGCCTAGTATCTTGCATTCTTCTAATGAAATGCAATTCGCAATATTGGAACTATAGCCGTCTGGCAACTTCAATGATTTCAACCTAGCACAAAAAATTTGTTTCTCTTTCTTTGAGAACGTATGCGGTGCTGCTGGTAAGATATATTTTTTATTTCCTACATCCTTTGCGTGCAATTCATGCCTAATGGACATTTCTTCCAAATTTCTACGAGAATTAAGCCCATCTTTCGACTTCTTCTTCAGATGTAAAAGTGTGCCGATAATGCTCTCGCAAACATTCTTCTCAATGTGCATTACATCTAAGTTATGACGCAAAAGTAATGCCTAAAACATTAACCACACAAAATATATTTATTCAAATATGATAATAATAGACCCTTTTAGTAATTGAGAATGAAAAAATCAAACATTTAACTTGTAAGAATTAACTTACATTCCAATATGGTAAGTCGAAAAATATAGACCTCTTCTTCCATGGTTGTTGCCCATCTGTTGGTTTCACCTTTCCTGTCTTTCTCTTCTTTCTCTTTTTTATCTTCTTTCCCAACACATTTACAGTAGGTTTTATCTTCTTTCCCCAATCATTTTCAATATCTTTGATTGCCCTTAAAACTTCTGAGCCGATCAATGGTCTAGGCTTCCCTCGAATTTCGTGATTTCCATCAAACCAACTTTTTTTCTTTCGAAAGGGATGATTAGGTGCAAGGAACCGCCTATGGCACATGTATGTAAACTTATGGCTCCATTTCAGCCATTCTGAGCATGTGTTAAGACTGCATATAGGACAAGCTAATTTCCCTTTTGTGGGACAACCAGCTAGGTTTCCATAAGCTGGAAAATCATTTATCGTCCACATCAAAATAGCTTTCAAATTAAACATGGATTTAGTAAATGCATCATAAACCTCAACACCATTGTTCCATAATTCTTTCAAATCATCTACAAGTGGCTCCAAATATACATCTATGTCATTTCCCGGTTGCTTTGGCCCTGGGATAAGCAATGTCAACATTAAGTTTTCCTTCGCCATGCATAGCCAAGGGGGCAGGTTATAAGTAACCAATATCACTGGCCAGCAACTATATCAAGAGCTAAGATCTGCAAAGGGATTAAACCCATCTGCTGTAAGACCAAGTCTAAGATTTCGTGAATCTGATGCAAAACATGGCCACTTTTGATTAACTGTATCCCATGCTAATGAATCAACAGGATGTCGCATCTTACCATCTTGACTTTTGTGATTGGAATGCCATGTTAATTGTTCTGCCTTTTCAGCTAACATAAACATCCTCTTAAGTCTAGGTATGATTGGAAAATAACGCAATACTTTTGCAGGAACTCCTTTTTGAATCTTATTAGTGCGTGGGTTTGATTTCCATCGCGAAGAATTACATTTTGGACACGTCTCCATGAGCTCCTTTTCTTTTCTAAATAAACAACAATCGTTCACACAGGCATGTATCTTCTCATATCCTAGATCAAACGCCTTTAGTAACTTTTTTGTTGAATACATAGAATCAGGAAGTGTGTTATCTTGAGGTAACATGTCACGAAGGATTTCAAGAAGTTCACTAAAACTCTTATCAGATAGACCGTTTGTAGCTTTATGCTTGTATAAAACTACAGTAGCTGACAACTTTGTATACTTTGTACAACCTGGGTACAAAGGAGTTTCACCATCTTCCAACAAAGATGTGAACTCTTGCTCTCTCCTTTCATGCATAGGCTGTGTAACATCATCTACGGGCATAAATGCATCTCTACACATCCTATATGTATCTGGCATCTCAACATCTTCATGTTGTGTGGACGCACTTGGACATTCCCCATGAAGGACCCAGGTATTGTATGTGGAATCCATCCCAACCCTGACTAAGTGCTCAAACACTATGTCATAATGTTGGCGACATACATTTTGACAATCAGAGCAAGGGCATACGATCGTTTCTGGTTTCCCTGCACGCGCTTGAGCCATATCGGCAAATTTTCGTGCTCCATATACATATTGAGCTGAATTTCTACATATTAGAACTCACTACTTCATTAAATCAATCACTTGAGTATATAATAATTAAAATACTATTCATGAAACACCAATAAGATTAAAACCTTGGAAGATGAAGCCATTCTTTATCCATAGTGAGTAGCTAACTTGCTAGCACTAATGAGCACCTACAGTTAATCAAATGTTAGAATTTAGAGGTAAGACATGCTTTCATGGATATAGAGATGAACCCTCAAAATTAGGTTAAAAGTTTACAATAGGCTTGCACCAAAAGGAAAATGTTAGAGGAAATGATAACGTTTTACAATTATCAATTTATCATAGTAAGAATAGTGACTTTCCTACAGTAACACTTACAAAGAGATACAAAAGCTTCCCTAGGGTATTAAGTCTTGTCCTAGAGGGGTTAAATAGGACCATACTAAATCTAATTTTAAACCTATTTATTAATTAAAGCCTAGACTTTATATCTAATTAAATTACGCAAGCTCAATAAGTCAAATGAACTGAAATAATGCTAACTTGAAAATATAAATTAAACACTTCCAATGCCTATAAACATAGGCAATAGAAAGGGAAATAATCAAGCTTGTAAATGGATACTAGTAATAGAATTCAAGAACTATATGCATAATTGAACAAGTAATGAATTATAACACACACCAATGAGGACCTGCCCTAGAGATTGGAAGATATCTGTGTATATGAGAGTGGGGTCTAGACTATATATTATAATCCAAGCTTCACACAAAACAAAGATAAAATCCAAAAATTTGTTCACTAGCATCTTTATATCTTCTTTTTCCATGTTCTCTACCCCATTATATGTCTATGCTTTTGATCCCTGGAAAAACTATTCATGTTGATTGCTTTATAGAGCAGATCATCGACACATATCTTGTGCCTTTTAAGTCTCATAAACTCTGTCTCTTTTCGCTATAAATCCTTAATCAAATTGATTTGCTCCTCCTTGGGTACATCCGAAGAAGCTAACTTTCTTTCTAAATCATATCAGTATCCAAGATCCAACTCTGAAACTGCATCTTTTAATCAAAGTTTTGTACCAACTTTTAAAAAATCCTTTTGACGAGAACGCATCAACATAATCTACTGAAGAAACACATTTTAGTCAATGGATGCTGTTATTAAAATATTGAGAAACTAAAAAGTATAAAAAGATGACAACCATTATTCAAACATCACCCTGACCTAGCCTAAGATTGGGTTGGCTTGGACTCAGGCTTGCCATGAACCAAAGACATAGTAGTTAGTACCATAAGAACGGGGGCTTCTCTTGTTCTTAAGGAGCACATTTATGGGTGAAGTGACTATTGTTTGAATTTAGCTTTAGGTATCCTTCAGTGACCCATGTGAAACTCCATGTTCTTGTGCTCTCCATTATGAATTGAACCTTGTTGAGCTTGACATACACCTTTGTTTGGGAAACAACGCCAAATTATGTGTTTTCATTCATTTATGATTAAATTTGTTTCTATATTATCCCCGATTAATGCTTCTACGCTGCCAACAAGTGGTACCAGAGTGTCCGAAAATCCACAAGATGGAATCTTGATCTAATAAACACCCAAATATGTTTCCAAAACATAACAAAAAAAGTAACCCACACCATTCAAATTAATCGCACATAGGAAAAGAAAGGAAAAAAGTAGCTGCCCCAATCATAGTAAACAGAATACACAAAGTCACAACTTCAGAAATATCTTCTTCCACTAATCCAGTTGAACAAACAGTTACAGATGCATTGCAGCGAGTATGTCAAAAAAAATGTTATTGACGTAACTCACGTAAGAACAACATTAATTCGCGACAACACATACAAAATCCATACATTTGAAAAACAGAGTAAAAATAAAGGCAGAGAGGACCATACCTTGAGTGGGATTTGAGAATGAGAAAGGGAAAAGGAGAAGGTCACGAAGAGACCCAACAATAGCACGCACGCACGTAGTACAAACACGCACGCAGCTGAGAGAGGCACCAAAAAAAAGAAAGGGAAACTTAGGGTTCTTGAAAGGATGCGGGAAAAAAAAAAAAAAAAACAGAGCCTAAACCGTGGTGCGTGGCGGTGAAGAGAAATACCTGAAGATGAGAAGGAAAAGGAAGAAGCTGGAGAGAGACCGTGGTGCGTGACGGCGTGGCTGAGAGAGATCGTGGTGAGTGACGGCGTGGTTCGATTTGGGGAGGCACTACAAGGTGGTGCGAATCAGAACCGCTTGTCAGCGTCTACCTCCGTTGGTACACAAATTTTCAAACCTCATACACCTTGAGACTTTCTCTTCTTAAACCGGTGAATGGAGGGATTCAGAGGTGAAATTGCCAAAGCTTCTACACTTGCCAATTTCTTCTTATCAAGGTCAAGCTATTCCTTCCTATTTTGGATTTGGGGAAGCTGAGTTGAGGTTTTGATTTGGGGAGGGTTTTCGTTTGTGGAGGATGAGAGAGGGTAAGAGGAGTGTGAGGGTTTGAACGATTGGGGAGGGTTTCGGTTTGTGGAGGATGAGAGGGTGAGAGGAGTGTGAGGGTTTGAACGATTGGGGAAGGTTTTGATTTTGGGAGGGTTTCGGTTTGGGGAGGATGAGAGAGGTTGAGAGGAGTGTTTTGTTTTTTTTATTTTTCTCTTACGAAACCAGCCCTCCTTATAACCAAAAACCCAAAAAGAAAAAAGTGGGAACCAATAGCGCCAAAATTTTAGCAATGAATTCCCAACTCATTCACGGCGTAAAACACACGCCGTCTAAAAGGGTGAATTCCCAACTCATTCACGGCGTACAAAACACGCCGTCTAAAAGGTTATCCACGGCGTTTTTAAACTGCATGCCGTGAATAATGTCACATGTACTATATTAACGGCATGCATTTGGCGAATGCCGTTAATGTACCTCATCTACGGCGTGCCACATATGCACGCCGTAGATATAACGTCGTGAATATGTAATTTTCTTGTAGTGTAATAGGGTTTTATGCATAGTTGTGAGGTTAGGGTTTCGATAACCCTAAAATCACGTAGGTCTTATACAGCATGCTTAGCTTAGCTTAGCTTTTTGAGTTGTTTCTCATCATAGTCATTCTATATATGCTGCATATAGTTGAATCATGTTAGGCTTGCATTCATGCAGTATGTTTTATAGGTTTTTTGGAGACATTATTCTTTTCTAAGAATAATTATCCTTTTCGTTAAGTGAGGTTTCGCATGAGAGCCTTCTGCGATGTGTTTAAGCATGAAATCACTTCTATTGTGTTCTAGTGTATATATTTTACGTAGGATATGTTGATTGCACCTCCCCATGATGACTTTTTTACGTGAAATTATCTTAGGATAGTTTTGCTTAAGAAAGCTCGCCGTAGGAAGGTCTATTTTCATGTTTTACATATGATATCATCTTTTTTGGTTAGAATGTGCTTAGTTGTCATGTTTATTGATATTATTGGAGTTTCTCATGATTGTTAGTGTGTCTTTGGTAGGTTTTTATGCATGTTAGTCGAGTTATTGCATGTAGGATTGAGTTAGGGTCTTTAGTTATTCATTATTCTTGTTGTTTGCATGATAAATGGATAGTTTTAGGCCTTGTCATGGTTCTGTCCAGATTAGTATATTGCTCTCTTTGCATGATTTTGTGCACTTGTAAGGGTGCCAACAAGTACAAAGCTTATCCTATTGCAAATAGGGCCACTATTGCTTGAAATTGCTAATGCTAGGAGCTTTTGCGCTCAGGTAAGTAGGGTTTGAAGGTGCCCCAATTCACCTTTCTTTTTCTTTCTTTTCTCTTCTCCCTCTTAGGGTTATTTCTTAATATGGACATATGGTGATTATCAAGGGTTTTCCTTTATCAATAAAATTCTGGTTTTCTAGCAAAGTTTTCCCCTTATGGAAGTTTTCAATTTTGGACTATTCAAATAAGGAAACCTAGGGTTTTTACCATAGGTTCGTATTAGGTTGTAACCCTATTCTTTTCGAACTACGTGGACTTTGATCCATGTATTTCGCTACATGGTACGTAGGCGCTCTTCGTGAGGCTCAAGTCCATTCTAGGATCCAAGTATCCTAGGCTTTTCTTTTCTTCTTTTTTCTATTTTGTTTTATTTGATTGATTATGCATAGATGATTGGATGGAATATATGATATGCATGCTGTCCTGTGATGATATATGATGATATTTGAGTGAAAAAGATCTTAAGTTAGCCCAATCAAATTAAAAGACCAACTCGGGCGATGTGGGTGCCTATGGGCTTTGCCCAGAACCTTCCCACGTCGTAACTTAGCCCCCGAATCCAATTTTCTAGTTTCAAAGACTTGCTTTTCCTTTAATGGAGTCATGTGGTTTTGAAAATAAAACATTTTTATGATTTTCCTCTTTTCCCTAAAAAATGAGGCGTCGACTCCTTTTTGTTTGTTGTCTTTCACCTATCTATTTTGCCAAACCCTTATGGGCCACTTTCTGGGGTTCACAGTGTGATGTTAGCGTAATGTATCACACAAAATTTAATTATATTCTCAAAAAGGATAAATTATTTTGAAAAACAATTAATTTAATGGTAGAAACTTGCAAAAAATGAAGGAACTGACACATTATGATATTTGGTGGGAAAATATTAAAATTCTCTAGAGCTTAACCCATCTCACAATCATGGTTTTAACATGTTGATATATACCAAAGCAAGTATAACCGTTGAAAGTATCTCGAAATTTGACAGTGCAGATTTTAGAATGCATAACAATGATGAATCTTAGCCTTCCATGGGGTTTTGAGTGGGTTTCATAAAGAGTGAAAAACCATGGGGAAAAATATTAAAAATTTGTTTGAGATTAGAGCATAAAAAGATGAAAGAAAAATCTAAAATGAGAAAGAGAATAGGAGAAAAAGTCAGAGGGAGAAGAAAATAAGAGAAAGTATAAATCTTTTCAACTTTATGTAATTAACCATATTAACTATATGGAAGAATTTTGATTAAAATAGATTTTTTTCTTACCTTTTTTTTTTTTTTTTTTTTTTTTTTTTTTTTTTTTTTTAGTGTCAGAAGCAAATTAGGAGAATTTGAAGATTTCGGTAGATCGCGTTTTCTTTTTTAATCCTCATTTCCTTTATTTGTCTCTCTTTTTAATTATGATTATTTATAATTTTATATGTTCAATTTTTAGAAGGGAAAATGAATAGGCATAAAGAAAACAAAAAAATATAGTACAGTCTATTAAGTTTGGGTTGAACATTGTATAGTATGGGTTTTAATTTTAATCCTTACACATAAAAACAAAGAGATATGCAGTGAATACTAAGTGTGAACCCCGGAAATTGGGCCCACGAGGGATTGACAAAAAGATTAGTTTGTTTGAAAAGAAAAAGGAGTCGCCACCTTATTTTTTAAAGGAAACAAGGAAAACCCTAAAAATAATTTGTTTTAAGAAAACAATTTGAATGACTCCATGTTTAAAAAGGAAAGGCAAAAAACAGTCTTTTGGAAACCAAAGAAATCAGGGATTCGGAGGCTAAGTTATGACATGGGAAGGTTCTAGGCAAAGCCTATAGGCACCCATGTCACCCTTTCGGTCTCTCAGTTCATTTGGGCTAAATCAAGATCTTTCCATACAAAAATCAGCAAGTATATCATCACAAGATAGCATGCATATCATATATTTCATTCATCCATCCATGCATAATAAACAAACAAAACAGAAAATAAAGAAAAAGAAAACAAAACAAAAAGAAACCTAGGATGCTTGGATCCTAGAACGGACTTGAGCCTCACGAAGAGCGCCTACGTACCATGCAACGAAATACATGGATCAAAGTCCACGTAGTTCGATTAGAAATAGGGTTAAGACTTAATACAAACCTATGGTTAAAACCCTAGGTTTCCTTATTTGAAAGAGAATCAAATAAACAAGTTTGAATTTGGAAAATTCCACAAAATGGAAACTTTAACAAAAACTAGAATTTTATTTAACAAGGAAACCTCTAATTATACCATAAACTCATATTAGGAAATAACCCTAAAGAGGGAGAAGGGAAAGAGTTATGGAAGGGAGGTGAATTGGGGCACCTTCACACCCACTTACCTGAGCGCAACGACTCCAAGCATTAGCCATTTCAAGCATTGGCAGCCCCATTTGCCATAGGACAAATACCACACCTATTTGCACCCTTACACGTGCTCAAAACCATGCAAAAACACTAACATGCAAATCTGGACAGAATAGTACTAAGGCCTAAAATCATCCGCTAAGCATGCCAACAGTAAAAACAGCAAACTTTCATAAGCCTTAACATATTCCTAGAACCATATTATGCATAAAACCCTAGAAATAAACTAATCATGCATGCAAAAATATCATATTTACTCCATATGAAAAACATATACAGCAAACATGAAGAAAAACCATTGGAAAGACCTACTTTAACATGCTGTATAAAAACTAACATAAAACAAGGACTCTAAACCCTAAACTCACAAATATGCTTAAAAACATACAAAACCAACTCTAAACATGCTAAAATAAAAGTAAACAGAACCTAAACCATGCATATTAATTAACTAAAGCAATAAAACATGACAAGAAACCTAACTTTAACATACTATCCTAGAACAAGGACAACAGAAACACAAGAACCATAACTATGCATTGGAACCTATGAACTAACTCTAAAGCATGAAAAACTCCTCATGAACATCATCAATATCACATGTATTAACTAATAGAAACTTCAATTCATGGTAGAAATTACAAGCATTACATGCAATAGAGCTATCCTACATGATACCTTTGTTTAAGCTTGAACAGAAAAGAGGAATACCTTAGGAAGAGCCCTCCTTGCTGCTGTATGGACTCCCTCTTGCTCTTGTGGATGTCTTCAATCAATGTTCTTCAAGGCTACAGCAGGTCCTCTAGCTCTCCTTCAAGTCTCTCTCTCTTATTCTCTCTCAAACACTCAAGTATTAATGCATAAAGTGGCTCCCCTTGTGCTAAAGCATAGGGGGGTATTTATAGACTTCAATTAGGATTAACCAATGGCTGGGATTAAAACCCTAACAATTAATCCAAGGGCTATTAGAGACCCCCTTGGGGCTTAAGTAACTTAGAAGTTACCAAAAATTAGAAGAAAACTCGTCCAAAAGAGTCCTTGTTCGTCAAAATAGGGAGGAATCCGCTTCAGCAAGGAAACATAGAGCAATTAGGAAAGTGGCCTCGGGTGACCACCCAAGGCTGGGCGGCTAGCCACCTAGGCCCAGGCGGCTAGCCGCCCAGGCTTGGGTGGTCACCCGAGCCCACTTCTGATTTTTCTCCTATTTTGCTTCCTAATTCTTCTAGAAGTGTTTCAGGGGGCAAATTAACTCCGATTTTGATGAAACAAAAGCCAAAACGACCGTGTTTCGATGAGGAATATGTTTTTGAACATTTTAGGGTGAAAACCACTAACCATGGGGGCATGGTTAGGTTTGAACAAGGCGGTTAACCACTATGCTCTACCTTTGCTAAGCATAGGTATGCACATAGGATCAAACCAAACACTTTCCACATCAAAATTGAACTCCATAAAACACTTTTGGGGGTAAAATGATGACTAATGAAAGTCAATTTGAAAAGATTTGGTTGATAATTGTGAGTCAATTAGAGCTAACCCAAGGAAAGGTCAATTAACCAACTTGAACTGTATTGAGCCATTTTAATCCTGAGCCATTGACTTATCAAATTGAGCCTAGAAATACCTCTTATGCATCCATATGAACTCCAATTGACAATTTGGAGATCATTCCAAGGTCAAATGAAAAGTTTGTGACCTAAAAGACGATTATGCCCCTCAAGTCACAAAAGCTCTTATTATCCCTCAAGATCAACTCCGAATTGAACCAAAATTCATATCCATTGTCCTTGTAACTCTAGAAACCTAATGCAAGAGACTAGACTCAAAAAGAAAACAAAAACATGCATGAAATGATGAGCCCTAGTAAGGTGGTGCAAAAATGGGGTGTGACACTAAACGTCAACTTACCTCTACCGCATGAGAAAGAGCAAGTAATACCACAAAAAAAAAAAACAAAAAAAAAAAAGGAAAAAAAAAAGGTGAGAAATTTATCTTTTGGGGAATTTATCTTTCGGTGACCATTTCCCAGCTTAATACCAAAGAAAGAAAGTTAGTAGTCCTTTTGAAGCGCTTATCAAGTCAATTTGTGATAAGTGACAAACAATATCCTTTGTTTGGTATTAAGTTGGAAAGTGTGACTAAAAGTAGTTTTCTTAAAAGTCACTTAAAGTAACTTTTTGGCAAAATTACATTTTAATGACTATTTCCAAAATTAATATGAAACAATGGAAGTTAGTTGTCATTTTAGCACACATTTATAGTCACTTTGTAGCAAGTTGATAGAAGATATCCTTTTTTGGTATTAGATTACAAAATGGTTACTAAAGAGTAATTTTACCAAAAAGGAAATTCCGTCCCTGTTTCAGCATGTGAAAGGAAAAAAAAGAAAAAAAAAAGGAAAAAATTCTCATTTTGACACTTGGCACGTAAAGGGGTGCCAATCCTCCGTTTTAGATATATACTAAAATGGACCCGCGCGATGCGCGAGAACCAAACAGTAATATCATTTAAAGTACTTATATAAGTACTAAAAATGCTATTATTCTCTCTCAGTCTAATTAAACAGGATTATTAGAAAAAAGAGATTTAACAATCAATGTGAAATAAAAAAATCGGTTAAACTTAAGTAGTCAGGTTTTTAAGTTTACGAAACAACCTTTTAATGTTGATCCTACAGTCAAGATTATTCTTTTGACAACTTATATTAAAGGAATGAGAAGGAAGGTTGTACAGGGGAAAGGGAAGAAAAAAAATAAAATAAAATAAAGGAAGGGATAAGTGAAAAGAAGAGGAAAAGAAGGCTGTACCAAGGGGAAGAAAAAAAACAAAGAAAAAAAAGGAAGGAATGGATAGAAAAAAGGAAGAGGGAGAAGGAAGGCTGTATGGGGGTTGCTCACATCAAAGTATGGGCCCAAAGATTAAGAGAAAGATGAAATTTGAAGGGAAGGGCTATTAAGAAACTACCTCATATAGTGTTGATGCCACCTCACGTCTCCCTTTTTTTCTTTTTCTTTTTTGTTTTTCTCTCCATCGTCACACTCTCAATCACTCTCTCTCTTCCTCCTTTTTTTTCCTTCTCCAGTCACACTTTCTCTGTTACTCTCTCTCTCCTTTATCTCCCCCCCTCTCCTCTTCCATCTTCCTCCATTTCTCTCTCCTCTTCCTCACCTCTTCCTCCATTTTTTTTCGCTCTTTTTTTTTTTTTTTTTCTCTCCACCGTGACACTTTCAATCACTCTCTCTCTGCCTCTTCTTTTTTTCTTTCTCCAATCACACTCTCTCTGTCACTCTCTCTCTTCCTTTATCTCTTCCCCTCTCCTCTTGCATCTTCCTCCATTTCTCTCTTTCCTCTTCCTCGCCTCTTCCTCCATTTTTTTTCCCTCTTTTTTTTTCTCTCCACCGTCACACTCTCAGTCACTCTCTCTCTTCCTCTTTTTTTTTTCTTTCTCCAATCACACTCTCTCTTCCTTTATCTCCCCCATCTCCTCTTCCATCTTCCTCCATATCTCTCTCTCCTCTTCCTCCATTTTTTTTCCTTCTTTTTTTTTTTTTTTTTTTTCTCTCCACCATTACACTCTCAGTCACTCTCTCTCTAAATGGGTGGAAGAGCAAGAGAGAGAGGCAGTGGTTTCTGCTAGAGAAGAAAGAGAGAGAAAGAGGAGAAGCGTATGAGAGAAGCATGTGCTGACATCAGCTGTATGGGTCCAAAGTGAAAGAGAATGAGGGATTAAGGAGGGAAGACTTATTAGGCTGCCACCTCAGCATTTGCTGATCTCACCAAAAAAACTCCTAATTATAATATAAGAATAGATAATAGATGGACGAGTTTGCCCTTTGCAAGTCGATTGGTTTTATTTTTTCTTCAAAGACCAAAACAACACAAACCCACCTCTGTTACAAGTTTACAGTATCACCGGCGGCGATGTCACCAGGTGCAAAAATTTACCCGTCATCCATGTGCGCAAATCATTGTCTTCAACTTCTCAACCACCACATGGCAGGACTCCTCTCCCATACCCCAAAGACAGAACGCGTAACCCACTTGCCACCGTGTAAATTGGATCAGATTTGGGATGATCGGTTTAGGTTTTCGGGTGGGTTTTCTTCTCCGATGGAGTGTTGGGTATGTCCGTTTCATTTGCACAAGAAATGGTGGGTATAGTGGAGGTGGATGGAGTGGTAACGGTGGAAGGCGAGGTAGCGGAGCTTGATGCGGGCTCGAATCTGAGATCTACTTGCCGGCGGCGAGTGGGATATGTTTCTTGGGGCTTTGTGGTCGACGGCGAGGGCGGTTTCAAATCAAACCCATCCCTAACCCCACATGGCCGTGCGATAACCCAAATCGCTGGCCAGAGCAAAACCTTCACGATTCGCGTCTCACAGTCGTGATCCCCATTTCTAACCCAAAGAAAAGTCGCTGTAACCCTCCTCGCCGTCAACTCCATCCCTAACCTCCTTATTCTTGCTTTTATTTTTATTTTTATTTTAAAAATAAAAATGTTAGAAACAAAAATAAAAAATTCATGACCATTGTGGGGATGGATGAAGGCGGTGATGGAGGAAGGCAAGATGGATACTCTAAAAGAAAAAGATAATGAAAATGACGAAGAAGATGAAAGGGAGAAGCCATGGCCGCAATTAGTTCTGCCATAACACCTTTGCTGTTAACTACTCTAGTACCCAACAGGATTACCATGAAGGCTTTGACTTTAAGGGTAAATCTGTCCATCAAGGAGTTATCTACCAGATTATGCTCCTCATCCTGCTATTGTGCTAAAGATGGAAGATGGAAGCAATCTTCTTCTCCTTTTAATTGTTTGTGAGTATATTGCATCCAGCTGTTAAATAGATGAACTGAGAGAACTTTTGAAAACTGCATTAGATGCTATTAGCTAAATGTTTCCTCCTGAAATGTGATGATTTGCCTTTAATTTTAGTGCAAATGCCTAGCTTGATACTAATGGATTTCAATGGTGTAAGATTACTATAAAATTATGGGTATACGGAATACCTCAGCCGAAACAAATCGGATCTTTGTACTTGAATTACAAGTCCCACCCAATCACGAACTTTGAAGATGCACCCACTCGTCAATGGAGAAGGCTACTAGAGTCTCTCCAATAATATCCACACTCCAAATTCAATGGCTATGGTGATGGTTGCCAGAGAGATGAAACAGAGAGAAGAAAGGGCTGGAATATTTTCACATTACATCTGTTGACCTCAACAGACACACATATATATAGGTATATCTTATGTCTGTTCCCAACAGACATAACCCATTTAATCCAACTAACCCATGTGAGCGCTCCATGGGTTGTGGGTCAGGTCAAAACCCGATCCAAATACCAACAAGTGGAAATGCCTAGCTTGATGGTGATGGCTGCAGTTTGCAAAATTCAAAGTGTATGTTTTATGGTTGATATAGCTGTTTGAATTTATTTATTTATTTATTTTAAATATGAGAAACCCCGGGCCCATGTGAAACCTCCTAACCCACATGAGCCAGTTGATATAGCTGTCTAATTTTGATATAAGCATATTCTTGTCTAATTTAAATGTTATTGAAGTTGGTATTTGTGTCTCAGGCTAGGCCCACTCCATATCAAATAATAAAGCAGATGATAGATAAGATGGGTATGCCCTATGCTTTTTCTCCTCTAATTCTTTCATGTTTTTTATTCTAGATGTCCAATATCTTTAGAACTTATGTTTTTATAGAACCTTAAATCTACTTGTTCTTTTCTTGTCTAATTATTGAAGGTGAAACTTGCCCAAGTCACGAAGAGAGTGCAGGAAGCATATTTTGCTAGGTTATACCTTACAAAGGCAACTTCCACTGTTTGCCCTTGATTCACCCAGCAAACATGTGAAACCGGTTATACCTTAGATGCAAATTGCAAATTGCAAATTGAGTAATTGGTTAGCTGATCATATCTTCAATGCATGGATAGATGGATTATGAAGCAGAGACTCTTAGTTTCGATATTCGATCTTCTGATGTCATTAACATTGCAGTGAGATGCAAGGTACTTTGGCTCCCCTCAATACTTATTATTAAATTTATTTTCAAACAAGAGGTGTTGAAACTGTCTTTAGAGCGTGTTTGGCAGGAGCAGAATCGGGGGGAAAGGAATGGTTGAAACTATTCCTTTCCCTTGTTTGGCATAGGTGGAAAATGTGGAATCATTAGAAAGGAAAGGATGGAAGGGATTTGGAATGGCATCCATACAGTTTTTAATTCTGCCCATAAGTGGGTGGGATTGGGGGGAATGGTAAGCTTATTTAAGAAAGGCTTTCCCTCCAATTTTAGTAACTTTTTGATGCTTAACTGGAGAATGGAAATTCTTTTTATTTCCATTGATTCTCTTCCTTTCTCTTAGAATCTCTTGTACCAAACATCGTGTTTTGTGCCGATTGCATACATGTTACCATGGAACAAGGACATATTCCAAATTTATCCGGTTGCAAAAGTTTGACATGGAAAATATTGGACCTCTTTAAGTATGACATTAGCCACAGGCATCCTTTAGTTGGTTAGCAGTATGGCCAAGTTGTCCCATATCTTTTTATTCCGAGGGAAGGCGTCTTGATGCATGCGACAGCTTGGATCTCCCTCTATGTCTTTGCCCAAGTGGAAACAGGGCAGGTTTACGTATTGCAACCAATATATATTTCATTGCTACTGAGATGGTAAATGCTAATTTTTTGCCATATCACATGTAGGAGTCTATACAAGCAAACAAGTATTTGGCCTGCGATGATGGAATGAAAATTGTGGAACCTGCAAACCCAGCAGGACAAGCTCCTCTATCATCCACAGAAGTGGATAGCTAGATTGATAATTCTATTCACATGGTCTTCATTCAGTTTGGATGTTAAACAATTGGTATCCGAAGTGTTATTTTCTTTCGTTTTTCTTTCTACTATTTTTTTCATTCACACTCTCAACTTAAAGATACGAAACTTAAAAAAGGCTGCCTCTCACGGGCACGTGCACCTTAGCCCTTAGCCCCTCATTCCTTTTAAGGGATAGGTTTGCCCTTTTAACAATCTGTAAAGTGATTAAGTGAGTTGATTTTTGTGATTCCTTCCAAACTTTATAATATCATAATTTCATTTTATATGTTTTTTTGAAAACGAAAAACTTCGGCAATTTTGCTTACTTAACAAGCTAAAGAGCTGCTTTTGCTTTACCCATCTCAAGTGAACATGAGAAAACACCACCATCCGATCACCATTGACAACATCATTGGTATCCTTGGTTAATTGGTTTTGTTCAATTGCTACGGTATAGAATTTATATTGACTTCACACAGAAATTTCTCTGTTTACCAAAATTATATTCTCTTCACAAAATTAAATTCTCCATTTACCATCCCATCCTTGCTTCAAAACGGAGAACTCTAGACTTGGATTCAGTGCTAGGCGAGCCCAGGACTGTGCTAGGGTAACCTGAGCGATTGAGTTAATATTTTGACAGAAAAATAAAAAAGGTACCATCAAAATGACCAAAATGATTTCATGAGCACATTTTTAATCTTTAATGTGAGTCGTCAAAATCAAAGTTCAACGGCTCAAATTACCCCAACACCGTAGTGGACTTAAACTGAATCCAAATCCCAGAGAACTCCATAACCCGTTTGCTTCGAAGGAAAAAAACAGAGTGCGAAATTCATAACCAATTGGAAAAACTGCACATATAAACACGGTGGGCAAATTCCATAACCCACGAAAATTGTCTTCAGGGCGAATTCCATCACCCACGAACCATCCCCAACACAAGAAAAAATTTATTAAATAAAAAAGAAAATTCCATAACCCAAACAACTTCGACAACCCATTGTTACAACAAGAGCATGGCTGAACCGAATGATATTTCAAAACCAAATTGGGAAATGGCATAGGTTTTGGTTGCAGGATTTTAAGAATAATTTAAGTATTTTTTATTGATTGGTCGAAACTCGAAAGTTTTTTGGGGAAAAAGAAATGATCAATTTTATGTTGAAATATTCTGAAGCATCGAGCCTAATCTTTATGACTTTCTTGAGAAGTCTCAATTGTTTTTCTTTCTTTTTTTTAATTTTTTTTTTTTGAATTTGTGAACTGGCGACTAATTACACTTCTGGTAGTACTAAACCTTGTGGGTAGAGGAGAAGAAGAATTGAAAATTTGGTGACATGGAAACTGCCGTATTGACTTATATCCAGACATTATACTTTGAAAAAGTGAATTGGGTACTCTATTGTCTCCATAGTCTCTTTGATGGGTAAGTTTGATCAGATTCTGGGAGAGTATGGACCCAGCGGTCTTTTTTTATTTATTTATTTATTTTGGTCTTTTATAAACAAGAGTATGTTGGAATCTGAACCTATCACAAACTCTACAAGATAGTCATCCATTCTTTTCTCTATTTTTATCTTAAAGCATCTCTAAGAGATCTATTTATTCAACCCCTGACAATTTTAGCTAATCGAATCACAAATAGAGTCCAGTTCACGACTGTAAATGCGCCACTCCATCTGAGAAAACCCCATAGCTCACAGCAGCCATTCACTTATAGTATCTTTTACTTTTTCCAAATTACTGAGATGTTAACTTTAACGGAATGAAGTTTTGCCCCAAATCTTTGGTTTCCTCTCTCATCCTAGAAAACTCACCAAAACAGCATCCATAAAGGATGGATTTGCAATAAGAAAAATAAGCATAGAGTAGGGTTGAGAGGGTCGGATGGAATTGTGAGGAATTTTTTATATATATAGAAATTGGTCTTGCTTTTTTTCTTATAAATGGTAGTTGGTGTGAGCTAATCATGGATTGCCCGGAAAATTGGAACATGGATAGACAGTTGGGAGGGGACAGGCAAAAAATACCCAAGAAAAGATGGTTCTATGAAGTATTAAGTGATTATTCATCACTGTAACTCTTTTTTTTTTTTTAGCCACTGTTACTCAGTCGGTGCAATAACAATTTTTATCCTTCAAAATCCATTAATGAGGTATTGGGTTCCTATGTGTACTGAAGGCACCAACACAGACAACCAAGAAAACCATAAGAAACTCGGTGAAAGATCATTGATGACCCATCATTTCTCTGATCACCGTCAGAAGAGGAGTGATGACAAAATCTTGGTCCGGCCACGAAATTCCATCGCCACAGATTGTGCTGATGATGCGAAACAGCGATGACAAAGATTATATATGAAGGGGTCATCAGAGAGTTGTTGACGGTGAAGATGATCGGAGAGTTGTCGACGGTGAGGGCAAAGTTGGAGCGAGATTGCAAGAAGAGGAAAGTGATGTCGCAAACGTCAAACTAACATAGATAAGCTTGTGTTTACCCTTTTTTATTTAATTTTAAAAAGGTATATGACATGGAGAGGATCCACACCCGGTGGTGACTTCGAGCAAAGGCGCAATTGGAAATTGCCTGGATGCTTCCTCATGTTTGAATTAAAGTAAACCAAAGAGAAAAAGGGGAGACTGGTGAGCTTTTATTAGACTGCTATAGATTCTGTCCAGCTGCGAGTCTAATTTAGTCTATCTGCCAAGGAATTTGAAACACACCCAAGTTTGTAATTTTTCCATTTGCTTCACATGACGACCCAAAATCCATCTTCTTCTTCTTCTTCTTCTTCTTCTTCTTCTTCTTCTTCGGCCTCTAAATGGATTTAAGACGTCTTCGTGAGTTTCCGAGGCGAAGACACACGCAAGACCTTCACCGACCATCTCTACCTGGCTCTGAACCAGAAAGGAATTCATACCTTCAAAGAAGATGAAAAGCTTGAGAGAGGAAAAGAAATTCTGCCAGGCCTCCTAAGAGCAATTGAAGAATCGAGGTTTTCTCTGATTGTTTTGTCCAACAACTATGCTTCTTCCACATGGTGCTTGGATGAGCTTGTGAAGATCCTTGAGTGCAAAGAGACCGGTTTTGCCCATTTTCTACAACGTGGATCCGTCGAAAGTAAGAAAGCAAACAGGGAGTTTCGCGAAAGGCGTTTGCTAAATACGAAGAAGAAGATTTCGAGGGGAAGGTATGAGAAGGTGCAGAGGAGGAGGGCGGTTTTAACGGAGGTGGCCAACTTATCTGGTTGGGATTTACGCAAGATTGCAGATGGGTGCATAGTTTTCAACTGAAATGTCTCCTTTTTTCTTTTCTTTTTTTTTTTCTTATTTTTTTTTTTTTAAATTGTTGAAGATCAACACCGCCTTCTTCAAAAATCCAAATCTGTCTTCACCGTCTATCTCTAGATCCTTTTACAATCTTCTCCTTTCTTCGTCTTCTCTCCTCTCTCCAGATCTTTCTCCTTCTTTCCCTTCTTTATATTTCTCTCTCTTTCTAAAATCTTCTTGTTCTACTGCCATTGCTGATGTATCTAGGAGCTTCCAACACAAAGAACCGACCTGCTTAAGTCGGTGAACAGCGGGTACAAATAGGGAGCACGGCTCCCATTTTGTGTGTGCAAGTGTGAGTGCTATCATAAGCTAGTCTTGGGTGTTCTTGAGTGTAGCATAGTTGTGTGTGAGTGTATGAGTTACTAGTGTATATAGCAAGTATAGAAAAGTAATGTGTAAGTGAGGTGTCCCTATTTGTATAGTTCATTTCCTTATGAGTGGTTGTGAGGTATTTGTGTATAATGTATTTTATACACAATAAATAAAAGAATTATTTTTATAATTCCGTTGCGTTCTACTCAACAAAAATTACAATTAGGGATACGAGGATATCTCGCACATTATTCAGCCAAACTAATCTCAAAAGATTTGTGCAAAATTTTCCGTATCTATATATACAACGATAATTACTCTCTCCATTCCTACAATCCTACTTGGCTGTCCCTTTTGAAAAAACATGTTTTTTTATGAAAGCATTTAAATACTTTCACTGTTTCACATGAACATATATGTTTTAATATTTCAGTTTCATGCTCAAATGTATAAACATTGGAAAAATTAAAGATACACTACCTATGAGAAATAATATTTTAGGAAATTAAGTAAATTTAATCATTAAATTTTTGAATGACGCTATAATTTTTAAACATCCAAAAAAAATAAAAATAAAGGTCTAATAAAATAGAATGGAAGGAGTACGAGTTTTAAAGTGTAATCTTTCTTGCTTAATATAAAGTGGTATTCTCTCCATCCCATAAAGATAAGTCATGTTTGACAAGAGATACAATTTAAGAAAAATCATTATTGCATTGGTTAATCATTTATTAAATTTCATCTTTCCAAAAGTACCTTCCCCTACTTGATATTAGGTTTTATGTTAAAAATAATTATTGAAATTAGAAAGGATAGTATAAAAAAGTTCAAATTTTTTATGATTTGACTTTTCAAAGTAGACAAACATTTTGGGAGCATAAAGATAACAAAAATGACTTATCTTTATGCGACGAAAGGAGTACAAGTTTTCATCTTGAGTATTTCCATAGGTGGTAGATCAGCTACCCTCTATTTTTTTATTTTTGTTTACAAATAGAGAAGTTTGAACACTTATTTTATCCTAAATTCCTAGTCTTATCTTTTACTTCACACTCTCTTATCACTAGACTAGCCCTAGTGGCTTAGATCCGCTTTCTATTAACTGCTGATCCGGCTTTTTGTTTGGAAAAATGAAACCTTATATAAAGGCACCACTTCTAGTATTCTCCGCACAATCCCTTATGTGCACATGCATGCCATGTTGTCATTTAAGACAAAGTACCCATGTTTGATAGGTCAAGTTTATGAAAAATCATTTTTTTTTTTTTTTGATAACCTGTGATTAACGGTTCCTTAAACTTGCATCTCAAGAAGCAAGTTTTGGATTCGACTTTGCACCTTTTTTTTTGGGTCGTCAATCACTAATCGGGTTTATCCAGCTTGGTGTTAAATAGCCCCCAAGTGGACCGTGACCTTACCCGTGTTCCAAAAAATTAGTCAAATAAAAAATTTGGAAATCTCTATTGGCAAAAATGAAAAGAAAAAAAAATTATATTTGTACTGATGAGTTATGAACTTTTAATGTTCTCATCTTCTTTTTGTTTTTTTTTTTGGGATGCCCTAATGATCTTATCTGTTATTCTGTTAACCTGTTTAACAGTCTCATCCAGATATTTATTTTTTTCTCAAAAATTTTGAAAGTTGCTTCACCATTCATGGAATTTAATACAATATCAATACGGTTATGGTGCAGGTGTCGTTACGTACCCAAAAAAGAAAATCTCTCTATATATATACACACAATATATGTTGTTATAATTAAAGGTTGTAATCTTCAACTTGATTTGATTATAAATACATTTAATGTACTAATTAGGATTCCTCAAGTAGTAAGTTATGATCCTTTCAATCATGGTGAATAGGCAAATTTTAGTGTGAACTTTACAAACTTTAAAGTTTGAATTTCATTCAAGTCAATTGTTTTCTACAACATAATATATCCCACATTACTAGCAGAAAGAAACCAATGAATCAATAACCTTTTTGCAACAGTTTGTAAAAATCACCCATGCCTCTCTCCCTTTAGTTAAGAGTAAACTCCACTAGCATAATGTGTCCAATCTCCAACTTTGAAAATTTTTTATGTTGCAATCTCACAAAGCCTCATTCCCAAGTCAGGATTAATTCCAAGTAAAATTACAGGTTAAAGCGGCAATGAGTCGAAGCCTATCAATTCTCACAAACCAAACAAGTTTGGTGCTTCAATTCAATGTTAAACTAACATTAAAACAATAGAAGGTTTTTTTGCCGAAAAAAAAAAAAAAAAAAAAAAAAAAAAAAAAAAAAAAAAAAAAAAAAGAAAGAAAAGAAGCTATAATAGTTAACAATAGATTATGAAAATTAGAAGAAATTCAAAGAATAAAACTAGAATGCATGAAACAATGAAGAAAATAATAGGAAAATCAATACAATACATGTACCATTCAAAAAAGTACAACCTCAACATTTACAACATCTTTCAGATCTAATTTCACTACTCTCTTTTTTCAAGGTCAGCTTACTCAACATAATGAAACAATTTTTAACAAGTGATTTTATTAATTTCATTAGGACTAGTAAAATTATTTTATTTTCCAATAAACTTTTTCAATTGTGGTGAAAAACCTTACTAAACATTATCATTGTACTTCATTCATGTCTCCTTATAAATTTTTTGGTTAATAGGACTTACGACACGTTTATTACGTGTTACGATTGGCAGGCATGAGGCGAAATTGATCCAGAAAATTGTTCAAGAAATTTGGAGTGAATTGAATCAGAATTATTCATTCTTTTATGTTTCCAAGCATTAAGTTGGAATAGATTCCCATGTAGATAAAATATATTTGTTATTAGGTGTTGGGACATGGAATGATGTTCGCATTATAGGTATTTGGGGAATTAGTGGAATAGGTAAAACAACTTTAGCAAAAGCAATTTATAATCGAATAAATGAACAATTTGATGATAGTAGCTTTCTTTCAAATGTAAAAGAAGTTTCAAGAGGACATGGCGGCCTAGTTCATTTACAAAGAGAACTTTTTTATCAAAACCTAAACGAACCAAATTTGAATATAAGCAATGAAGATAGAGGAGTCAATGTGATAAAGGAAAGGCTTCACAACAAAAGAGTTCTCATTATTCTTGATGATGTGGATCAGCAAAACCAATTGGAAAAATTAGTTGGAAAACTAGATATAATTGGTTTGGAGCTAGAAGTAGAATAATCGTAACAACTAGAGATAAACATTTGCTAACTACACATGAAGTCAATGAAATTTATATGGTGGAAGAATTGAACCATGATGAAGCTCTTCAACTCTTTAGTTTGAATGCCTTCAAAAAAGATCATCCAAAAGGTGACTTTTTGAAGCTTTCAAACCATGTAGTAATTTATGCTAAAGGCCTTCCGTTGGCTCTTAAAGGTTTGGGCTCCTTTCTTTGCAAGAGAAGTGTAAATGAATGGACAAGTGCATTGGATAAACTACAGAAAATTCTAAACAATGAAATTCATGAAACACTTAAGTTTTGATGGACTAGATCAAATGGAAAAGGACATTTTTCTGGATGTTGCATGTTTCTTTAATGGGGAGAATGAAGAATATGTGACAACTGCACTAGAGAGTTGTGGTTTCTGCCCAAATATAGGACTAAGAGTTCCAGCCTAGAGATTTCTCATAACTATTTGCAAAAATAGGGTATCAATGCATGATTTACTACGAGAAATGGGTCAAGAAATTGTTCGACAAGAATCTCCCAAAGATCTTGGCAAACGTAGTAGGCTATGGCTGTGGCTTCAAGAGGATGTCTATTGCGTGCTCCAAAAAACTACGGTGAGAACTAAATATGTGAACCCTCCCATTTTCATTTAAGAGGCAATAAAACTACATAATTTTAGTAAGGCTCAATTTAATTTTTGCCTCACTTATCCTCTCCTCCTGGTTGTTAGGTTATAGAAGCAATTGAAGGTATAACCTAAAATTTTGGACAGCAAAACAGGTACACGTACGCAATAAAGCCTTTACAGGGATGGAAAATCTTAGAATACTCAAATTTTCTAATGTGCACCCTTTAGAAGGCTTTAATTACGTTCCTAATGGGCTCAGGTGTTTAATTTGGGATGGATACACCTTAAAATCAATGCCATCAAGATTTGATACGAAGAGCCTTGTTCAACTTTACATGTCTTATAGTCGCATTGAATACTTTTCGGAGACCAAGGTATGGTTATAAGTTTTTGACCCCAAAAAAAGTACAATTATAATTAACAGTTTATTTTCCTTAAAGAAACTTTTTTCTGCTGAATAATATAAAGCACACACACCAACACATGATCTTCCTCAAGGAAAGTTATGTAGGTTTATTTACTCAAACTATTACATTTTGTTGTTACAGATCTTTGAAAACTTGGAATTCCTTAATTTCAATCACTCCCAATACCTTCTCGAAACCTCTGACTTCTCAGGGATGCCAAAGCTTAAGATATTAACTCTTGAAGGTTGTACGAGGTTGGTGAAGGTTCATCCATTCAATTTGGCTCTCAACAGGCTTGTTTTCTTGAATTTGAAAGTTTGTAAAGGCCTTAGAAGTCTTTGGAGGAGCATTAAGTTCGAATCTCTTGAAACTCTTACTCTTTCTGGTTGCTCGAAGCTAGAGAAGTTTCCAAAGTTCCTAGGGAATATGAAGCATCTGTCAAGGGTTTATTTGGATGGAACTACCATAAAAGTGCTACCCTCAGCAATTGAACACCTAACTAGGCTTGTTTTGTTGAATTTGGGAAATTGCAAAATCTTTCTAGTCTTCTGAGCAGCATATGTAAGTTGGAATCTCTTGAAACTCTTACTCTTTCCGGTTGCTCAAGACTTGACAAGTTACCGGAGAACTTAGGGAACCTGCAAAATTTGGTGGCCCTTTTTTTAGATGGAACTTCTATTAGAGAACCACCATCCTCCATTGTATATTTGAGAAACCTTCAAGAATTATCCTTTTGTGGATGTAAAGGATCAACATGTAATTTGTGGAAATCAATGTTCTCGTCTTGGTTTTTCCCAAGAGAAGTTCCATGTTCCAGCAGTTTGATGTTACCTTCTTTATGTTACACTCTTTAAGAAGACTAGATCTTAGTGTCTGTAATCTGTCAGAAGGAGCAATCCTTAGTGATATCGTTAGCTTATCCTCGTTGGTAAGGTTAAATCTAAGAAAAAATAATATTGTTGGCCTACCCACAACTTTTGGTCAACTTAATTGCCTGAAAGTCCTTTGGTTAGAGGATTGCACTAGGCTTCAAGCATTAGCACCGCTTCCATCAAGTGTACGTAGAATAGAGTCTCACGGTTGCATATCATTGGAAACATTACCATATCCATTTGTTGGAAAATTTGCAACTTAATCATTTTATACTTAGCAACTGCAAAAAAATCGATGGCCACATACTTCTTCAACATGCATCTAATGGTTATGAGAATATTCTTGTACCTGGAAGTGAGATTTCGAAGTGGATGACTCATCAGAGCATGGGGTCTTCAATTTCTTTCGAGATGCCTCCACTTCAATAGACTAATTTGGGTAAATTGCAATAACCCACCTGAAGTATAAGGGGGTCAGCAGATAACCCCCCCTTATGTTTTAATTTTGTCAACGTGCCTCCCTTATGTTTTAATTTTTGTCAATGTGCCCTACTGTCACTCGCTGTTAATGAAAATTGACAAAAATTAGTCACATGGCTACGCATGTGATACTGTTAAAGGACCCATGTTGCCCAAAATCGTTGGAACCCTCGTTGGCGTCATGGCCAATTGGGTGACCATCGATAATTGGTTGTCTTCCAATTAAACTGGGGGGCACATTGACAAAATTTAAACATAAGGGGGGTTATCTGCTTACTCCCATACTTCAAGGGGGGTTTTCTGCAATTTACCCTACTAATTTTAAAGGAATTGCCCTTTGCGCTGTTTTTACAACCAAAAACGCTACTGTTCATGGATTTAGCATTTTCTACTGCTTTCGTGATGTAATTAGTAATGCCTCTTTTACATCAAGTTCTCTGTGTATTCCTTTCCCTGGGAGTAGACATATCGAGTCAGATCATGTATTGCATTGTTATTAAACCCAGACCGGTGAACCGGTGACCCAGACACTAGACCGGTCCAGTTTCTTAAATGGATCGGAAATGCATGCAAACTGGAGAAACCGGATTAAACCGATCTAAACCACTGGTTTTTTATATGAACCGGATGCAAACCAATCCGGTTGGACTGGTACTAATACTCAAGGACCTAGCTTGTGTTTAAAAATTCTAACATTTTGTGTGTATGGCGAGTAGAAACGTGGATGTACACACCAAAGGAGTTCTTAACCACTAGACCACCTAATGCAAATGTAAAAAATTTCACGTACAACACATATTATTTAAAGTCTAAATGTATACATTTTATTTTTTGGTATTATTTTAATTATTTATTATTATTTTAATTATATAACCGGCCCAACTGGTGACCCGATGGTTGAACTAGTGACCCAATGACTCGACCTCCAGACTAGGTCAATGACTAGTTCGGGTTTAATAACTATGATGTGTGGCTTAGATATTTCCCCAGGAATTGCCTGGAGACAAAAAAATGTACCTCAGATGGATGACACCACATTGAGGCTTCATTTGAGATCCATCACAACAAGTGTAAGGACGCATAGAACCAAGTGAAAAAGTGTGGGGTTCATATAATATATGAGGAAGACGATGTGCCAACGATGATACACTATAACTCTTCATTTCACCATTCAGCACTAGAAGAAGAAGAAGGAGGAAGAGGAGAATGAGCAGAGGAAGATATTATTAGTAAACATACTAGGAGAAGGCTCATTGAGGAGGAAGCAAGGGGAAGTCCAAACCCTAAAAGGATGAGAGGAAGCACCGACACAATGCTTAAACTTAATGACAAAGAATCATCCTAGCAAGCATCTGGCTAGCATCATAGCTCACACATCCTTTGTCTACAAAAGTAAAGGCAAAAAATGGGTGTAGTGACATTCCTTAAAATTGATTCTACAATATCAACTATAGTGATAACTACAAATAAAAGTGACAATTCAAACTAGTGGTATTTCATGAATTCCTTAAAATTGATTCTACAACAACAACTATAGTGATAACTACAACATTTTAAAATATTCTAATTCAAGGTGATAGATCTATGCCTTCAACCCTGTGTAAAATTTCTTGAATTATTTAATTTCGAATTGGACAACCAAAGAGGCCATAACTTATTGAAATTAAGTGCTTGAAGCATTAAAAAAAGTCATTGTTCTTGAAACCGATTTTAATTTGGTTCCTCAGAAATTCTCTAGTCAGTGAGTAGTTGGCCACTAGGATACAACAACTAGAAGCATGCTAGTAAGTGTGCACTCACGATAGCAGGCCGCAATGAAAGTTGTCAACTTAACCCAACTCAATTTTTAAACAAGGAAAAAAAAAAGACTGAAAACCACAACTGTTTTTGGGTTCCTCGATCTTTTTCGTTCATTTTAACTCAAATACATTTTCATAAGCTTTTTTTTTGTAGTGAAAAATGATGGTTGCCTTCAGGGATGGAAATAGGAATTCACATTAGAAGGGTCAATTTTTTATTTCATCGTACTTCAATAAATTAGAAAAATCCCTTCAAAGAAAACCAAAGGAATCTCATTCAAATTTTCTTAGTATTGCTTCTCTACATAATTTAGTATCTTCATGAATGAAGTTCTTGGCTTGCTACCAAAAATAAAAATAAAAAATGTAATCACAATCAGGGGCGGAGCCAAATGTGACCTAGGGAGTCCACTAGCCCTAAAAGAACCCAAATCAAGACTGGTGTATGTTTCGTTTGGATCCTAGATTTTTGTTATTATCCCCAATGCCAAACTGCGACGATTTTTAGCTTACAAATTCTTAAACCCAATTCCTTGCAAGCTCCTTTCCAAGAAACCACCCAAGCTCCCTTATAATATATATAGATAAGAGAATCAAGAGCAGACACAAGCTCAACACCATTAATGAATGTCAAAGAGTTCTTCTTTAGGTGAAAATTGGACATAAAATGTACTCAAACATAATGTTGGCGAGTTATTCTTATAATACACTTGTGGTATTTTACTTCACTGGAATGTCGCATGAGACAATCACATTGATAATAAACACGACATATGTGAGATAATAAACTCAACGAGGAAAGAATATTAGGACCCAATGTTGTCTTAGACGGGAGATATACAATCGCTGTTTGAATTTTCGAGAAAGATCCTTGGAATAAGATATCAAAGATCTTTCTCGACTATTCGAACTATGACTTTATCATCTCCCATCTAAGAGAACAACAGATCCTACTGTACTTTTATCCCTTTCCTCATCGAGTACATAATTTTACAAATGCTTCATTTATTGTCAGCGGTGCTTGTCTCAAACTCTTACATGACTTCTTAGTGAAGGGAAATACAAGAATATTATTTGAAAAATGCTTCATCAACATTACGTCAAGTAGATTTTCCGTTTATTTCTCATCCAAGGAGAATTGCTTAGCAATCATCAATGCGATTGAACTTGTTTCTGCACCAGATTCAATGCTTTTATCTTTTATATAGCATATAAGGGAGGTTAGATGGTTTCTTCACTGAAGCACACAATGGACTGGGATGAATAATTCATAATATGAAAATCTTCACAAATTTCAGTTTGGTAGCTACATGGACTATAACAAACATTCAGGATCTACAACCATCCTTGAGTTGAGTTCTTTTCGGTGACCCACAATCACTTTTGTAACTTTCATTTTCCATTGCAACAAGACTTGTGAAAAAATTAGTTTTTTATAATCTTATATTATATTTTTTTAATAAAAAAAATTATCTTTTCCTATAATTTTTCTATATTCAAACTATTAATTTTTTACATTTGATCTCATGCATCGTATGAGTTCATCGCTGCTATATATAAAGTAATCTAGGACAGCCATGTGGTTCTTTTTTTATAACCACGCGGTGCTTTTCCATTTTTTTTTTTTTTTTGTTCTAACTTTATCTTCGATTTATTTTTTAATAAGATAAATTATCTTATCTTAAAGAGGAAATTTATGCTTGCCTTCATCCAAATCTCTTTCTTTTTTCCCTTTATCTTTTTTGATGATGTCCACACACACACACGCGCGCACACACACACACACACACATATCTATATATATATATATCTTTTTTCTTCTTCTTCTTCTTTTTCTTTTTCTTTTTTTTTTTTTTTTTTTTTTTGAACTTTTTTTTTATGAGTTCGAACATATATATATCTTTTAATCTTATCTTTCTTTTTCTTTTTTTTTTCTTTTTTTTAAAAAAATTTTTTAAAAAAATTATCTTATCTTAAGAGAAGATTTATGCTTACCCTCTTTCATATCTTTTAGTTCTTAAATTAATATAAACCCAAACCCAAATAACTCTCAACCTATTACCACAATAATATGATAATTTAGTGGTATTCTCCTCCCTTATTGAGTGAGTGATTTTAAATTTAAGGTCTTAGAGAAGCATTGATACCCAACAAATGGCTGGGATTGGATTGGGCAACCCATGGCCTCCCCTAAGTGGGCTAAGCCCAACCCTAATTTGGTTGGGTTGGGATTTTTAACCTACGTTCATATGAAGTCTAAAAGACTAAAGCTATGTTTTTTATGAGAGAATGAAGAAAGGAATGGAATGGTGATTCCATTAGCCCAAAAAGAGTGATTGTTTAGTAATCTAAGATAATAGAATGACTATTTCTTTGTGGGGGTATATTCCCTCCAAGTCCAAGGAGGGAATAACCATTCTTCCTCAAACTAAAAGGAATGACCATTTTCATTTTATTCTCATCCTTATTCTCATTCCATCCTCTATCCATTCCATTCACTCAAACCAAAAGCAACCAGCTAGCTAACTACGGACCTAAGCTCACATATAAATAAAGTTGGCTAAGGGTTTCACCATTGTGGACTCAACCCATGCACTCAAGCTTCAGCTCTACAAGAAATGTATGAAACAAAAAAATAAAGATCCCTTCCAGCTTATAGACACATAAACTCGACCCTAACATGAAATTCTAATAGACAATGAATTAGAGAATTATCTCTCTAAAGTGGAAGATATGAGGTTGGTTGAATCGATAAATCAAAACAGCATGCATCTACAACTAAAATTACTCGGAGGCAAAGCAATAATAAAAAGGAAGAACATGCCTACCTAAGCGCCAGATTGTCGACCCTTCCATTGACGGCCACAACCATCAGACGAGGCTTCCCTCCTTGCAATGAAGGGCCCCTTCTCTTTCCGTTGCTGATATCTTTATAGAAGACATCTCTTGTATATAATACGTTATTTTGCTTGAGGAATTCACGTCTACTTTGGACCCGGACAAATTTGTGACGTGGTAATCTTATTATTGCATAGACAGAGTGTTTCTTGGATCTGTGCCACATACGCAGCCGTGGGGCAATGGCCTTTGTAAATCTTTGGAACCTTTTTTTTTTTTTTTTTTTTTAATACGGAAAATGCTACCTCATACACTAATATCACCCGCTGTTAGATCACTCACCGTTAGATTACAGATTACCCACAAAACGTGGAACCTTTTTCTTGATATCTTACATCATGACCCAAATGTCCTACTATCTTCCTTATATATATGTGGTGGATGATGGTCCCGTGGGTGATAATGGTTGGTGGTATAGCATAATAGTTTTTTATTTTAGAAAAAAAAAAAAAAAAAAAAAGAGAAGAAAGAAATAAATAATTCTTTATCGGACAATGTTTGGCTCTTCACAGTGGAGCAACAACTCCTCCTCCTTCCCACTCATATTACACCACATGTAATAGTAAATTTTAAAAAATATGGATATGCGGATACAGATACGTGGACATGTGAATACAAATATATAGACACATAATCATATTCATTGAGACACATGAACATATATATAGATATCTATACTACCTATAAAAAGATGAATGTAAAAAAAACTTTTGATTGACTAATATAGCCTTATTTTAATTTTTAAATACACAACTATCCACCCTTCTGTATATATGCTGTGTATATAGGAAATATAGTAATATGAAAACTATAATTCTAAAACACATACCTTAATATATTCTAAAACACATACTTTAATATATAAAACACAAATAGGAATTCAAAGGAAACGGAAACTACGATTCCTATATGATAAATAGAAATATATAAAAATATGAAAACTATAATTCTAAAACAACAGCTGGAACTCATACCTTAATATATTCTAAAACATATACCTTAATATATAAAACACAAATAGGAATTTAAAGGAAACGGAAATTATAATTCCTATATAATAAATAAACAGCCAGATTATAAATTCCACTTTCTCCATCAAGAATAGTTTCAACTTTCTATCCACCTTTTCCATTAACGGCGACTTCTCCCTTCTCTGGTTAACGGCGACTTCTCCCTTCTTTGACAAGTTTTTCTCTGCAAATCTATACTACTTATAAAAGGTTGAATCTCAGAAAAACTTTTGAACGACCAATATACCCTTATTTTTTAATAAAAATACATATCTACTATTCCTTTAATTTAAACACATAATAAACATTCTTATCATTTGGTAACAAATAGAAAGTTAGATTTTAATTCAAACTCTTAACAAATTAAAGTTAGATTTTTACTCAAATTCTTTTTTTAGAGCAACTATCAAGTTGCATGATAATATATATGAATATAAACTCTTTAAATATTCTATTTTATGAAGAAGAAAAAAATTCTGAATATATATCTAAAGAGTTTTTAATCTTTCATTGTACTTTCGAATTTTAAATTTTATCTTTTATGAAAAAATATAAAATCGTTATGTATTTATTATTTTGTATAACTAATATTATTTAAAAATATTCACGTGCAATGCACGTGCGCTATATATATATATATATATATATATATATATATATATATATATATATATATATATATATATATGGACACATAGATACATATCTATAATAATATAACATAGGGATACATGTACATAATCAATTCTCATTTGTTTGTTATACACGTGGTATAATATGAGTGGGAGGGAGGAGCAATTGCTCCTCTACTGTGAGGAGTCAAGTATTATTCTTCTCTATCACATTCCTTTTGCACGTCCACGTGGGCCCACACCACGTCTTGTGCATGGCCCACATAGATGGTAAAGAACCAATTGTTGCAACTGTGGATAGCAAGCCCCAATTGGAAAATGTCTCTAAGTGAAAAAACCCATCAATAGAGGGTCAATGGAGAGAGAGAGAGAGAGAGAGAGAGAGAGAGAAAAGTTTAGGGTTGAAAGGACTTGGTGATTTAAGCCATTGGGGCTAGCCTAGTGATGAGGGAGGATGCGAGAAAATGATAGGAATAGGATAAATTAAGGGTTCGAACCTTCCCAATGTACCATTAATAAATAATAATAAAAAAGAAAGAAAAAGAAAAGAAAGAAGCAGAAAGGACCTGGTGAGGGGTTCAATTGACTAAACAAAGAAAGCAGGTAGTAATTATAAAATCAGTTTGAGCTAATATCTTTCTTATTAGATGCTGACGATGCCACCTTGAGACACAATCGAGCATTGTGAAATTGGATGGGTGTGGCACTATGGCATACTGAATCCTTTAGTATTTTTAAGGACCAAGACAGCTTTATAACAACTTAGTGAAAAACACAACCCAATGAGTGGATCGATTGAAAGCCCATGTGGCCGGTTCAACTAGATTGGCTAGGATCACAATTGTAATTTATGAATCATAACAAATTCGATATTTTTGACCAGTGGCTGAGTGCTTTACTTAGGCTAAAAAAATAAATAAAATTAATAAATCACCAAACACAAGAAGAAATTAAGGGTTTGTTTGGGTGTTCAATTTGAAATTAAATAATTCAGGAAATTTTACACAATTTTGAAGGCATGAATCCATCACCTTGAATTATACTATTTAAAAAAAGTTGAAGTCATCACTATAATTGATATTGTAAAATCAATTCTTAGATGAAATGCCACTATTTGGTATTTTCATTCTTACTTGTGATAACTATCATTTTCTTAAATTTGTTAATTCAATGTGATAGATTGTGTCTTTAACACTAAGTAAAATTTCTTGAATTGTTTAATTTCGTATTGGACAATTTTGAATTGTTTAATGAAATAAAAATATATAAAAGATCACATAAAATGTTTGGGTACTGGAAAAAAATATGCAAATAGGATTTAGAATTAAGAATATCCCTGCACCCTTTTTTTTTTTCTTTTCTGTCTTTCATGGCCCCTGTCTCTCTCTTCTGTTCTTTTGATTTCTCTCAAATCCCTAACCCTAACCCTAACCCTAACCCATAGCTAATCTGAGATTTTTTTTATTTTTTATTTTCCTTAATAATTGCAGCAGGAAAACTCCAAAAACATAATATTGGCTCAACTTCCCTGCATTTTTTCCCATGTCTCTATTGAGTTGAAGCGTAATCGAAATAGAGTGCAAAATATTAGGCCATTGACTCTCAACCATGTTAAAGGGATAATTAAGCAGGCCACGGACTGATTACCTTCTCGAGACCTTCAATTCCTCTGTGATACCATAAGCACTATCGCCGCACAGGTACATTGCACCCATTTTCTCCTCACTTCCTTCAGCTTCTCTTATGAACAATCTATCACTTGTTTCCCTGTCATCAGGTTGCATTCTGCCTCTTAAATTAATATTTACTTTTGTTGATTCTCTCCACTTCTCTTTCTACTTTGCATCTCCAGTGTGGGAAGGAAAAGAGAAGATATCAGAAAAGAGGGCAGCATCTTCGGTGTGGGCTGGTAAGCCAATTTTCCATTCTTTATTCTTGAGTTTGGGACTGAAATTTTTTATTTTCAGAGTTTCATTTGAGGGGTTCATGTATTCTCACCTGCCTATATGAGAAATTTAATTTTTAATGTGGATTGTTGCCAATTAGCTCTCATCTTTGCATACTCGGTTTTCAATTGGTGGCATAAATATGATGAGCAAGTATCACACTATTCCTCTCCATAAGTGAAAATAATTTGCACAACGGTCAATATGTTTCCAGTTGAAATTTTCTCTAAGGATAAAAAGGAAAATACATTGTCAAGGGATAATTAACACCCTCATTTCATAGTTTACAAGTGAGTACTTCCATTCCGTGTCATTTGACTTTTTTTTTTTTGTTTTTTTTTTTTTTACATATATATATATATATATATTTTTTTTTTTTCTGGATTATTGGTAACATTTGGATCTGCTAATGTGGTGACCCAAATTGGTGGCGCCATTATGACCATTGTAAAGGCTGCCTTATTTAACCAATTAAGGATTTGGCTTAAACTCAAGGACAAAGAGTCATCCTAGCAAGCATCGCCAATGCCACAGCTCACACATTCTCGATCTGTGTTCAAATTCGAGGGATTTAGGTGGGCTGCCTTATTTATCCAATTAAGGATTTGGCTCGACTTGGACCCTCTCCCAACCGACGACCAGTCTCAGGTCAATCTCTAATTCACACTCTATTTCTTGCTCTCTCCTGTCCGTCCCCTCTGTTCTTTTGATTTCTGCTCTCAATGCCATAACCCTAACCCTAACCCTAACCTTAACCCATAGCTAATCTTTTTATTTATTATTACTATTTTTTCTTTCCATTTGGGAATGGTAAGTTGGTTCTGATTTTGTTCTTGAGGGCTTAGAGTTTGATTCCAAACCCAAAAAAAAACAAAAGAGGTTTTGACTTTCTCTATATGACTTTATCTTCTCAAGTGCATTTGCGGGTCAAATGCACATCTTAACCATTTATCGTATCTAAGGTCCACTATTTCAATCATAGTTATTAAACCCAGACCAGACACTGACCTGGTTGAGAGGCTGGGTCACCAGATTATTGGTTCAACCGTCGGGCCACTAGTTGGACCGGTGTTATAATTAAAAAATTACAAAAAATTGGCTTGGTGGCAAGGGCCTTCAGCATATTCTCTTCCTTACAATTTGCATGGGATTCTGTTCTCGTGTCCCACTTGCTATGCGTTGAATTATTTGGTCACAAACAAAAGTACAATGCAGCTATTGGCGGGTCAAACCGTTCCGATTCATGCCAGTTCGCTTAAAATTGTTCCCATTTGGACGGTTTCTACTGGTTCACTCCAGTTGAAGTGCTTGAAGTCTTGAACGATCCTCATAGAGAACCGAACCGGTCTAAGGCCCGGTTCACTGGTCAGACGGGCTAGTCCAATCTGGGTTTAATAACTAAGATGTGCACATGACGATCAAGTGTAGTTGAGAGGATTCTTTTTTTTTTTTTTTTTTTTTTTTTTTTTTTTTTTTTTTTTTTTGTTGTTGTTGTTTTTGGTGGATAAGTGAGAGGATCTTTTCCCTTCATTACCCATCTAGCAAGTAGCAACTAGAATATATAACTAGTATTATTGTTATTATTTTTCATGCTTATCTGGTATCTATATATGTGTGCTTCTATGTGTATTTATGATTGTATGTATGTATGTGGACATTTAATTATGCACACATGATCCCTGTGAGCACACAATACCTTAAATATCCCACTATAATGAAGGAGAGAATCATGGGTAATGGGTAGTAGATTTGAGCTCAAAATTTTTCATGTTTTAGGTCATCAGAATGCCCTCTTCATGAGGCAAGATTCAACCAACTATAATATTAAAAATTTGAGATTATTTTGCTAAAGTTGGACATTTGATTTTTTTCTTTTTCTTTTTTTTTTTTCTTTTTTCTTTTCATTAGTACGAACCAATTTATTGATAAATAAAATCGGATGATGATTGTTTCCTACAATAAAAAGAAATTAATAATAATAATACTAAAATAAAATCGGATGTATGTTTTAAAATCTGCTTTTGTGATATATGGATACAATGCATATAAATATGCATGCAATGGACTCATAACCATTTTTTTTTTTAAACATTCGATATTATTATTAACATCGACTTACCCAACTATTTGGGAAATCTCAACAACACAAATCACTCCGACTCTTCAAATCTAGGTGGTAAAAGAGTGATTTCTTCAAGAAAATACTCCAACATTTTTGTTTTCCTTCCCCCCCGGCAGTCAAGGAATTGGAGAATTTTAAAATTAAGTATAGAAAATAGTGTAGAAGGACATGGGCAGCCTACTTTTTTTTGAGGGATGGACTATGGTAGTTTTGTTTATAGAAGACTATGGGGTCTTGAAGTAGAGTTGTTGTTTTATTAGGTGGGAATAATATAGTAAATTTGGGAAACTTAGTTGTATGGTATCATGGTAGCCTGCTGAGGGATGTTTGTGATACTCTTTTAAATGATGGTTGTGTGCTTTTATTCAGGACATTTTGAGCCTATTTTTTTAACGTAATTATTTTATTTTATTTTACATTCTTAACGTCTTCCTTTTTTCCCCTCCTTTGAAAAATCTAAATTTAGGGGCAATTGATAAAGGGGAAAGGGATTTGAGAATTCAATAGATAGAGGAAGCCCACGCCCTGAGATTTTGCGCCCTCACTTAGTTTGGCAGGTTAGTAGAAGATTAACATGGGCAGCACAATTTTGGGACAGACATGTACTTAGTGGGTATTGCACTCCTTGCTTCCAGTGAGTGTCTAGAACAGCTGCAACAAAAGAAGGTTTTTTTAGTATTTTATTCTGTATTGTTCTCCATTAACATAAATGTGGTTATTGTTCTCCATCAACATAGGTGTGGTGGTGTTTTCTTAAAATAGAATTCACTCCAAAATTTATTGTCCTTTCATGAAATTCAGTATGATACGCTCTTGGTCATTGAATGGAGAACATCTATCCAAATTGTGTTGATAAGAACAAATCACTATGGAGGATCCATGGGACATATCAGCATGTCCCCATGTCCATAATGAACAAGGCAACTATTGTGGCATCTTTTCAAACCAGCTATTTCATTTCAGTCTCTCATTAATATTTTGGAATCGACTTGTTTTCAAGTGCCAGATCAAAATTTTTGTGTCTCGATCATCATTCATAGTTTATGTTATAAGCTTCACTCTTTGGCCCCATTACATGGCTCATTTTATTTACTGCTTCCTTCTGATCATTTGAGGGTTTAATTTCAATTTTTACCCAAATAACTTTCAAGAGTTTCATAACATAAAAAAGCTGGTTCCTGCACAATGCCAATGTAAGGTCAGACAGTTTTTTTTTTCTTCCTCCTTCTGAGTTGCTAATTTTGGCATTTCCGATGTTGGTGGTCCATTGTTATCAAAAGCTTAGGCATGTAATGCTGCGCTACCTGCCAAATGGTTAGGCCTATCTAGAAATGGAACCAGAATCAGCTAGTGGCTTTTTTTTGGCACTTCCTACTTTGATTTCTAGAATGATTAGTAAAGCATGTATTTTGTGGTGCTTGGTTTTTGAATGACTATATATATGGGTCACATGTGATGGGTAAATTATATTAAAGTGATATATAATGCCAATGGTGCCTTTATTGCTGCTTCGGAATCACTTACATATGAATGATAACTGTCAAAGATGCCTATACCCTTGATAGAGATCAAATTCTTGGAAGCAAAGGGTATCAATGCTGAGCATATGTTTGTTATGTTTCAGTTTCACTATTGAAGTATTGAAGGGGATTGAGTGGTCTTATGATAAAAATGAGAGATACTGAGATAGTGAGATGTGTTCATGACAACCATTGGGTGGTTATCTACCAGATTATGCTCCTTATCCTGCTATTGTGCCTAAGATGGAAGATGGAAGCAATCTTCTTCTCCTTTTGATTGTTTGTGAGTATATTGCATCCAGCTGTTAAATAGATGAATTGAAAGAACTTTTGGAAACTGCATTAGATGCTATTAGCTAAATGTTTCCCCCTGGTATTTGTGTCTCAGGCTAGGCCCACTCCATATCAAATAATAAAGCAGATGATAGATAAGATGGGTATGCACTATGCTTTTTCCCCTCTAATTCTTTCATGTTTTTTTATTCTAGATGTCCAATATCTATAGAACTTATGTTTTTATAGAACCTTAAATCTACTTGTTCATGTATTTTCTAATTATTAAAGGTGAAACTTGTCCAAGTCACGAAGAGAGTACAGGAAGCATATTTTGCTCGGTTATACCTTACAAAGGCAACTTCCACTGTTTGCCCTTGATTCACCCAGCAAACATGTGAAACCAGTTATACCCTAGATACAAACCGCAAATTGAGTAACTGGTTAGCTGATCATATCTTCAATGCATGGATAGATGGATTATGAAGCAGAGACTGTTAGTTTTGATATTCAACCTTCTAATGTCATTAACATTGCAGTAAGATGCAAGGTACTTTGGCTCCCCTCAATACTTATTATTAAATTTATTTTCATACATGAGGTGTTGAAACTGTCTTTAGAGCGTGTTTGGCAAGACCAGAATCAGGGGGAAAGGAATGGTTGAAACTATTCCTTTCCCTTGTTTGGCATAGGTGGAAAATGTGGAATCATTAGAAAGGAAAGGATGGAAGGGATTTGGAATGGCATCCATACAGTCTTTTATTCTACCCATATGTGGGTGGATTTGGGGGGAAAGGTAAGCTTATTTAAGAAAGGCTTTCCCTCCTATTTCAAAACTAAACCAGAGAATGGAAATTTTTTTTTTCTTTCCAATGATTCTTTTCCTTTCTTTTAGAATCTCTAGTGCCAAACATCGTGTTTTGTGCCCATTGCGTACATATTACCATGGAACAAGGACATATTCCAAATTTATCCAGTTGCAAAAGTTTGACATGGAAAATATTGGACCTCTTTAAGTACGACATTAGCCACAGGCATACTTTAGTTGGTTAGCAGTATGGCCAAGTTGTCCCATACCTTTTTTTCCCTAGAGAAGGAGTCTTGATGCATGTGACAGCTTGGATCTCCCCCCATGTCTTTGCCCAAGTGGAAACAGGGCAGGTTTACTTAGTGCAACTAATATATATTTCATTGCTAATGTGATGGTAAATGCTAATTTTATGCCATATCACATGTAGGTGCCTATACAAGTAAACTAGTATTTGGCATGCAATGATGGAATGAAAATTGTGGAACCTGCAAATCCAGCAGCACAAGCTCCTTTGTCTAATGTTTTATCATCCACAGAAGTGGATAGCTAAATTGATAAATTCTATTCACATGGGCTTCGTTCAATTTGGATGTTAAACAATTGGTATCTGAAGTGTTCTTTCTTTCGTTTTTCTTTGTACTATTTTTTTCATTCACACTCTCAACTTAAAGATATGAAACTTAAAAACGCTGCCTCTCACAGCCACGTGCACCTTAGCCCCTCGTTACTTTTAAAAGATAAGTTCGCCCTTTTAACACACTACAACAAAAGTGAGTATTTACGACTTAAAATTAACGACTTGCATGATTGCAAGCCATTAATATGGGTCTTTTACGACGTGTTTATTTAGCACGTCGTTAAAAGACCCCATATAGACAAAATTCACGACATACAAAGAAAGTATGTCGTCAATAACATTTATTACGACGTGTTTGGCACGTCGTAAATGCTATCGCGAGAAATGCCTATTTACAACGTGCTTTACACGTCGTTAAAAATGGAGCAATCCCGCACATGTGTAAATGGAGAATTCGACTTATTTTTTACGACATGTTTTGCACGTCGTAAATGCTCTAACGAGATTAGCTTATTTACGGCGAATTGTACACGTCGTAAATACTATAGCCTCTCTAACTCTTTTTTACAGCTCGCTTCTACACGTCGTCAATAAGCTTAGCACTGCGAAATTTTTAGCGGGTTCTATTCCCTCTTCGATTATTTTGCATTTTTCATTTATTCTCTTTTTGAACTAGGGCACGCATTCTTTCTTTCTCTCTTCCTCCTCCCAAATCTCAAATCCAAAAGTTGGTGTTCTCTCTAATATCAAATCAGGTTCTCTCTCTTTCTCTCAGAGCTCAAATAAGGAACAATGGTGTCGATGGAGACACAGCGCCACACCTGGTTCGTCTCTCGATCTATGTCTCTCTCGCTGTGTATTTGATTTAAGTTAGCCCTAATTCTGTCTCTCTTTATGCTCTGTTTTTTTTTTTTTGCTACTTTACCTTTCCATTTCACTCACTCCTTCCTCTAACATCTTATTATAAACTAGGGCAAATTTCTCTGCCTCCCAAATGTAGTGTACGGTGTTTCTCATTCTCATTCTCTTTATACATCTCATTATGATGGCTCTCTAATTTGATTTTGAACTGGGACTAAAGTAGGGCATTCTCTCATTCATGGAGGAAGTTAACGATGCATGACCAAGGATTGAAATATGATTGTGACTCCTCGGACCTTCTCTCACCTTGGAAATCGACCATACGATATGTCTCTCCTTCTCAATCTGATTGTGAACTAGTGCATTTTGCTTATTTATAAATTTTTTTTTCATTTTTTTATGTGCATTTTTTTCATTTAGCCCTAATTTTTGGGGTAGGATTTGTATATTTTCTGATTTTTGCTTCGTTTTCAATTAATTGTGGTGAGATGTTTCCAACATTGTGAAAAATTTTGCTTTCCTTTTGTTTCGTGTGAGAAAACCTTGAGTTTGGGGAAAAAAACTTGAATTTGGAGTTCAAAAATGGTTTAATATAGTAGAAATGAGCTGATTTTGGACAATAGATCTAAGGTTTAATATAGCAAGCTGAGCCTATGAGCCAGCCTAGTTTGGGCCGAATAGATTCAAGAGTGATAGTATGTTCTGTTGTTGATTCTGAACAGTTGGGATAAAGCACCTTTATCATTATGTTATTGTTGATGGTTTTCCTTTCACCATTCACAATTAATGAATTAGAATACCCTATAGCACTATGGAGGGTGATAGTGGAGATAGTGTTATAACTATTTTTCTTTCCCTTTTTTATTTTTTTATTTTTAAGTGCATCAACTCTATTGCTCCTACACTCCGTGAAAAATAAGATTTTGTTAGGATTCTCAATTCTGCATCTAATTATACTTGAACACAATGGGAAAATATTTGGGAAATACCCTATTTTCTTGGTTCAAGTCAAATGGTATTTTATATTATGAATTTCTTCTACAGCCTTTTTTTTTTTTTCTTTTCCTTTTCATTTGTTCATGGTGAAATTTATGTATGCAACTTTTTTGTTACATCACTATTGTGATATGCTCATATAAAATCATTTTATTAATCTGCGTTATAGTGTTACACACACACACACAGAGAGTTACACAGTATATTTGCTGGGCTAATCTACAAGTACTTAAGTTTTACTATGTTTCAAACTTTTGGCATCCTGGGAACTTACGAATTGGGTGTATCATCAGTATTTTTTTATGCTTGAAAACTGAACTAAATTATTAGGTTTTACCATTGAATGCTATTATGGACTATGATATGGTGTGTTCACTATCACAGGGAAAAAGTGAAGAAGACTGTGATATACGAGATCTAGTAATGTCTTTCTCTGGTCTTGAAGAGGTCTTTGCACAGTATACTTTTGCAAAGGTACAACTAAACATTCTTTTTCAATTTATTTGGGAGAAAAAGACTTAGTGTTACTTAGCTCTTATAATATATTGTTGATGGTTTTCCTTTCACCATTCACAATTAATGAATTGGAATACCCTATAGCACTATGGAGGGTGACAGTGGAGATAGTGTTATAACTATTTTTCTTTCCCATTTTTTTTTTTTTTTAAAGTGCATCAACTCTATTGCTCCTGCACTCTGTGAAAAATAAGATTTTGTTAGGATTCTCAATTTTGCATCTAATTATACTTGAACACAATGGGAAAATATTTGGGAAATACCCTATTTTGTTGGTTCAAGTCAAATGGTATTTTATATTATGAATTTCTTCTACAGCCCTTTTTTTTTTTTTTTTTCCTTTTCATTTGTTCATGTTGAAATTTATGTTTGCAACTTTTTTGTTCTCTTTTGCAGTTTGTGGAAGCAGTTCTCGCAATATAAGCCGGTCCCTAGATATTATATAATTTATAGCATACATGTATTAAAGCACCTAAACAGTCTACTTAATTAACTAAAGATTTTTTTTGTGTCAGGTGAACTTTTGCTTCATTGTGCAGTTGTTCATGGAGAAATAATTGCCTTGTGGTCATATGATCAAATAGTACAACATTGTGAAAACATGAAGATTATCATGTTGGTAGACAGTAGCTTATGAACTTTGTTAAATTATCAGTAATTGAATAGAGTTAACAAAACAGTGGCAGTTTCTATCTCATGAATTATTATGTATGTGTGAACTTATAGATATACGGTATAACTTGATGTTATATAGATACACACACTGTTATTCTCTCGCAATTTTCTCTAGAAGCTTTTCTCTGCCATGTGCTTATTGGATGGTTATTTGATATAATGTCTACTACCACTAATACTAAATATGATATTATCCTCAATTAGTATGAGTTAGTTATTGTTGTTACATCACTATTGTGATATGCTTATATAAAATCATTTTATCAATCTGTGTTATAGTGTTACACACACACACACAGAGTATATTTGCTGGGCTAATCTACAAGTACTTAAGTTTTACTATGTTTCACACTTTTGGCATCCTGGGAACTTACAAATTGGGTGTATCATCAGTATTTTTTTATGCTTGAAAACTCAACTAAATTATTAGGTTTTACCATTGAATGCTATTATGGACCATGATATGGTGTGTTCACTATCACAGGGAAAAAGTGAAGAAGACAGTGATATACGAGATCTAGTAATGTCTTTCTCTGGTCTTGAGGAGAAGGTCTTTGCATAGTATACTTTTGCAAAGGTATAACTAAACATTCTTTTTCAATTTATTTGGAAAAAGACTTAGTGTTACTTAGCTCTTATAATATATATGAGTATTATGGTTTAGCTGGGGGTTCCTTCTATGATCTTGTATAATAACCTTAACAGGCTTTTGAGTGCACTGGTTCTAATTTGGGCTGGAAAATTTGGTGAAGTCATGGGAAAAAAGAGGCTTACATGGGTGGGCCTGACTAGTGTTTCTGATCTAAGCTGTCAATAATGAAATATAGGCTGAATGTGACAGCCATATCTAGATTTCAATACTTTCTTCTTTTTCATGTGCTAATCTATTAGGCAATAGAAGTGGGATTGTTGAGCTAAAAGTGATTTACATTGTGCTATATTACAAAGCTGAAAGCTAAATTAAGTGAGGAAGTCAATAAAATGTGAAATACAATAAGCTTTGGGGCTGGGTGCATTTGGTGCTGCAACTGAAGTTCATGCTTGAGCAATCTCAAAATAGAATGTTGATACCTTATTTTGTGGATTATGTCTTATAATATCACTTTGAGGTATTCTTAGGATTTGGGTTTTTCTTCCAGTTTTTGATCCTTTTATTCGGGGTGGCTTTATGTCCTCTTATAGTTTTGTTGCATCTAGTAATCTGTCACTTCTTTTGAGAGGATATTTGCTTTAGGACTTACGTGGTCTGTAATCAGTATGTAAACAAAGAACCAGAGATTACACGATTCTACAATGTCATTGTATATTAGGATAATGAAATAAGATGGGCAAATTGCTAATTTCTTCAAGTGAATTACTTTTCAAAGACTATCCTCCACATGATTTAAATGCCTTGATCTATTTCGGCTGAAGCAATAATAATGAGAAAAATAAATTAGAATTCAACTTTACATTGCCTCATTTTCACTATTTGGGGTCAGCTGCACTAATACCTTTTCATTGTTCTACTTTATTTAGGGCCGTATCCGCTGTTAGATCATAGCTTGCCATTGAATTAGAATTAGTGCCTTGTTAAAAATTTTAGATGTGGAAGACCCTAATTTCATTGGAGGAGATTAAAAACATTCATCTGTAAAGTTTGTTGAGGAGCTAATACTGCAAGCTTCTTAAGAAGCTATTTACAGGTCACTACGTGAGATATGAATAGAATGTTCTCAACATGTCAATGTGTTAAGTGAAATGTTGATTAATGGCTTAGCTTGTGAATTTTTCTGGAGGTTGTCCCACGAACTTGATATCAATTATTTTCTTGAGCTTGAACAATGGTTCTTGTCGACAATCTGAACACTTTTCTTTATCACCAACACTGCTGACAGGTCTTTGATGGTCTTACTATTATCTTATAGATTTAAATCTTAATTGTGCATATGATTATATATGTTAGAAATTTTATATTTTATTTTGATCTAACCTAAATGTGGGACTATAAAAATGGCATACTACGATTATAAAGTTCTGATGCATGTTGTTATATAGTTCAAATGCATGTTGAGATGCTTTAATTGGGGAAACTATGTCAACGATAACCCATTTGACATCCTAAATATGCAAACTTTATCATGCTTGAATGTTGCTCTGTTATATTAGCTGAGATGTGTCTATTGGTGTTTTCTTCTGAATGCAACACTAGAAGTTATTCATCCACAAATGTCTAAATAGATAAGTTTGTTGGGATTAAGTTGCTTAATCTGAATTTATGATGTTTGTCTGGATTGAGTTGCTCAATTGTTGTCTTTATCTACCAATATTTCTTACCACTAATAATAAATTATACTGTTTTCTATTTCAGGGATATTAGGTTAAGGAGGCTAGGCATCTTAGCAACTCTTCTACTTTTTGAGATTGAAGAGGCTAGCTAGCTATTTTAGGCCAGGAAAACAGCGGCAATGAAAACCCATTCTCTCTTTTTGATCTTTATTTTAACATTCGTATAAATTTTGTTAGTCTAGTTTACAAACAATATATGTACTTTAACTTGATGGATGGATGAATGTTTTTTGAATTTGGTTCAATTTAATTATTCAAATTATAGATATGGATAATTTGAATGAATGATTTATTATGCGTTGGGCAATGATAGACATATGGCATTTGAAAGGTAACGTAGGAAAAGCAGGAAATAGGATATCCGAAGTAGGTTATAAAAAAAAAAAAAATGAATACAATCCACGGCATGCAATGTATGTCGTAAATACATTATAAATGATGTGCCAAGCATGTCGTAGAAATTTTTTTAGCTCAAACGCTAATCTATTCACGACGTGCAATGTGCGTCGTGAATGCATGTACTTATTACGACGTGCAGGTTGTACGTCGTGAATGCATTTATTATGACGTGCGTTGCACGTCGTTAATGTACTTATTACGACGTGCAATGTACGTCGTGAATGCATCTATTACGACGTGCAATGTACGCCGTTAATGCATCTATTACGACGCGCAACGCACGTCGTTAAAAAGTCTCTACTTTCCATGGCGTGGCCCTAGACGACATGCAGATGTGCGTCGTGAAAACTCATTTACGACGTGTTTTGCACGTCGTGAAAAGTGGTTTTTCTTGTAGTGACAATCTGTAAAGTGATTTAAGTCGTGAGTTGATTTTTGTTGTCTTTCCAAACTTTATAATATCATGAATTTCGTTTTATATGTTTTTTTTAATGAAGCTTCAGCAATTTTGCTTGATCAGCAACACAACTTCAGCAACCTTCTTTGGGTGGTGGCAAGTCCAGCAGGGTACAGAGAAGCCATCTTTAATTGCTTACTTAACATACTAAAGAGCTACTTTTTATTACCCTATCTCAAGTGAACATGAGAAAACACCACAATCCGGTCACCAATGACAACATCTTTAGTATCCTTGGTTAATTGGTTGTGTTCAATTGATATGGTATAAAAATTATAGACTTCACACAAAGAAATTTCTCTATTTACCAAAATTATATTCTCTTTACACAAAGAAATTTCTCTGTTTACCAAAATTGATGTAGGACAGAAATTAAGACCGATCAGAAGCCAAAATAGCTTTCTGCATATAACCGTACCTACGGTCAAGCAAACCGTACCTACGGTTGGGAGCAGTTTTTGCATAATCGCATTCTGCCTTCAACCGTACCTATGGCCGTCAACAAATTTCCTATTACGAATTTCCTTGCCAGCCACTCTTTTTCCTTATTTAATTTGGATTCCTATAAGTCCGTTTGGAGTCCTTATTTGGGCATCTTGCTGCTTAAGTTTAGGGCTTTGATTTTTGCTTTTAATTTCTTTATTTTTGGAATTTTTAGTATTTTTCCTTATTTTAGTTATTTCTTTCCTAAAGTTATAGTTCTAGTTGAATTAGGTTTTGTAGCCTATATAAAGGCTACCTCCTATCATTGTAAGGTTATGTTTTGATTAATAAAGAATTTCTTTGCTGAGATTTATTTCTCTTTACTCGTGGATTTGAGTTGTTTTCTCTTTGTTCGTGGATTCGAGTGTGTTACTCTTTTGTTCGTGGATTCGAACGATTTTTCAAGAAGTAGGCGGTGCCCTACTTCTTCATAAGCTTCCACTATGTCAAAAATAATATTCTCTTCAAAAAATTATATTCTCTATTTACCGTCCCCATCCTTGCTTCTAAACGGAGAACTCTTGACTTGGATTCAGTGCTAGGAAAATTATACTCTCTTCACACAAAGAAATTTCTCTGCTTACCAAAATAATATTCTCATCACAAAATTATATTCTCTATTTACCATCCCCATCCTTGCTTCAAAAAGGGAGAACTCTAGACTTGGATTAAGTGTTGGACTCGCCCGGCACTGTGCTAGGGTAATCTGACCTGTTGAGTTTATATTTTGACATAAAGATAAAAGAGGTGTTGTTGAAATGACCAGGTTAAAACTAGAATTTTTTAGGGGTCGTTACCTCTACACTAACATATATATACAAGCATGTATATACATACGGCGTATGTTTGTATATTGTGTGTATGATGAGAAATAAATCTGGAGGTGCCACTTCATCAAATTGAACACATTGCAAAAGTTTTAAAAAAAATTAGGAGTGCCATGGTCCCCCCAAGGGGTAATGTGGTTCCGCAGCTGGAAATGACCAAAATGAGTTCATGAGCATCTTTTTGATCCTTTAATGTGAGTTGTCAAAATCCAAGCTCCAAGGCTCAGATTACCCCAACACCGTAGTGGGCATAAACTGAATCCAAAAAAAACGGACCACCATCCATAACTGATTGGAAAAACTTCCATAACCGATTGGAAAAACTTCCATAAACACTGTCGGCAAATTCCATAACCCACCAAAATTGTCTTCAGGCGAATTCCATAACCCACCACCATCCCCAACACACGAAAAAATTTATTACATAAAGAAGGAAAATTCCATAACCCAAACAGCTTCGGCAACCCATTGTTACAAATTTGAGGTCCCCAACACGAGCATGGCTTTTGAACCAAATGATATTTCAAAACCATATTGGGAAATGGCATAGGTTTTGGTTGCAGGATTTTAAAAATAATTCAAGTATTTTTTGTTGATTGGTTGAAAGCTTTTTTGGGGAAAAAAAAATATGATCAATTTTATGTTGAAATATTCTGAAGCATCGAGCCTAATCTTTATGACATTCTTGAGAAGTCTCTCTTTTTTTTTTTTTTTTTTTTTTTTTTTTTTGAATTTGTGAATAATCAACTAATTACACTTCCCGTGGTTAAAAACCTTGCGGGTAGAGGAGAAGAAGAATTGAAAATTTGGTGAGATGGAAACTGCTAGATGCTGCCAATATTGACTTATATCCAGACACCGACATTATACTTTCGGCCATGGAAGAAGTGAATTGGGTATTCTATTGTCTCTTTGATGGGTAAGTTTGATCAGATTATGTAAGAGTATGGACCCAGCTAGCTATCCTTTATAAACTATAGTCTGGTGGAATCTGAACCTATCGCAAACTTTATGATGTAGTCATTTACACCTTTCTCTATTCTTATCTCAGAGCATCTCGAAGAAATCTAGTTATTCAACCCTCTTGATCGACTATTTTAGCTAATTAAATCATATTTTTCATTATTCAAGGGATTAGTTACATTTAGTTAGCAAATATTGCCACTACATAAAGTATTCTAAGCCCCCACTTGGTTTACTCTTTATGAGGTTTCCACTTAATTTACACTTTTTAAGGTTTTATAAAAAAAATTTATAAAAATTAATCGCGTCATCTACTAAAAAACATAATTTTAAACAACTTTTTTAGAAGATTATTCTATTGACTATCGTACCCATAGTGTCTTTGATGGGTAAAATTAATCAGATTATGGGAGAGTATGGACCCAGAACAATAGCCTTGTACAGAGTGTAAAGTCTTCCCTCTCCTTGCTGTGATCTTTTATATCCTCTGTTGGGCAATATGGTCAATTCATTATAAAATATCATGGAAGCAAAGTTTTTGTCTTTGGCAATAACGTTAGCCTCTATAAAACCTCGGACATCATAGATTTGCAAAGGAAATTTGAATAAACAAAGCGTTTGGTTCTGATGGGCAGGAAATGTCAAATTTTAGTATAAAAGAATGAGCGGTTAAATTTCATTTTACAATTCACATATGCAAGGGTGAAAAATAAATTAAGGGTTGTGCTAGCATGATAGACTGTAAAAGCAATTATGGTCAAATTATGACCACAAATGGATTTTAATATACTTTTAAAAAAAAAAATCATCATTTATTATTTAATGTACATAGACTTGGGCATTGGGGCTAAACACGAAATTCTTTTAAAAAAAAGGAAAATACTTTCATAACAACTTATTATTGCTTTTGTAATGATAGACATAGGTGTCAAAAGAAAAAGTGAGGCTCACATGCCGGCAATGTGTCCTCCTGACCATGTGTTCTAAACTTCTAATGTTTCTGTGTCCAATCCTAATCGGTCGCAGTAGGAGATTAATTGAGAACAAGGTTGGCATTAGGCTTCTTATTCTATTGGTCATTTGTAATGTATCAAATGCTAGGCCCAGTCCAGCTTGTTGCCACCCATAATCTGAAAGTATCCCATTAATCCTGTATAATTAGGATTTTTAAACTTGTCTAATTAAGAAAGGGTCACCTCCACTCCACCTACTTGTGCAAGCCTGGACATGGGTGGTCAGTCTAGAGAATTTCTAACATCTCTTAACAAGGGGACCTTCTATTGCTTGTTTTTTTCCTCTTAGTTTTTTTTCTCCGGTTAAACTACTATACAAAAATGTGTTCAAAGTTCTGGATTTTGTATTTTTTTAGTGGCTTTTTAGTCTTTTTGATGCCCCGCGACATGCACCTCTTTTGTAGCTTTTTCTTTTCTTAGGTCCAACTTTTGTAGCTGTGTTTGCCAAAGATCTGAGGACTCTATTTTTCTCTTCAGGCTTGTTGAAAAATGGAGGTCTTGAGGGAGACACATTTCTTTTGTATTTTATCAGTTTTTGAATGAATTTTCCTTTGGCTTTTCTCTTTCTAGAAAGCAGCCAAGTGGATTAACCAGAATAAACAGAAAGGTTTGATTGTTAAGATCATTATCTCTTATGTAAACTGGCACCAATAGTTTGTGAGGAGGTGGGAAGTCCCATCATCCAAATATGAAGTACTGGCTGGGGGAAAAGGTTTTGTTTTCTATTCTACTAGATGACGAGGCAAGGCATCGATCTTCTTTTCCCGTCCATTCCTTCTTCTAAAATAGTTGAATAAATTAAATGAAATTAAAGTAAAAATAATTACTAAAGAGTTAACCAAATGGTATTGAATTAAAGCACTCCCAACTCTTCCCAAATGTTATACTTTATCCCCCACCGCCTGTGTGTGGATAAGTCGCAACATCTCTGAGACTGTGACCAGAAGATTTAGAAGAATAAATAAATAGAAAAGACCCATGAGATGTTTTATACTTCCTTATTTTCTAAATAAGTGACCTTCTTTTTTTTTTATATGTTTTAAAATTATTGTCACATTTCAAAAGTCATTAATTCTTTTTTGTTCATTTCCTAAAATACCTTTAAAAAGGTATTCTCTTTTTTAAATGTTTTGCACATGCTTAAGGATAAAATTGGAATTTCAAAACATATACATTAATTTGAAAGCATTTAATAGGATTTTTTTTAAAAAACGTATTTTTTCAAAAGAGACGATCAATTTAAAATGGAGAAAATAGTATTTATGAATTATGATAACTCTTTTGAATAGTCTCACTAGGGTAAAAGAGTCATCATCATATTTGATCTTATAAGATTAAATTTTTTTTTCAATAATTATATATATAATTAATTTTTAGAAACTAATGAAATGCATTTGAATTTGTGTAGCGATATTGCAGCGGCAACTTCCATTGCTCCCACAGCGTCCTAAGTTTTAATACTTTTTATGGACGAGTTTGCCCTTTGCAAGTCAATTAGTTCTATTATTTCTTCAAAGACCAAAAGAACACAAACCCACCTCTGTTACAAGTTTACAGTATCACCGGCGGCGATGTCACCAGGTGCAAAAATTTACCCGCCATCCAATGTGCACAAATCATTGTCTTCAACTTCTCAACCACCACATGGCAGGACTCCTCTCCCATACCCCAAAGACAGAACGTGTAACCCACTTGCCACCGTGTAAATTGGATCAGATCTGGGATGATCGGTTTAGGTTTTCGGGTCGGTTTTCTTCTCCGATGGAGTGGTGGTTATGTCCCTTCCATTTGCACAAGGAATGGTGGGTTTAGTGGAGGTGGATGGAGTGGTAACGGTGGAAACCGAGGTAGCGGAGCTTGACAGAGGAGTGTGGGCTCGAATCTGAGATCTACTTGCCGGCGGCGAGTGGGATATGTTTCTTAGGGCTTTGGAGCCGACGGCGATGGCAAGGGCGAGGGCGGTTTCAAATCAAACCCATCCCTAACCCCACATGGCCGTGCAATAACCCAAATCGCCGGCCAGAGCAAAACCTTCACGGTTCGGGTCTCACAGTCGTGATCCCCATTTCTAACCCAAAGAAAAGTCGCTGTAACCCTCCTCGCCGTCGCCGTCAACTCCATCCCTAACCTCCTTATTCTTGCTTTTATTTTTATTTTAAAAATAAAAATGTTAGAAACAAAAATAAAAAATTCATGACCATTGTGGGGATGGATGAATGCGGTGATGGAGGAAGACAAGATGGATACTCTAACCCACTATTTGGTTCATGAATTACATCTCCAGCCATGGCAGTTAAATTAGGTGTGCTATTGTTATTTTAGTACATTCTATAATTTAGCACAATGTGCTCCAATGATACAAATAAAGTAGTGTGTTATTTTTTGCCACAATTTCAATTATTTTCATAGATTTAAAGTCTCATAAGATAATGAATGAGGTATATCGTGGATCCAATACAATGTTACTTGAGTAAGATGAATGAATTAAAAAAAAAGGGTACGTCTTCTATTTTTATTTTTATTTTTTTATATATATAAGATTTTAATATCATTTTTAAAAGTATTGTATTTATTTATGGGCTGTTTGGTTATTAAGAAAATTTTGGAAGAAAAATGGAAGAAAATAAGTTTCAGGTGTGTTTGGTTGTTGAGAAAGGGAGGAATAGCTAGCATGACAAATATAGCAATAGCTCACCCTTGTGCCAAATATAGCACAAGGGTGAGCTATTGCTATATTTAGCACATGCATTTAGCACACCATTGGAGTATCCCAACTTGTGCTAAATGCTATAATATAGCAATAGCACACCATATAGCTCACCCTTGGAGATGGTAAAAAGGAAAGGGAAAAAAAATGAGGAGGAAAGAAAATGAAAGGAAAAGATAAAATGATATCAAGCTAAAATTAGTTTAATTCTTTTTTTTCTTCCAATTTTTTATTGCAACCAAATAAAGAAAAGTATAATTCCTTATGTTTTATTTTTTTTCCTTGATAAAATCCGCAAACCAAATAGGGCCTAAAAGAAAATGAAAATGAAAACGACGAAGAAGATGAAAGGAAGAAGCCATGGCCGCAATTAGTTTTGCCATAACACCTTTGCTGTTAACTACTCTAGTTTGGATTACCATGAAGGCTTTGACTTTAAGGGTAAAACTATCCATCAAGGAGTTGAGATTTTAAGTTGCTGTGGAAGGAAAAAAAATTACTGCCCTTGAATTTTGATTCTCATTTGTGAATATGAATATTATTTTTTGAAATTTTCTATTAGTGATGATGGATTTATAACTTTAATTTTATGTCAGATATACTATGATTATTTAATTTTCATTCAGACGAGCAGCTCATATATTGTTACATTATGACTACATTAATTTTGAAAGATGGGAGATATATCAAATTTATTTGTTTTAAGAGATCAAGCATGCGTCCAAAAGTCATGTTTTGTCACTTGAGCTTTTACATGTAGACCTGATGAATTATGTGTCACCGTTAACACACCAAAAATGTCCAAAATGGAAGGAGATGTCATACAAGGGCATCCATTTTGTAGCCATTACCTATTTAAGAACTTTGAATGTTGATCCCACCCTTCATTTAACATTTGATATATATTAATGCATAGAAACATAATTAAAAATATAGTGTAAAAATTTGTTTCGACTTAAATATGAGGTGTGCAGTGAAAATTTATTGTAATTAAATAATTAAGATTTTTTTTTTTGGGGGGTACATTAATCCCCTAGAACATGGTTTAGATTATTGCTCACTTTGCATCAATTAATGTTTAGGATAATTTCAATTGATGGCTAACCCCAAAAAGGAGTGATAAGTCAAACTCAAGATTAAAATGCAAGCCTTAAGAATCACTAGTCCACTTAGCTAGCTGGGTAATGCTATCTTGTCCCACACTTTGTTCTACTACGTGCATTTAAGAGGATTTCAATTTTTAGGATTTAATTATATCAGTGAGTCTCACAATTTTACCCTCCTAAATGCACATAGTAAGACAAAGTATGGGGCAAAGTATGAAGCAAAGTAGCATTACCCTAGGTAGAGTGATAGAAAATGATTGTGACAATCATTGCAACTTCCATAATTAACGTTTTCTTTATTCATCATTAATTTGGAAAATTGAGGATTTATTGTCAGTTGAAGCTTACACATGACATTACTGCTCCTCCAAATTCATGGTGAACAAGAGGTTGCAGTGGTTGCGATGCTTTTATTTTTTAACATACAGATTTTTCAATAGCTAATCCTCTTTGACTCTTTATTTTGCTCTCCTAAAATTTACTAGTAGTAGGGGGAAGATATGCATGATATATTTGCATAAGGTAATAGTTTTAATTTAAGATGGGTAATGCTATTGGATCTCCCTTAACAATCCCATAAAAGAATTTACCATAATATGGTGTGAAAACAGTAGTGGGGGCCAATAATTCTATTCCCAATATGTTTTCATGCCACATCATAAAAGACTCTTGTGAAAGCTTTTAAGGGAGGTCCGAAAGCATTTCCCCACTTTCCCTTTCAAGATAGCCTTATGGTACTAATGGATCGAGGTGGCATGGAATCAACGATAGTGATGATTATTACATCCTTAGAATGACATTTTTTTTAAAAAAAATTTAACAAAAAAAAAAAAAGGGACTTCAACCATCATAAAGCAACCTAGCATTCTACCTAAGTTAGCATCTTAGGTGCTTCTAATCCTATGCTATAGAATCTGAATATTATTAAAAGAGAAGAAGGAAGAGTACAATAGAGAAAAAATAAAACAAGATAGTTTGGTCTTGGTGGCTTATAAGAGCCACAATCCAGCTTACAACAAACTAAGTGAATGAAAAAGTAAAGGAGCTAATTAGCAATCAGTGAATAAATCTATAAAATGTAAAATTCCACCTCTTTATGATTTAGATATAAAAGAAAGGAATCCTAAACCACTAGAGAGGGGTGAAGCTAGGAAACCACCTTAACTTATTACAACTTATTATGTTTTAGTGATTACTTTTCAACTTAATATCATATAAAGGACAAAATTTGTCAACTTATTACAAATTGACTGTATATATACTTCAAAATGACTATATTAATGTCTTTTATTTGGTATTAAGTTAGGAATTGGTTATCAAAAGAGCAAAATATTAAGAATTTTTTTTTTTTTTTTTTTTTTTTTGGAATTTTCGCCCACCTGCTAAGGTGTTGGCTTCGCCCCTGCCACTAGATAAGATTGGACCAAGAAATATTTTTTCTTAGAATGACAATTAATAATATCAATTTTTTTTTCTTTTTTTTCTTTTTTTTTGGCGGATTCAAAGTAGAAGATCATGCAACTTTATACTTTATCCCACAAAGTAAACATAATCACAAATGATATATACTCGGACATGACATAATTCTTTTTAAAAATTCATTGTTAGACATGTCCATGGTGTCGAATTGTCAATGATATATATTTACTATATGACCTTAGATCTCCTTAATTGTTAGGCAGATCAGTTATACGTCAATCCTATATGATATAGTCTACGTTTTAAAATGACCACCAGACCAATACGTAACAAGAATAGTCGATTTGATATAGTCTAATATAGTCTATGTTCAATACTCGTAATTATTTCGATTACAATGACGTAAAATGACTAGAAAAAAGACCAAAAAATGAAAAAGGGAAAAAAATGGTAGATCACAAGAAACCCTCCTAATGTTTAGTCTTTTTTTAGATAAACCCCTAGGCTTTATTTGGTTTGTGGATTTTATCAAGGAATAAAAATAAAATATAAGGAATTCTACTTTTCTTTATTTGGTTGCAATGGAAAATTGAAAGACAAATAAGAACTAGAATTATTTTGACTTGATGTGATTTTATCTTTTCTTTTCATTTTCCTTCCTTCTCATTTTTTTTCCCTTCCCTTTTTTTTTTCCTTGGTAAAATCCATGAACCAAATAGAGGGCTAATTAAAGAAAAAATCAAAGCAATGTCATTTCTTGGTTAGGTTTTAGGTGAAAAATCGAGTAGAAATTGGGTGACAAAACACTATAATGAGTGAATATTGAACGCATGAGAGGGATATAGTGTTTTTTAGTTTTTTTTTCATCCAATTTCTACTCGATTTTTCATCCTAAGTGGTTTCTAGTAATTTATCCTGAAAAAAATAAAAAAATAAAAAAATAAAAAAAAATAAAATCAGACCTCCAAATCATGAGAATTGGAAAAGAAATGGAGATTGCATCGTGAAACTTTTCTCATTGAAAGAGGTAAATATTAAACCCTCAACACGAGCATGGCTTTTGAACCAAATCCATTGTTACAAATTTGAATTTTAAATTTGTAGTTTGACCAAATCCCTCAACACATTTCCACGATAATGACGTAAAACAACCACCCAACCACGTGCAGAGCACAAGGATATATCCCCCACTAGTAATTAGATAAGTCTTTATGAGAGTTTTGTATACAAATTTTTATGGGTTTTTCTAATGTATTTCCTAATTAAGAACACATGTTAAACTATATTTAATGAGATAATCATTACATAAAAAATTATAAAAGTGTATAAAGAATTATACAAAATAGATAGAGAAATGTATTTGCACCGCTAGCTTTTCCATACATTTTGTACAATTTTCCTTTATAAAAAAATATATAATAGCCCAAATTTATTAGTAGTTCCATGGGAGTACATGCATAATTACATACCTATCGAGCAAAGCAACTAACCAATCCAATTTTTCAAGACAATTGATCCAAGGAAAAATTCTTTTGACTTTTTGTGAAGAAAAAAATTGTTGATTTATTCTTTTTGTTCCCTTCTGGAAGTTATCCTTTTCAAACTTGGGAAAGATGCGAAAGGTGGTGACTTTCAAGGAAAGGGACAGTTGACAGCTGGGAATTGCTTAAATGCTTCCTAATTGGATTGAACTACACCAAAGAAAGAAATAAAGGGAAGAATAATTAGTTCCATCTGTTTGAGAGTCTGATTCAGTCTACCCATAAAAAAAATTTGATACCCACAAGTTTGTAATTTTTCCATTTGATTCCATGACTACCTAAGATCACTCTTCTTCTTCTTCGGCCTCTAAATGGAATTACGATGTCTTTTTGAGTTTCCGAGGCGAAGACACACGCAAGACCTTCATTCAAGATATGTAATTTAGAGTAAAAATCAATCTTTTTATCACTATGAAAATTAGCACCATGATAAATAAAATTTATCACTACGAAAAATTAGTATACTACTAATTAATTCATCAAAATAAGTGGTTTATAAAAAATATGGCTAGTATAGAATTTGATGAATATATATGTGTATGTTAATTTACCACAACCAAATTGGTTAAGAACGTGCCAACTTACCACAACCAAAGTAGTTAAGAGAGGAGATGGTGGTAGTATGATATTACTCACAAAATCTTTGAGCAATTCGTGATGATAACGTGTTGTAAAACCAAGAATTTAGAATAAGTTATGAGAAGAATAAATTTCTTATTCATCTCCATCCATCTCCATCTGAATATGTGAACATTACACAAGGTTCAACAAAACTTTTTGAGACACTGTCGACCTCTCGGTCTCTCCTTTCATTCTCTCTGAAATCTTTTTCTTTTCTTCTTTCTCCCATTCCCCTTTTATATTTGTTTTCATCCAATCCACCGGATGGGATTACCTAACCCACTAAGAAGTGGTATTGCCGGCCACTAAGAAGTGGGGAGTAGGGGACATCCGCTCAGTTTTTATATTTATAACAAGTTGATTTTTGTTGTCTTTCCAAACTTTATAATATCATGAATTTCATTTTATATGTCTTTTTTTTTTAATAGAGCTTCGGCAATTTTGCTTGATCAGCAAACACAACTTCAGCAACCTTCTTTGGGTGGTGGCAGGTACAGAGAAGCCATTTTCAATTGATGTGGTATAAAAATTATAGACTTTACACAAAGAAATTTCTCCATTTACCAAAATTATATTCTCTTCACACAAAGAAATTTATCTGTTTACCAAAATAATATTCTCTTCAAAAAATTATATTCTCTATTTACCATCCCCATCCTTGCCTCTAAACGGAGAACTTTGGACTTGGATTCAATGCTAGGAAAATTATATCCTCTTCACACAAAGAAATTTCTCTGCTTACCAAAACAATATTCTCATCACAAAATTATATTCTCTATTTACCATCCCCATCCTTGCTTCAAAAAGGAGAACTCTGGACTTGGATTAAGTGTTGGACTCGCCCGGCACTATGCTAGGGTAATCTGACCTGTTAAGTTTATATTTTTGACAGAAAGATAAAAAAAGTGCTGTTGAAATGACCAGGGGTAAAACTAGAATTTTTTATTTCGGGTCACTACCTCTGCATTAACATACATATACAAGCACATATACACATAGAGCGTATGTTTGTATATTGTGTGTGTAGGGGGAGAAATAAATCTGGAGGTGCCACTTCATCAAATTTTGAGGTGCCAATTCATCAAATTAAACTGAATCCAAATCCAGAGAACTCCATAACCTGTCAACAAACGAAGAAAAAAAACAGAGTGCGAAATCCATAACCGATTGGAAAAACTTCCATAAACACTGTCGGCAAATTCCATAACCCACCAAAATTGTCTTCAGGCGAATTCCATAACCCACCACCATCCCCAACACACGAAAAAATTTATTACATAAAAAAGGAATATTCCATAACCCAAACAGCTTCGGCAACCCATTGTTACAAATTTGAGGTCCCCAACACGAGCATGGCTTTTGAACCATATTGGGAAATGGCATAGGTTTTGGTTGCAAGATTTTAAAAATAACTTAAGTATTTTTTATTGATTGGTTGAAAGCTTTTTTGGGGAAAAAAAATGGTCAATTTTATGTTGAAATATTCTGAAGCATCGTGCCTAATCTTTATGACATTCTTGAGAAGTCTCATTTTATTTGTTTTTTTTAAAAGGAAAAAAAAAAAAAAAAAATTGTGAATGGGCAACTAATTACACTTCCGGTGCCTAAAAACCTTGCGGGCAATGGAAACTGCCAGATGCTGCCAATATTGACTTACATCCAGAAACCGACATTATACTTTCGGCCATGGAAAAAGTGAATTGGGTATTCTATTGTCTCTTTGATGGGTAAGTTTGATCAGATTATGGACCCAACTAGCTATCCTTTATAAACAATAGTCTGGTGGAATCTGAACCTACCGCAAACTTTATGAGACAGTCATTCATACCTTTCTCTATTCTTATCTCAGAGCATCTCGAAGAAATCAAGTTATTCAACCCTCTTGATCGACTATTTTAGCTAACTAAATCATATTTTTCATTATTCAAGGATTAGCTATTTTAGATATTATCATTTTAGTTAGTTATATTTACTTATCGAATGTTGCCACTACATAAAGTATTCTAAACCCCCACTTAATTTACACTTTTTGAGGTTTCCACTTAATTTACACTTTTTAAGGTTTTATAAAAAATATGAAAGTTTTCTATGAATATTAGTTGCGTCATCTATTAAAAAACATAATTCTAAACCACCTTTTTAGAAGAGTATTCTGTTGACTATTGTCCCCAGAGTCTCATTGATGGGTAAAATTAATTAGATTATGGGAGAGTATGGACCTAGAACAATAACCTCGTACAGAGTCTAAAGTCTTCTCACTCCTTGCTGTGATATTTTATCTCCTCTGTTGGGCAATGTGGTCAATTCATTATAAAATAGCATCGAAGCAAAGTTTGTGTCTTTGGCAATAACGCTAGCCTCTACAAAACCTCGGACTTCATAAATTTGCAGAGGAAATTTGAATAAACAAAGCATTTAGTTCTGATGGAGGAAATGTCAAATTTTAGTGTAGAGGAATGAGCGGTTAAATTTCATTTTACAATACACATATACAGCTAGGAAAACCACTTTAAGTGAGGCAACTTATTACAACTTATTATGTTTTAATGATCACTTTTCAACTTAATACCATATAAAGGATAGCATTTGTCAACTTATTACAAATTGACTGTATACATACTTCAAAATGACTATGAATGTCTTTTATTTGGTACTAGATGTGTGGAAATATCTCTGAACCGAGGTTTCAGCTCGGGATGGAAGGTTCAGACCTGAAACGCTGACACGTGGCGAAGACTGTTCAACTAGGCCAACCACAACGTGCGTGATTCACCTCCTAAGATCCAGCTCGGGGCAAGGGGTTAAATCACTTCACTTGACACGTGGAAGGTCCGCACGGTAGGACCTGCTGCAAAGCACGTGATCTTCCAGCTCGGGACCTGGCTTTCACCTCGGGACACATGTCTTATGACTCACACTACGATCCAAATCCTACTACAGTCCAAAACTGTCCCAGCAGCTGTAATTCCTGACACAGCGGTTACAAGAAACCACGGTTCCATGGCCAACCATGGTCAACAAATTATGGTCAGACGGTTATGGGTAAACCATGGTCAGATCTGACCTAACCAAAGCAGTTATCTAACCTCACATGGTCAGTCCGTACAGGTGGGTATAAAAAGAATACGATACAGCCTAATTTAGTAAGCTACAGTACCCTAATTCTCTGAGATTTATCTTCTTCCTTGCCTCACTCTCCCCAGTACCGCTTTCTGACTTAAGCTTTGGAGAGGGCACGGCCAAAACCCACCTTGGCCTACCCTCTGACCCATTTTCCAAGCTTGTGATTGCAGGTCCAGGCGAGGGAGCAAGCTCCATCATCAACACATAGTTCGGGGAGCAGATTTTACCTCGTACAATTTGGCGCCGTCTGTGGGAACCATCGCGATAAGATGGCTACACCACCTCCGCCCACCTTTGGGCGAACCAGATCTGGAGCGAACTTTACTCGCGTAGACCAAGCCATTACAGGCGATGCTGGGAAGCGAGTAGAAACCCAGCCTTCACAGGCCAACCCGCCATTGCCTGCGGCGGGAACCAGTCAGCTTCCTCCGATTCAGCAACATCAGATCTCCCTTGAAATGTCTGCTGTTCTACATTCTCTTGATGATCAGCCTGTCCTGAAAGCCGCGTTCGATAAGGCTGTGACAAATAACCCTAACCCAGCAGCGGTGGTGGAACTGATTGCAACCATGCAATCGAAGATTCAATCGGCGCAGCTCGCAAAGCTAAATGCGGAGCAAAATTACCACCGCTACCTCCAGCGAACCTTTGCCCCTCGCGGAGTCAATATTGTCGCTGAGGAGGCTAGCCAAACCAGTCCACTCCGTCGCACTAGGCATCAGGAGAGCTCACCCAGGCCCAGGGCTTCGCACCATCACCACCGCAGTAGACATGACGATGAGCCACGATTAACTGGCCCAGAACCGAGGCATTCAGGAAGGGGAGATGAACAACATCATGCGCTGATTCAGAGGTCCCCAGAACGCAGTTCAAGGCGTTCAGATCATACGCGAAGGTGGAATGAGGACCACCCAAGACCTCGCTCTCAGGTGCGTTCTGGGCACGAAGTTCACAGAGAGGAGAGGCGCGATCACAGGTCTCGGTCTCTTGAAAGAAGGGGGGAGAGGAGTACTGGGGCGACGAGTAGAAAGCATTCTCGATCACCCAGGCATGAAAGAAACGAGGAAGAAGCCTCCAAAAGACATCGGGGTAATCAGAGCAGAGGGGGAGAAAGACCTGAAAGCCTTGCTGTGGCTCGGAGCCCATTCACACGGTGGATTCAACGGGTCCCAATCCCAAGAGGGTATTCCGAGATAACTTTTACTCTTTACTCTCTTTCAATAGACCCCGATCATCATTTGAATTATTACTTGCAACGTATGTCGTTATATGCTGGAAATGAGGGTTTTCTCTGCAAAATATTTCCTATGAGTTTGGGAGAAGTGGCTCTTAAGTGGTGGGCCAAGATCCCAGATGAATCTATTGACAGCTGGCACGAACTAAGCAAGCTGTTTAAGAAAAGGTTCATCACTAGCTGCAAATTCCCGAGGACCATGCAGAACCTATACGAGCTGAAACAGAAAGATGGGGAAGGACTTCGGGAATACTCTCAGAGGTTCTGGGAGGTCTACAATGAGATTGACGAACCTATTGAGAAGAATGCAATGGATTTGTTTCGTCTCGGGTTGAGGAAGCCATCACCTCTGTTCAAGGAGCTCACTGTTAATCCCCCCAGAAACCTAGCCAAGCTACTCTCCACTGTAGCTAATTATTCGAAGTTGGATGATTTCTACACCCCGCAGTCTGCCAAAGCCAGCGAAAGAGATGACAAAAAGAAGGACTCTAGGCCACAAAGAGACAATCCCCAGGGAGAAAAGTCAAGGCCGCCTACCAATCCGAACCAGGCCATTTTCACTGTATTTACTCTCCCCATCTACAAGTTGATGAAGGCACTGGAGAACAAGGACTTCTTCCAGAAACCTCGACCTATGTTCGCGGAGCCCGAGAAGAGAAATAAAAAACTGTTTTGCAGTTACCACAAGGATCATGGCCACAGGACAGAGGACTGTAAGGTTCTGAAATACAACCTCGAGGCTTGGGCCAAGGAAGGAAAGCTCGATGAATTTATAGCCCGAAAAGACAAAGGACAGCCATCCGAACAGAAAAAACCCGAGAACAAGGCTCCTCAATCCACTCAACCAAAGATCCTCGGGAGGATCGATATGATCACCGGAGGATATGAGGAAACCGCTCTGTCAGCCAGCCAGCTCAGGGCGCAGTATAGGATGGCTTGTCAAGATGCCGAAATCAGTGATATTGGGGATGAGCCAGTACTACTACCTTAGAGTGAGGGAGAAAATGGAGAGAGACAGCTTTTCTTCGGAGATGCCGAGACTGATGGGACGGTGCGCTGCCCGCACAACGATGCTCTGGTTGTTCGCATGCTCATAGGAAACTACGATGTGGGCAAAGTCTATGTGGATAATGGGGCATCTGTGAACGTCATGTTTCAGAAATTATTCAGTCAACTCGGGCTTAAGGACTCCGACCTAAAGCCCTGCCACGTCAGCTTGAAAGCTTTTAATGGCAACATGACTTTCCCATTGGGACAGATAACGCTCCCAGTTCGGGCAGGGCCAGTGCAATCTATAGAAACATTTGTGGTAATCCAGGAGAGGTCAGCCTACAATGTGATACTCGGGCGACCCTGGATTCATGCCATAAAGGCCGTCCCATCCTCCTACCACCAATCCATCAGGTTCCCGAGCCCAGAAGGAATTATGGAGATAAAAGGAAACCAGGCAGCAGCCAGGGAATGTTTTCTGGCGGAGTATGCGGGCCACTCAGCACCCTCAGAGGACAAACTGAAGTCCAGGGTCCCACGCCTCCCCAGTTCGGGAACTGGCAAAGCTAAAACCCCGAGGCAAGAGCCAGAGCAGAAGAAAAAAGCTAAAGTTGATGAGGTTCCCTTGTAGCAACGAAAGGGAGAACGGCCTGGAGTAGAAGAAACAGCTCTGGAACCCGCAGACAGAACAGGGGAGGAGCTAGTAAAGAAGATAATCAATTCTAATGATCCAGAGAGGTTTTTCTGGATAGGAAAGTCACTGAGTGAGGCCGACGCTGCAGAGCTATTTGAATTCTTGAAGAATAACATTAATGTATTTGCATGGTCACCGCACGAAATGCCAGGAATTGATCCCAGAATAATCACTCATGAGTTGCAGGTTAATCCGAATTACAAGCCAGTGGTTCAAAAGCAACGAAGGTTGTCAGACGATCGAGCCGAAACTGTTTCTGCCGAGGTCGATAAGCTTTTGAAAGCAGGGTTCATCAGAGAGGTAAAGTACCCGAGTTGGCTGGCCAATCCCGTATGTGTAAAAAAAAAGACAGGGGACTGGCGTGTCTGCATTGACTTCACAGATCTCAATAAGGCGTGCCCTAAGGACAGTTTCCCCTTGCCTAAGATTGACCAACTCATAAACTCTATCTCGGGGTATGAGAGACTGAGTATATTTGATGCCTACTCGGGTTACCATCAAATTCCAATGGCAGAACATGATCAAGATAAGACGGGGTTCATTATTCCTAGAGGAACGTACTGCTACAAGGTAATGCCATTCGGGTTGAAGAATGCAGGGGCCACCTATCAACGTCTCGTTAGCAGGATGTTTGAAGGATTGATTGGCAAAAACCTCGAGGCGTACGTCGATGACACTATTGTTAAAAGCAACTCAGAGAAAGATCACCTGGCAGACCTAACTGAGGCTTTCGCCCGACTCAGGGAGTACGGGATGAAGTTAAATGCAAAGAAAAGCTCATTTGGAATAGGCTCGGGAAAATTCCTGGGTCACTTAGTCTCAAGAAGGGGGATCGAAGCAAATCCAAGTAAGATTGAGGCGATAAGAACCCTACGTACCCCAACAACGGTCAGGGACGTTCAAAAGTTGAACGGAATGGTGGCAGCACTCAGTAGATTTATCTCGAGGTCATCAGACAAATGCCACCCATTCTTTCAGATACTGAAGAAGAGCACTAACTCGGGATGGAACACAGAATGCCAAGAAGCTTATCAAAGGCTAGTCGCTCATTTAGAAACACTCCCCACCCTGACCCACCCTTACCACGGGGAAACTCTTTACCTCTATCTTGCTGTTTCAGCTCATGCACTCAGTGGCGTTCTTCTAGCCCAGCGCGACCTTACTCAAGCGCCAATCTATTATATTAGCAAGACACTATTAGACGCTGAAACCCGTTATCTTCCCCTTGAAAAATTAATCCTAGCCCTTGTCACAGCCTCCAGAAAACTCCAACACTACTTTCAGTCTCATCCTATCATCGTCCTCACAAACTATCCCCTGAAAGATGTGCTCCGCAGAGCTGACTTGTCAGAACGGGTCTCGAAGTGGGGGGTGGAACTCAACGCTTATGATATTCACTTCCAGCCCCGACCTGCCATTAAGGGACAAATATTGGCTGATTTCCTGGTCGAATTCGCGGATCCTACTTCCAGTTTGGGACAGACAGCATTAAAATCCTCTCTGCCCGAACTGGGGGGGAAAGACAATATAAACACAGAGAAGAGGAAGAGATGGGAGCTCAAAGTGGATGGTGCATCTAATGCGAAAGGGGCAGGTCTGGGAATTGTGCTGACAGATCCCGAGGGAGAAATCATCGAGCAAGCAGTCAGGCTTATGTTCCCAGCCTCAAACAATGAAGCAGAGTATGAGGCAGTTGTGGCAGGACTTGGGATGGCCCGAGCAATGGGGGTAAAAGAGCTGACAGTATACAGTGACTCCAGGCTCGTGGTTAACAAGTTAAACAAAGAATATGAAGCCAAAGATGAAAGAATGGCTACGTACATGCACAAGGTATGGGAATTGGCTGCGAAGTTCATCAGTGTGGAGTTCAAATGCTTTGTGAGGGATCAGAATAGACATGCAGATGGGTTGGCTGCCCTGGCTGCAGCGTTGGAAACAGATACCCCTCGAACCATAAATGTTGAAGTCTTGCAAGAGCCCAGCATCGGGACAGAAGAGCTCATTTCGGACATTCAGTCTTCGACACCGACCTGGATGGACGAGATAATTGCATATCTACAGAGGGATGAACTACCCGAGGATCGCAATCAGGGTCACCGAATTCGCGCTAAGTCAGCTCGTTTTTGGTTATCTCCGTCGGGCTCTCTCTACAAAAGATCTTATACAGGACCATACCTGAAGTGCGTACATCCAGACCAAGTGTTGGACCTGCTGGCTGAACTCCACGAGGGGTCATGCGGAGGTCATGCAGGAGGAAGATCACTAGCCCATAGGGCAAGCACTCAGGGCTACTGGTGGCCATACATGCAGAAGGATGCTATCAGGTATGTGAGGAAGTGCCCGAAGTGTCAGATATTTGCTGACAAGATACACCAGCCTGCTCAGGAGTTGCATCCCATATCTAGTCCATGGCCTTTCGCACAATGGGGGTTAGATCTCGTGGGTTCATTGCCCATAGCCTCGGGGAATAGGAAGTACTTGTTCATTGCAACTGACTACTTTACTAAATGGGTAGAGGCTATCGCGCTTGCTTCAATTAAAGATTCTGATATTATCAAGTTCCTTTGGGAGAATATTATCACACGCTTCGGGATCCCGAGAGCTTTTGTATCAGATAACGGAACTCAGTTCGATAGTAAACGAACTCGGGAATTCAGTGCAGAACAAGGAATTCAATGGTGGTATTCTAATCCGAGTTACCCACAGTGCAATGGTCAGGCAAAGGCAACCAACAAGATTATAGTCGTAGGGATAAAGAGGAGGCTAGACAATGTGAAGGGGTCTTGGCCTGATGAGCTGCATTCCATACTATGGGCATATCGAACTACTCCGAGGAGGTCCACAGGAGAAACTCCATTTTCCATGACCTATGGAATGGAAGCAGTTATACCAACAGAGCTGGGTTTACCAGGTCTCAGAACCGAATCTTACGACGCGGCCACCAATGATCAGGTTCTGTCACAAGATCTGGATTTAGCAGAAGAAAGAAGGGAAAGGGCTCGAATTAAAATGGCATCTTACCAACAAGAGCTGAAAAAATATTACAACCGAAGAATAAAGTCGAGGGAGTTCAATGTTGGAGAGTTGGTACTCAGGCAAGTCAACGCCGGAACCAGAAATCCTGCTGATGGGAAGCTCGGGGCAACATAGGAAGGTCCTTACGAGGTCATCCACGTCAGGGGTACAGGTTCGTACAGACTAAAGAGCTTAGAGACTGGACAAGAACTCCCGAGATCAGTTAATATAGCTAATTTAAGGTTGTTTTACCGATAGCCAAGTTGTAATTACATTCAATGATTATTCAATACAAGTTCAGAGGTTATTCAGAAATGTTATCGCTTGTTTATCATTCGAGCTAAAGGCACTTTCCCCAACAACGAGTCGAAGCAAAAATTGCCCAAGAATGGGCACAAGTCTCACCTAATAAATGGCTTGAGCACGCTGAACCTAAGAATGGGTTAAAAACAAAGTCTTGCCCGAGAACGGGTCCAAGCAAAAATTGCCTAAGAATGGGCACAAGTCTCACCTAATAAATGGCTTGAGCACGCTGAACCTAAGAATGGGTTAAAAACAAAGTCTTGCCCAAGAAAGGGTCCAAGCAAAATTGCCTAAGAATGGGCATAAGTCTCACCTAATAAATGGCTTGAGCACACCGAACCTAAGAATGGGTTCACAACGAAGTCTCACCTAAGAACAGGCTCAACGCAACAACATACCAAGGGATGGGTCTAAGTATACAAGGACCAACAGGTGTTCAGGTCTATCACTCCGCAAATTGGAGCCCATGGTCAGATTGGGTCTAATTATTTTCGCTACAGCAACAAGGGATTTTATCCCGATAGCACATTCAAACACACAGCCAGTATAAGATTAATGGACATATTCACAGGACAAAGAAAATTGTGTATTCCATTCAAAAAGAAAGAATGTTACAAGAGTCTGTACAAAGTGGGGCACTCAGCCAGAAACAATGAAAAAGAAAAAACAAAAAAGAAAACCTATGTAGCTACATTCTCCCCCGAGTTCCCGGCAGCTGGAGCAATGACCTCGGGAGCCGCGACGAGATCAGTAGAGGCAGGCGGGACCACTGGAGTCTGAGGAAGATCAGGGGTAGCCTCCGTGTTGCTTTCCGTTGCATTTGCAGGTTGGTCCCCATTGGCAGCGGCTGAAGTGTCATTGGTGGCGTCAACGACCCTCTCGTCTTTAATGGTGGCATTAGGCTGGGACGTGACCTCGGGATTGTCCTCCCCGGCCTCATCGCCGCCTGCAACCTCCATCTCAGCTTCCCCGACATCACCTCCCTCGGGATCGTAATCCGGGGGAATATCCCTCCTTTCGAAGGGAATATCGCCAATGCCAGGGAATTGGGCAGATGCTAACTTGACCAAGGTCTCCCACGCAAATTTGTAGGTGACCTCGAGCTCGGTGGTCAACTGCCCAACGAGGGAAGCCTTCACGCTTTCCCTCTCTTCAGCCACGGCCTTCTCCATGGAGGCCTTCTCCTTCTCTACCTCAGCCTCAAGAGCCCAGACCTTACTCGCCAGCTCGCGCTTCTCCCAGGCCAGCTCGTCCTGGGCGTCCTTCGTCTTCCTCAGCTCGGCCTCCAAATCTGCATAGTCCTTCCTCGTGAGTTCCAGTTTACTGACGGCACTCTCGGCTGTGGACTTGAAAGTCTCGCATTCAGACTTCACCTTCTGAAGCTGAGACATAGCCGCAGCACAGTTGGCTTCAGCGTCCTCGAGTTTCTTGTCGTACTCACTCCGGACTTTGGCGAGCTCGAGCTGCAACTTGTTATCTTCCGCTTCGAAGCGGTCGCCCGCCAGCAGGATTTGTTGGCAGCCCTATACAGACATCAGCAAGTCAGAGATCGAGTTGAACAGCAAACAATGGAAACCACAAGAAAATGGAACTTATTCGGTAAAGACTGGTAAACCCGAAGCGGAGGTTGTCGAGGGCGGGCTTCTTCCTGAAGTGCTCCATGTCCGCCGGCAACCTCATGGGGTTCCCCAGCTGCTTGAAGTTGTACTCCGCTGAGAAGGAGCTGGTAACATCCTTATTTTTGGGTACGGGGAACTGCAGACATGTGATGAAACATAAAGTTAGTCAGAATCTGTCATAGATTTTTAAGTATGGGACGATTATGAAATTGAAAAAAGCGAAGGCATACCTCGGGGAATTTGGCTATCATCTCAGCGCGGGAAAAGGAGCTCCCATCTCTGGCCGCCGGGACATTGGCACCCCCCTACCCAGACCCTTGCACAGCGGGTTGCTGTTCGGGGACTGTAGAGGCTTTCCGGGGCTTCGTAGGAGGAACCAGAGGAGCCTTCCCCTTCCCAGTAACTTCGGGCGCCTGGGGCCTGCCCACGTCCTGCCCCCTCATGGCGCTGGACATGAGTTTGCCACTGTTGGGGTCAGTGGGCTTTTTGCCAGCGTCCCGACCTGAGCCAGGAGCAGCAACAGCAGCAGCCTTGCTGGACCTCTGCTGCTGCTGATTCTGCCGCTGTTGCTGCTGCTGCTGCTGATTCTGCTCAGCAGCAACCTTCTTTTCCTGGGCCTCCTTCTCCGCCGCCCTTCTCTCGGCAACCAGAGCCCTCAAATTCATCCCAGAGTCCTTCTTGGTCCTCTGGCTGCCGGAGTCTGTTCTTTGTCTCTTGGCGGGGGGGGGGGATTGGAGCCTCTCCTCTCTATGGCTTGGGAGACGGTCTCCTCAGAGCTGGAGCTCTCAATGACAAAAGGGGCGCGGCGAGCTGTCTTGTCGGAGGGTCTAATCTCCTCTGCTCCCTCCCCTTCAGGTCGGAGGCGGATCCCCTCTTCCTCTTCTCCCTCTTGCTCTCCTCTCTCAACCTCTTCCTCCACCACGCGGGTCAGCTCGTCATCAGGCTGCTCCCAATTGGGGTAACTCGCCTTCCCCCAAGTCTGGTACCTCGCGTGGTAGTTGAGCAGGGTTTCAGCCGAACGGCAACGTTGGCTGACTTGATATCCGAGCAGTTTCTCGATATCCTCCTCGTTCAGCTTGTCAGCGGGTTCGTTGGCGTGAGGAGCTGCTAGAAGGAAACATGATGGAAGTATCATTATGAAATCCAATATTCAACTCGAGGTCGTATAAAACGGAAAGAAGCAAAATGATATCGCTGATTTCTTACAGCTAGAGCCTCTCTCTCGGGGAATGATGGGAGGATCAGGGGGAAGAGTCCCATCCACAGGCCCGTACACGAAAACCACAATGTCATGAGCTCCCGGGTTGGAGTCTAGGATGTGAGTGACAAAGGGTTTCTTCCTGCGCTTGAGGGCGAGGTAAACATCAGGTTTGTTTTTAAGGGCGCAGATTTTGTAGTGGTGGAGTATCTCCCGCACCCCAACAGAAGTCCCTAGAAGCTGGTTAAGGACATGAACCCCCAAGATGATCCTAAAGGAGTTCAGCTCTAGCTGGGTTGGGACTATTCCACAGTAGAGGAGGAAGTCATTGAGAAGGTCAGGGAAGGGGACATGAACTCCACCCTCCATAAAAGCAGCAATGGGAACGAGGAGGCCATCCTTGGTGTCTGACCTAAAGACGTCCTCCCTGGGCTCAGCAAAGCGGAAGCTAAACTTCCCGTCTTCAAAGCCGTATAAGGCCCTAAACTCTGCTATCTTTGCAGGGTTCTCCCTAATGTCATAAAAGGAAGACATCTGCCAATACGAAAGGGGAAGGTTAAATCTAGGGATAACTCAACACATGCCAACATGCCCCGACCTAAAACTTCAAGGTCAAGTCCTGACAGGTATGTTACTCCTGCCTTGACAGACCCTAAAATTTTTCTAAGTGTCAGCTCGGGGAACACTAAACTCGGTGTTGGGAAAAGACAAAGAGGAGACCAAAAATCTTTTTCTCAAATTTACCCCGAGATGGAGTTTTTCAAACCCTAAAAGGCGGGAAAATCGGTATCTTGGTGATTTGCCCCAAAAACCAGAAGAAAACCCTAGGATTACGAGGCAAACCCCAAGAACATCTCCAACAACCGCAAAGAGAAAAATACACCGAACAAATCGAAGAATAAAGAACAAAAACTAGTTATACCTTTACAAAGATCAAGCGATGGTCAGAACAGCGGATTTCGCCGGAGGAACTGTACGGCGTGGTGCTGAAACCTCCAAAAGTTGTTCTTGGAAGGGTGAAGCGAGCAAGAAGAGCACCAACAAAGAATAGCGCCGGAGAAACGATTCGCAAAGACAACGAAGGAGAGCAGAATGGATCTTCTCCCATAAGCGAACGGCGTAGACAGTGGATTCCGGTGGAAAATACGGTGTTTTCTTGGAGAAGACAGAAGGCAAGAGCAGAGAAAGTAGAGAGAGAAAACGGAGAACAGAATGCAGACAGAAAAAGCAAAGAGTAGAGAGAGAATGCAGGAGATAAAGTGAGCAGCGATTTGTTTCCCTCCAAAGACATAATGCTTCTGGAGCATTAAATGCAGATCGTACGGTTCCAAGGCACATGACGTCAGCGCCTTGGAATACGGAAAGGCTTAACCGCCTCTTTACCAGGTAAGCCCCAGAATGCCAAGCGGCATAGGGGCACAGGGAAAAACACTTAGCAAAATAAAATTATGACAAGTCCCAACTCAGGAATGTCATAATTTGGGGCAAATTGTGTGGAAATATCTCTGAACCGAGGTTTCAGCTCGGGATGGAAGGTTCAGACCTGAAACGCTGACACGTGGCGAAGACTGTTCAACCAGGCCAACCACAACGTGCGTGATTCACCTCCTAAGATCCAGCTCGGGGCAAGGGGTTAAATCACTTCACTTGACACGTGGAAGGTCCGCACGGTAGGACCTGCTGCAAAGCACGTGATCTTCCAACTCGGGACCTGGCTTTCACCTCGGGACACATGTCTTATGACTCACACTACGATCCAAATCCTACTACAGTCCAAAATTGTCCCAGCAGCTGTAATTCCTGACACAGCGGTTACAAGAAACCACGGTTCCATGGCCAACCATGGTCAACAAACTATGGTCAGACGGTTATGGGTAAACCATGGTCAGATCTGACCTAACCAAAGCAGTTATCTGACCTCACATGGTCAGTCCGTACAAGTGGGTATAAAAAGAATACGATACAGCCTAATTTGGTAAGCTACAGTACCCTAATTCTCTGAGATTTATCTTCTTCCTTGCCTCATTCTCCCCAGTACAGCTTTCTGACTTAAGCTTTGGAGAGGGCACGGCCAAAACCCACCTTGGCCTACCCTCTGACCCATTTTCCAAGCTTGTGATTGCAAGTCCAGGCGAGGGAGCAAGCTCCATCATCAACACATAGTTCGGGGAGCAGATTTTACCCCATACACTAGATATGGGCACACGTGCGTTGCACATGAATATTATTTAAATAAATTTTTTTATAAATTCTATATATATATATATATTGAACATGAAAATCTAATTGTTTGATACTTTTGTGTTAATTTAACTTATTAGAATAAACGCTCAACACAATAGGTCAAAATTCTTTTAATTGTTAGGAGTTATGGAAGGAATAAGAAGTTAGCTAGAACACATGCATAGTAGTGGAGGCTATATAGAATTTATGAAGTGAACATAAATTATGTTATCTAACTATGAAGTGAAAATAAACATTCTTAATTGGTTAAATATAAAACATTCGTAATTGGTTAAATATGGGAGGCAAATAAATATTTAAAATTTAATATAAGGATGTAATGGTCAATCAAAAGTATTTCTAAAGTATAAAATTTTATAGGTAGTATAGATATAATATAATTTAATATGTGATACAATAGCATCTTTGAGGGAGGTAGCAAAAAAACAAAAAGACAAAAACAAAAGGTAACAAATCTATTTTTTGCTACCTTATGTGGGCTGTAGCAATTTGCTACTTCAATTTGAGATGTGCATTCCAAAGGGAAGTAGCAAACATAATTTTTTTATTTTTATTTTCTATATTTTATATTTTTGATGCTTTTAAATATTATTTAATTTATTTTTTTAATAAGTGAAATTGATCCCTCATAATATAGTTTTTCTTACTTTTTCTAAAAAAAAAATTCTCAATTTTATTTTTATATGGTATCATCATCTACATTTTTTTTTGTTTACTTAGAGATTGAAAAGAGAGTGGAGATCGAGATTTTCATTTTATTTTTTTCCTTTTTCTTTTTCTCCCTCCCTTCCCATCAACAACTAAATTCAAGCAAAATAATAATAATAATTATCATATACATATATGACCCATTTCAACAATTTCCACGTTACAATCAAAACAAATTCAAGGGTCTTCTTAGTTTACCTAAAATCTTCGAAAACAACCACTCCCTACTACAAAAAAATTCAGCACTATATGAATTCTCACCAAATTTCAAGAAATATATAATAAAAGTATAAAACACTCACGTAAAGGTTCTTTGAGATTCGGTATTGTCTCCATGTATCGTTTCCATGATGTGGATATTTGGTTTGTGACTGCGCTGGAAAGTAGGTGTGCCTCTAACAGGCCATTCTCGTTTGCTAGAGAATGAGAGGAAGAGGGAGATACGAAGTCAACGTGTTTTAGGATTATATGTATAGTATTAAATGGAGTATTTGATTTAGGATTTCCTTTGAATTCCTATTTGTGTTTTATATATTAAGATATGTGTTTTAGGATTATAGTTTCCATATTGCTATATTTTCTATATATGCAGAAGGGTGGGTAGTTGTGTATTTAAAAATTAAAATAAGGATATATTAGTCAATCAAAAGTTTTTCTTACATTCATCTTTTTATAGGTAGTATAGATTAAGTTAGGAAATGGTCATCAAAAGAGTAAAATATTAAGATTTTTTTTTTTTTTTTTGGAATTTTCGCCCCACCTGCTAAAGTGCTGGCTTCGCCCCTACCACCAGATAGGCTTGGACCAAGAAATATTTTTCTTAGAATGACAATTAATAATATCACTTTTTTTTTTTTTTTTTTTTTTTTTTTTTTTTTTTGTGGATTCAAAGTAGAAGATCATACAACCCTACACTTTATCCCACAAAGTAAACATAATCACAAATGATATATACTCGGACATGACGTAATTCTTTTTTAAAATTGATTGTTAGACATGTCCATGATGTCGAATTGTCAATGATATATATTTACTATATGGCCTTAGATCTCCTTAATTGTAAGGCGGAGTTATACGTCAATCCTATATGATAAGTCTACGTATTGAAATGACCACAGACCAATACATAACAAGAATAGTTGATTTGATATATTCTAATATAGTCTATGTTCAATACTCATAATTATTTCGATTACAATGACGTAAAATGACTAGAGAAAAGACCAAAAAATGAAGGAGGAAAAAAAATGGTAAATCACAAGAAACCCTCTTAATGTTTAGTATTTTTTTATATAAACCCCTAAAGAAAAAATCAAAGCAATGTCATTTCTTGGTTAGGTTTCAAGTGAAAAATCGAGTAGAAATTGGGTGACAAAACACTATAATGAGTGAATATTGAACACATGAAAGGGATATTGTGTTTTTTTTTTTGTTTTTTTCCATCCAATTTCTACTCGATTTTTCATCCTGAGTAGTTTCTAGTAATTTATCCCCAAAAAAAAGAAAGATGAAGCACAAAAAGATCAAACCTCCAAATCATGAGAATTGGAAAAAAACATGGAGATTGCATCGTGAAACTTTTCTCACTGAAAGAGGTAAATATTAAACCCTACCCAAGCTCACAACCAATTGTAGTCTCACCCAAATCCCTCAACACGTTTCAGGCCACGATAATGACGTAAAACAACCACCCAACCACGTGCAGAGCACAAGGATGTATCCCCCACAAGGAAAGGTAGAGTTGACTGTTGGGAATTGCTTAGATGCTTCTTAATTGGATTGAACTACACCAAAGAAAGAAATAAAGGGAAGACGACTATAATTAGTTCCATCTGTTTGAGAGTCTGATTCAGTCTACCCATAAAAAAAATTTGATACCCACAAGTTTGTAATTTTTCCATTTGATTCCATGACCACCCAATATCACTCTTCTTCTTCTTCTTCGGCCTCTAAATGGAATTACGATGTCTTTTTGAGTTTCCGAGGCGAAGACACACGCAAGACCTTCACCGACCATCTCTGCGCGGCTTTGAACCAGAAAGGAATTCACACCTTCAAAGACGATGAAAAGCTTGAGAGAGGAAAAGAAATTTCGCCAGGCCTCCTAAGTGCCTGTTTGGATGAGATTCTGGGAGGCCCAAAATCTCTTCTGATGGTCCATAATCACTTTTAAGAGTGTTTGGATAAAAAATGAGAAAAGTGATTGTAAGCCCAAAAGAGATTTTGAGGCCAATTTACTCAAGCTGCCTCCCTCCTGATTCTGATTCAGCTTCTGATTCAACTTTTGATTCTACTTCTGATTCTATTCTGAAGCTATCCCAAACAGGCACTAAGAGCAATTGAAGAATCGAGGTTTTCTCTAATCGTTTTCTCAAACAACTATGCTTCTTCCACATGGTGCTTGGATGAACTTGTGAAGTTCCTTGAGTGCAAAGAGACCAGAGGACAGACGGTTTTGCCCATTTTCTACAACGTGGATCCATCGGAAGTAAGAAAGCAGACGGGGAGTTTCGCGCAGGCGTTTGCTAAATACGAAGAAGATGATTTCGAGGGGAAGATTGAGAAGCTGCAGAGGTGGAGGGCAGCTCTGACGAAGGTGGCCAATTTATCTGGTTGGGATTTACGCAATATTGCCGATGGGTATATAGTTTTCAACTGAAATCTCTCTCTATCTTCTTGTTCTTCTTTCTTTCTTTTTTTTTAATTAATACTCCCACTGTCCTACAAAATAGGCCATGTTTGACAAAACATGGAGTTTAAGAAAAGGCCATCATTGCATTAACTTATCATTAGTTAAACTCCATCTTTCCAAAAATAACCTCAACTTTTTTTATTGGGTTTTGTATTGAAAGTAATTATCAAAATAATAAAGAGTAGTGTAGGAAACTATATAAAATTATGATTTGACTTTTCAAAGTGGACAAACATTTTGGGACAAAAGAAGTAACAAAAATGACCTATCTTAATGGGACGGAGGGAGTACTTAGGAGTATCCTAAACCTTATTATTACCGAAGTTTCAATACAAACTAATCTTGAACATCCGTATAAGATATGTCGTAACCATGAAAACAACAATAACTGGGAGGTTTCAACTGAAACCTCCCTTGCCTCCTATTATGTACAAGTTTTCATCTTGACTATAGAAAATATATCCATAAGTGGTAGTTATCAGCTATGTTGTGTGTGTATTTTTTTTTTTTTTTTTTTTTTTTTTTTGGCGGTACAACTAGAGAAATTCGAATCTGGCCCTAACCCACCATAATTATATCTTTTAACCCATCCTCTCTCACCATTAGGTTCACCCTAGTGGCATAGGTGCTTTTTGTTTGGCAAAATGAAACTTCTATAAATGCATGACTTTTAGGTTATGTTTGATTTGAGTGAATGAAAAGGAAAGGGAATGGAATGGAATGAGAATGATGGTCATTCCATTCGGATGTTTGGTAAGGAGTAAGAATAGAATGGGAAAGATTAGGTAAGATCCAATTTTCATGATTTTATTCCTTAAAGGGTGGGAATAACCATTCATCTTAGTTTATAGAGGTTTGGCTATCCTGTTTGGAGGGAATAAGCTCCCAAAAAAGCATAATCATTTCATTTTCTAGTGCTACCAAACTATCACCGTTTTTTTTTTTTTTTTTTTTTTTTTTTTTTTTTTTTTTTTTTTTTTTTTGGCCATTCGAATCACCATTCTACTCCCTCACTCATTTACTCATAACAAACGCAGCCTTAGTATTCTTTACATAATCCCTTAGCTGGGGTACACATGCCGACATTTGATGGATCAAGTTTATAAGAAACCAATTCTACTTGATAACCTCAACACGTGGATCAATGGTTAAAAGGTACTCTTGAATTCGACTCCTAACTCTCTTTTGGGATCATCCACCAGTCAAGTTTATCCTTGGTGTTAAATAACACAGAATGGATGGTGTCTTATCTGTGTTCTAAAAAATTAGTCAGATCAAAAGTTTTGATATTTCCTATTATTATTTAATGAGTTATAATATAAAAACTTTACATGATATGATCTTTTTTTATTTTTCTTTTTATGCTTTAATGATCTCATCGGTTATTCAGTTAACCTATTTAACGGTCTCATCTGGATATTTATTTTTTTTATTGAACTTCACTATTCATGGAATTTAATACAATATCATATGGTGCATGGACCGATACATACCCCCCAAAAAAAAAAAAATTCAATCTCTACATATATATAAACATAATATAAGCTGTTCTAATATATTAAGGGTGGTGATATGGCCCCAGCTAAAAAGTAAGTTGCCACATCAACTAGAAACTTCATATATTGAAAGGCCAAATTACCCTTTAAAGTCAAAGGAAATCAAAACCAAACAACCCCCACCTTCCAAAACTTTCTTTCTCTTTCCCCTTTGTTCACAAATGCCTTTTCCTTTTTTTTTTTCCTCATTCAACCCCTCCCAATGAGATTTTTCTCTCTTTTACCATAAAAATCCCTCCACACACCACCAAAACCTTCAATGAGCAGGATTTTGTCTTTGACGACTCCCATCTCCAGCAATTAAGCAACGTCACACCGGTCAACCACCATCATGGTATTTGTCTCCTTACCTAAGATCAACACTTACAACCCACTACCATCAACAACGAAGCAGGATCATGCCGATCTGCACCACACCTCTTCATCCTCTCTATTTGAGCATACCGCAACAACATCTTTAACCATTTTCGCTATTGGTTGGATCTAATTTGAGTTTTGGGTCTGGTAATTTTTTTTTTTTTTTACTACTTGTTGTATCAAACTGGATCAAGATAATTTTTTTCCTCTACATTTTTTTTTTTAAAATTCAAAGGTTTTTTCTTTCACAAATCTTGATAATTATCTTGATTTTATAGGATAATTATATCAGTTTTTCGAATAATTATCTCAGTTCTTCAGATAATTACCTTGAGTTTCTAGTTTTTTGTGTGAAAAATCTTGTTGTGTCAAATTGTGATCAAAGTGCTTGATTTAAAAATTTAAAGTTAAAATATCAAGATTATTATTATGTGCTCCTGGTTGCATGAACTTATGTTTTAATTTAATGATTTTATCTTGATTTATCTTTTTATTTTTATCTTGAATTTTCTTGTAGCTTTTCCTTTCTTTTTTCCTGGTTTGGATCAAGTGATTTGATTTTGCAAACTCAAAATCGGTGCGGAAATCTTGTTTTTTGATTTGGCTGTGATTTTCGATTGGTTATAATTTGTGTGGTAGGTATTTTCGACATTACCTATTTAGGTGGTTTTTGAACTCACCAATCAATTTCAAGGATGTTTGTCATCCCACTGTTTTGTCCCCTAATAGTGGTCCTATGTATCACTACTCATTCCTAAAACCCTAACATATAAATAAAATCAGTAACACAGCCAATTAAACTACGCATACAAAAACATAATACTGCCTCACGTTTCTCCACAGCAGCTGCCTATTCTACTTTCTTCTGCAACTCTGTCTTCAACCTTCTTCATCAATTGCATCTTCTATCTTCTCCTGCAACTGCGTCGATCTTCTATATTCTTATGCTTTGTCTGGTATGTTTTTTCCAATAATCTTCACCCATGTAATCTCTGTTTCAATAATCTAATTTTTTTTTTTTTCATGCTTGAACAAAAACCAAAGAAAACCCAAATAAAGAGAAACCAAGAAGAAAAAGAAGCCATGAAGGAATGCAGGAAACCTAGATAAACAGGAGAGAGATAGTATGATGTGTAAGTTTGCAAAGTCTGTTTGATTCTCCAAATTAATAAAAAAGACAAAAATAAAATTACAAAACCAAGCAAAACAAAACTAAACAAAAAAGAAGAAGAAAAATCAAAATTTTTAATTTTTTGTAAAGAAAAATATTTGCAGGACCTAAAAAAAAAAAAACAAAACAAAACCAAAAAGCAGAATAAGTTTTTTTAAATAAAATAAAAAAACAAAATCATAATTATTTATTTTTTAAAATGTAGAATCAGGAAAAAAAATCATCCCAATCAGTTATCTACCACGATTACTCAGATCTTGACCCAAATAAAACTCCATTGATGAACCAAAAAGAAGAGTGCTTTGGAGATCTACGTCAGCCACCGATTTCATCGCACAATTTTAAAGAATACATATTGGAAAAAAAAAAATTTGTAGAAGATATACCTCAGATAAAATCCACAGATCAACGGCAACCACTGATCGGCGGAGATCGAAACCCAGCCGCCTCACTTAAAAGAAGGGGGAGAGAGAGAGAATGATACCGGAAAGCAATCCGGCCACCTCACTTAAAAGAAACTAGAAATCGAGCACGTAATGCGTGTGCAACATATTTTTTTAAGTTTTTAATTAAAACCGCATGTGCCTGTAGGAGAGAATTAAGAAAAAACAGGTTGTGGTAGGTTTTTTTAAAGTTGGTAAAATCACCAAACCGTCTCTTAACTTTATTAACTTGTAAGGGTGTTTTAGTATTTTCATGTGCAATCCAACCACAAAAGGAATTGGCTTAATATATTAGTATAGATTTTTTAATGTGGTCAAACAAAAACTACTCCCTATAAGAATCACGGGATATTCTTTACTTAAACAAAAAAAAAAAAAAAAAAAAAAAAAGGTATATTCTTTTTCTTTTTTTTTTTAAGTCTTAACGGCCTTTTTTATGTGTTTAGAAAAAAACTTGCGTGTGAAAAGTTTTATGACAAGAATTGTACTAATATGAAATACCAGTAAGAAAATTAAAATTATTATTTATAATATCTCCAAAAATTTTTAATTCTTATGTTTCTTTTGCACATTGTTCAATTTCATGATTTTATAATTATCAAGAACTTGTATAAGGTCCCACCTCTTCTTCAAAAGTTAGGTCCTTTTGAAGGATGAGTGTGAGTTAATCTTATGAGCTTTTTTTAGGTTCTTCTTTGGTCTATGTCGCATATGTAGGCTTCCTCGTTTGTGTGTTGTTGTTGCGTGAGTATTTATGCGTGTTTAGCAACAACAAAAAAAATGTTTGGAAGTATAAGATCCCACACAACTAGCCAAAGGGACTCGAATTTGGTGCACTTTTACACTTTAACTGCACCATGCAATGGCCGTCGGATGAGCAACACATTGTAAGAGAAAGGTAGGAATGGTTGAAATTTATTCCATTAGCAGCTCACGGCATTGCAGCTTACATGGGAAATTCCTCTCTCAAATCCCAACCATTCATGCCTTCCCCTTGCAATTAATGTGTCGCTCATCCGACGGCCACTGAACGGTGCAATTAATGTGCAAAACTGCACCAAATCCAAATCCTGGCTTTAGAAGTATATAAGGGTTCACCTCTCCTTCAAGAGCTAAGCTCTTTTGGAGGTTGAGTGTGGGTTAACCTTTTGGGCTCTTGAGTTCTCCTCTAATCTATGTCACATATGTGGGTTTTTTCATTTGTGTGTTGTGTGTTTGGAGGTGTAAGAAATGTTTTAGATTTACATGAGTATTTTTGACATACATGAGTATTTTTGACATTCTATATTGGAACATTTTTTTGACAGTGACGCACATAAGCTCCAAAAATCAATATAAAAAAAGGACAAGATTCCACCAACTAACTCCCATTTTGTAAACCAAATTATAATCCCATAGATACCATATTTTTAAATTAAAAAAAAAAAAAAAAAAAAAAACACCCTCTCTTATTATTTAATTTATTCATACTCTCTCAGTTTCAAATTAATTGTCTTGTTTGAAAAATACATTTTTTTAGATAATCCTCTTAAATGCTTTCAAACCAACATTTAAACTTTAACATTCTAAAATTGCCTTCCAGGTACATAGTACAATTGAGGTTGTTTTGTCCATATCATATAATTAGTATAATAGATATGGGTATTTTGGGGAATTAATTAAAATAAAGTCTTCAACTTTAATATTAGGGTAATAATTTTGAAACGGCCCAAAATGGAAAGGAAGACAATTAATATGAAACGGAGGGAGTAAATAAAATGAGGACCTCCCAATCCCATAAATACCAGTTTTTAAAGAAAGAAAGACAAAATATTTACCTATAATATATTTATAAATCTTTGAATTTTCTTTGAATGGTTTATATCATTTGAAAATTGATTTTCAAAATTTCTACTTATAATTTACTCTAATTTTTGCAGTTAACCACATGCAGCCCACGTGTGCACTAACTAGTAATAGTAAATTACAAGAAACACCCTTGAAGAAAAAATTGATACAATATCCTCCCTCGGCTAAGTTTCAGATGAAAAATTGAGTAGAAATTGGATGAAAAAAACACTATAAGAATAGGTGAATATTAAGCATGGGAGAGAGAGACACAATTTCTTTTCACTCAATTTTCACCTAATTTGCCTCATAGTTATGTGAATTTTGAAAGTTACGTGGGATTATTAGGATTGTATTGACATCATAATAGAGTTTAGCAAGTCGTATGAGACTACAATGTGTCTAGGGAGAGTCAAATTGTGTCTGGAAAGCTTCGTGAGACAATTAGGATTGTATTGAGACCATAATGGAGTTTAAAAAGCAGTGTGAATGAAAAAACACTATATCTCTCTCACGTGTTCAATGTCTACCTATTCTTACAGTGTTTTTTCATCTAATTGTTGCTCGATTTTTCATCCAAAACTTAGCCAAGGGTGGACATTGCATCAATTTTTTCTTTAAGGGGTTATGTGAAAAAGGGCCGAAACATTAGAAGGTTCCTTGTAATTTACCCATAAAGGGTTGTAACTTTGATTGATGTACACATTGAAATACTAAAAAACCCCTTATTAGATTTCAAAACAAAAGTTGAAGTTAGGGTTAAAATAGTTTTTTAGGTTGGATAAAGTAATTACTTTATCTTTTGTAACCGCTCGTCTCATTTATCTCTCCTATAACCACATTTTCAAATTCAAATTCAAATTCAAATTCAAATTTCTAATTTCTATATTTTATAAATTATTTTTAAAAAAAAAAAATTCACACACCCATCACATATGTCCCACATTCAAATATATATATAAATATATACAATGTTCATTGCCACTCCCAAGACCACGGGTGTGTGTGTGTGTGTGTATATAGTTATCTTCTTACAATTAAGGGTTGTAATCTTCCAACTTATTTGACGTCAAATACATTTAATGACAACCAACGAGCGTTGGTCTAGCGGCAAAGGGGTGAGCTGTAAACTCAGACATGTTAGGTTTGAAACCAACCAATCTTTCTTAGCCTACCATCAACCAGGGCTATTAGCTCGGGCATTAAACGACCTCATGGCGTGGTGGCCATTAGTCAAGCTCTAACAGCAAAAATAAAAAATAAAAAATAATAATAATAATAATAATAAGGATAATACTTGGCTCCACATAGTGGAGGAGCAATGCTCCTCCCTCCCACTTATATTATTCCACGTGTATGGTGAAGGAGCAATTGCTCCTCCCTTCCACTTATATTATGCCACGTGTATAACAAACAAATGAAAATTGATTATGTACATGTATCCCTATGTTATGTTACCCTATGTTATGTTATTATAGACATGCATCTATGTCCATATATATAGGTTTATGTGTTCAAATGAATATGATTATGTGTCTATATATTTGTATTCATGTGTCTACGTATCTGTATCCACATATCCATATTTTTTAAAATTAACTATTACATGTGGCGTAATATGAGTGAGAGGAAGAAGGAGTTGCACCTCCACTGTGAGGAGCCAAGCATTGTTCTAATAATAATACATTCAATTGCAAATTTTATTGTGAACTTAACAACCTTTAAAGTACGAATTTCATGAAAGTCAAATTTTTTCTACAACATAATCCTGCATTACTAGCATGAAGCAACCAATGACCTTTTTGCAACAATTTGTAAAAATCACCCATGCCTCTCCGACTATATTTAGGAGAAAACTCCACAAACATAATGTGTCCAATCTCCGAGTTCGAAAATTTTGCCACTCGAATTAAGATTTTATTGGTTTGCTCCCACTTTTATTTCAAGCTAATCTCTTCAAACCTGAAGTAGGTCATAATTAAGGGTGGTGGAGGCGATTAGATGGTGAGTGATGATCATGGTGGATGAATGGTGATGATGATTGCTAGTTCGTGGGGGTGGTGGTGATGGTGGTGGTAGTAGTAGCAACAGTGATGATGGGTGTGGGTGGTAGTGGTGGTAATGATAGGTGCTAGGTGTTGTCGTGTTGGTGTAGATGATAGGTAACAAATGTGGGCTGATGAAATGATATCTGTTGCGATCACAATGACAAATCATTGGGAATTAGATTACCTACCTCAAAACTTAGACACATTTCTTGATATCGCGACGATATCGATCACAATCTCACAAAGCATCATTCCCAAATGAAGATTCTAAGTAAACTTATAGGTCAAAGGCGGCAATGAGTCGAAACCTATCCATTCTCAAAAACCAAACGAGTTGGGTGCTTCAATGCTAAAAGAAGACCAAAACAATAGAATTTTTTTTAATAATTAAAAAGAAAAAGAAAATAAGATATAATAGTTGACAATAGATAATAGAAACCAGATGAAATTAAAAGCATAAAACTACAATCAAACAATTAAGAAAATAATAGGAAGATCAATATATATGCATGCAATCATGCATGTTCCATTCAAACAGTTAGTATAACCTCAATATCTACAATATTCAGATTCTATTCACTTCCTTTTTTTCCTTCAAGGTCATGCTTACTCAACATAATGAAGCAATTTTTAACAAGTAATTTTATTAATTTCTTTAGGTCCAATACAATTATTTTATTTGTCCATAATATTTTTCAAACGTAGTGAAAAACTAAACCTTATCATCATACTTCATTCATATATCTTTTTAAATTTTTAGGTTAATATGACTTACGACATGTTTATTATGTTTTATGATTGGCAGGCATGAGGCGAAATTCATCGAGAAAATTGTTCAAGATATATGGAGTAAATTGTATCAGAATTGTCCAATCTTACTTGTTGCCAAGCAAGAAGTTGGAATAGATTCACGTGTAGAGAAAATATATTCGTTATTAGGTGTTGGGACCTGGAATGATGTTTGAGTTATAGGTATTTGGGGAATTGGTGGAATAGGTAAAACAACATTAGCAAAAGCAGTTTATAATCAAATACGTGGAAAATTCGAAGGTAGTAGCTTTCTTGCAAATGTTAGAGAAGTTTCGAGGAGAGATGGCAGCTTAGTTCATTTACAAAGGGAACTTCTTTCTCAAATCCTAAACGAACCAAATCTGAATATAAGCAATGAAGATAGAGGAGTCATTGTGATAAAGGAAAGGCTTCGCTATAAAAGAGTTCTTATTATTCTTGATGATGTGGATCAACAAGACCAATTAGAAAAATTAGCTGGAAAACTTGATTGGTTTGGAGAAGGAAGCAGAATAATCATCACAACAAGAGATGAACATTTGCTAACAACCCATGAAGTCAATGGAATTTATATGGTGGAAGTATTAAAACATGATGAAGCTCTTCAACTCTTTAGTTTGAATGCATTCAGAAAAGATCATCCAGAATGTGACTTCTTAGAGCTTTCAAATCGTGTAGTAAATTATGCTAAAGGCCTTCCGTTAGCTCTCAAAGTTTTGGGCTCCTTTCTTTGCAAGAGAAGTGTAGATGAATGGAGAAATACGTTGGATAAACTACAAAAGATTCCAAACAATGAAATTCATGAAACACTTAAAGTAAGTTTTGATGGACTAGATCAAATGGAAAAGGACATTTTTCTAGATGTTGCATGTTTCTTTGGGAAGAATGAATAATATGTAACAGCTACACTAGAGAGTTGTGGCTTCTACCCAAATATAGGACTAAGAGTTCTAGCCCAGAGATCTCTCAAAACTATTTACAAAAATTGGGTATCAATGCATGATTTACTACGAGAAATGGGTCAAGAAATTGTTCGACAAGAATCCCCCCAAGATCCTGGAAAACGTAGTAGGTTGTGGCTTCAACAAGATGTCTATCGTGTGCTAAAAAAAATACGGTGAGAAATAAATATATGCATCCTTCCATATTCATTTAAGAGGCAAAAAAAGTACATAATTTTAGTAACGCTCAATTTAATTTTGCATCACCTATTCTCTCCTTCTGGTTGTCAGGGTTTGGAAGCAGTTCAAGGTATAACCCTAGAGTTTTGGGAAGCAAAAGAGGTACACATAAGCAATGAAGCCTTTATAGGGATGCACAATCTTAGACTACTCAAGTTTTCTAACGTGCACCCTTTTGGAGACTTTAATTATCTTCCTGATGAGCTAAGGTGTCTAATTTGGGATGGATACCCCTTAAAATCAATGCCATCAAGATTTGATCCGGAGAACCTTGTTCAACTTTACTTGCCTAATAGTCGAATTGAATATTTTTCGAAGACCAAGGTATGGTTATTAGTTTTTTATCCCCAAAAAAAAGTACAATTATAATTAGAGTTTTCTTAACGTGTGTCTTAAGAGCACATGTTAAGCTATAATTAATAACTCAATCATTGCATGAAAAAATGTGTTTTCACAATTTTCCAAGTATTTTTACATTTTTCTAAACAACTTTCACCATTTACAATGCATTTTTATCATTTCCAATACAATGATTGGGCTATTAATTGCAGTTTAACATGTTCTCTTAAGGCACACGTTAAGAAAACCCATATAATTAATATAATTTATTTTCCTTCAAGATTTTTTTTTTTTTTTTTTTCTGCTGAACAATATGAAAACACACACCAATACATGCATCTTCAATTCCTTAAAGAAAGTTATACAGGTTTATTTATTGGAACTATTACATTTTGTTGTTACAGATTTTTGAAAACTTGGAATTCCTTAATCTCAATCACTCCCAGTACCTTCTTCAAACCCCCAACTTCTCAGGGATGCCAAAGCTTAAAATATTGACTCTTGAAGGTTGTACGAGGTTGGTGAAGGTTCATCCATCTGATTTGGTTCTCAACAGGCTTGTTTTCTTGAATTTGAAAGATTGCAAAAGCCTTAGAAGTCTTTGGAGGAGCATTAAGTTGGAATCTCTTGAAACTCTTAGTGCCTATTTGAGATAGTTGCAACTTTTGCTGTTAATCAGAATCAGAAGAAAATTAGAAGCAACTAGTAGCAGAAGAGAATCCTCCTAGTGTTTGGGAATTAATTTCAAAATTGATTTTGCTACCATAAGTGATTTTTTTTCCTGTTTGGCAAGAGTTGCTGCTGAAGTGATTTTAACCTTGAAATGACAATATTACCCTTAGAAGTAGTGTTTTTGTTGGTTTGACATCCACCAAAGTGATTTTACTAAAATTTCATTTTTTTTTATTTTTTATAGAGGGCATATGAATTGAATACAATAAAATACTTGAACATAAAATTTTGTACTCTCCATTTGGTTTATATATATATATTAACAAGCACTTCTCTTATCATCATCACTCATAAGAACAAATGCATACTTTTTACACCGGCTCTCATTTCATAATTTTAAATGTTAATATGACAATGTAGAATCTATCTACCAATAAGTTCTAAAGTAATCTTATCACGAATTATTCCCATTTCACTATCACGAATTAATGTGAAGGGAAAATTCCGCTTTGTTGAGTACTTGCAAAACTAATACCAAACAAAGGATTTTTTTTAAAAAATGAAAGCTTTCCTGTAACTTGTAGGATTCCCCAAACTGTTTTTGGGTGATTTTATAGCTTCGAAAGCTTCATCTTCTACTGGGTAAAAAAACCAATGTTCACCATTCAAAGGAAAACAAAAATAAATAAATAAGACACTAGTTTTTCAACATTCAACGTTCACCATTCAACGTTCACTCACTCGTTCAACATTGCCAACTACCGAAAGTGAATAAAAAGTCGGCCAAATACCGAAAGTGAATCAAGTAATGTAAACATCCACCAGAAATCAAGCAATTGTTCCATATTGGTTACAAGAATTTGCAAGAATCACAATATCATTTTTTGCTCCCCCACAACGATATACCAGTCACCTGACACAAGGGTCATTCCCTTCTTTATGGAAGCACGGCCCCTCAATTTTTCTTTCTTAAAAGTATCACGAATTCGAAAATAAATGAAAAGCTGTTCCCATTTGGTATCCGCCGAGTCCCTTCAGTGAGCTAAATCCACAGGTTTGACTGTGGATCCCAGTTTCATCACACAGACTTCATTGGTGACGACTTTTCCCTTTCTTCGATTTGTTCTTCTCCTGCATCTGTTTTTTCTTTGCCTCAGCTGTAACCCATGTATAATCTGAGGGAATCGTAAATGGGTCTTGAAAATTTTCTATCCTACTGCTGGAACCACCAGTGGAAGAGCTAGGGCGGTGGTAAGGGGCTTTAATCCATTGAAACCAAGATGAACTTGAGGATTGCATCATCGATGGGCTCTCTCGGCCTGCAGTGGAAAGGCTTGAAGGGGGTGTTGAGAACTCGTCTAATAGCTGTAGTTCTTCATACTTTGTGAAGGTAACCAACACTTTGATAGTGGGAACCACTAGGATAGCAACCTGGATACGGGTATAAATGACTTCTTAGCACTCAACAAAGTTGATACACGAAAAAAATTAATTCCAATGAAGCCACTCAGAAAACAAATAATAAAATTCCAATTGGCAGTGGACACATTACAAACAAATTTGGAAATCCACAGAGTTTCTCAAATCTTATAAATGACTTCCTAGCATAAAAACCTTGATTCCACTTCACTCCAAACCCAACACAACAAAGAACATGGACCAAACATGAAAAGTTTAATATATCAACTAAGATCAAACATACCAAGGTTCAAGAAAACAAAAATAGAAATGAGCAAATTGCTTCAACAGCTAAAAATAAGCAAGATCTAACAGAGAAGCCTGAGCTGTTTGGTCATGCACATAGGGAAAACAAATAATATATGTGCGAGGTTCTGAAAAGAAAATATAAGGCCTAGAAAATTGATAAGAGAAAGTTATATATCTTGTATAAAATTTTATGCTTTCACGATTATGTATCTTCGCCATGTCCATGTCCAGTTTTCTAGGACATCACTATTTTAGAGTCCCTGTAGAATTTAAATCTCTATCCTGTGTTTGTGTTCATGCAACACAGGTACATTTAAAACAACTTCAATTTAAATATGGGGAATTAAGCATATAAGTGAAATGCATATAGCACTCGCAAGAACTTGAAAAATGAGCAAAAAGGGAGGGGTTCATCACAATTTCTCTTGTCCACATACTAGATCACAATTTTCTTCCCAAATCAAAACAAGCTGTGGTTCAACATATCATCCACATTTTGCTACCGACATCTTCTTTACTTTCTCTTGTCCTCGTGTCCTTACTCGCATAACCATTGGTCTTTATTGCACGTGATTGAATCATCTCCACCGACTTTTTCCCATCTTGTCCTTAATACATACACTTTTTTTTTAATCTTTAACATGGTAACTTGATGTACTTGGTACCAATTTTCTTCAATACATACATTTCAACATCCTTATTTCAAATACTCTCATTATAGACTTTTTCACTCCATTTATCCGCTCTAATTCTATGGGCAACATTCCCTTCAATCTCTCCCTAGTATTTTAAAAAGGTTATGAAAACGACCGCTCTTCAATTCTTCTGGACCAATTTCCTCAATACTAAGCCCTATTTACTACCATAATCTTAACAACATCTTGGCTTTCACTCATCTCTATATTTCTACCTCAGCATTCTCCTTAGATTCTTCAAGAACTTAGCTCAAGATCTGATGAAACTTTCCTATGCATAAACCAGTGTAGTTTGTACCACAAAGACTGTTTAGAAGCCTCAAACAAAAATTTTAACTGCACTAGTAACTGTCATGTTGTAAGCCAAGCAAAGTGTTGAAAATTAAGATTGGTTAAGACTAATAAGGGCCCGTTTGATTATGCCATTCAAATTGAATGATCCCATTATATTTTACAAAAGGATTGAAGCTACCAATTTACCATCTAAAATGGGACCATTTAATAATAATTTGGAGCCATTATAATTTTTTCTTTTTTCTTTTTTAAATTCCTACCATTGCTAACTAAATACCCAAGTAACTACACCCCACCTACATTTCACTTCGCTGTATAAATTTCTTAACAACCAAACACAGAGGCCCAAAAAAAAAAAAAGCAAGATGGAAAACAGATCATGATCAAAACCAGAATTTGGGCTGCAATGATATTAGCACTTGCTTTTCTTCCCTCAACTCCATGAAACATAGAGTATTTAACCCGTGATAGTGTGAATCTGACCACAAAATTTGATTTGAGAAGGAGATCAAAACCTCCAAGACATTGGGGGGAAAAAAATGGGTTTCATGCGTTGAATTTAGGGGGAAAAAAAACTGGGTTTCACGGTTGAATTTAGGGGGAAAAAAAAAAGCAAACACAAAATTAGAGGGAGAATAAAATCTATTTGAAGAGAGAGAGAGAGATCGGTTTTACCTGGAAAAATCATCGTTGAAGACGAATGTTTGGCCGCCTAGAAGCTTCTCAGATGGGTGATCAGCTGGTGCTGAGAGAGAGATCGGAATGTTTGGCCGCCTAGAAGCTTCTCGGTTTGGATGGGTGATCGGCTGGTGCTGAGAGAGAGATCGGCTGGTGCAGAGAGAGAAGCTCCTCGGTGATGGGTGAGGCAAATGTTGTAACGTTAAGGTTGAGGATATGGTTGGTATTGTCTTATTCATGTGTTAAAACGTAGGGGCAAGGCTGGAAATACATGAAGTTTTATTAAATGGCCAAAACTGATTCCCGGTCAACTTTTGCTAGAAGCTTGGGTACCCAACTTCTTCCATAATCCACTAAAATCAATTCTGATCATCAAAAGAGATTGTGAAAAACCATACCCAAACAGGCCCAAAATAGATTATGGGCTATGCAATAGATTTTGGGCCTTCTGGAATCCAATCCAAACAGGCACTTTTACTCTTTCTGGTTGCTCAAAGCTAGAGAAGTTTCCAAAGTTCCTAGGGAATATGAAGCATTTATCAAAGGTTTATTTGGATGGAACTGCCATAAAAGAGCTACCTTCAGCAATTGAACACCTAACTAGGCTTGTTTTGTTGAATTTGGGAAATTGCAAATATCTTGCTAGTCTTTCGAGTAGCATATGTAAGTTGGAATCTCTTGAAACTCTTACTCTTTCTGGTTGCTCGAGACTTGACAAGTTACCAGAGAACTTAGGGAATATGCAAAATTTGGTGGCCCTTTTTTTAGATGGAACTTCTATCAGACAACCACCAACCACCGTCCTCCATCGCACAATTGAGAAACCTTCGAGAATTGTCCTTTCGTGGATGTAAAGGATCAACATCTAATTCGTTGAAATCAATGTTCGCGTCTTGGTCTTTCCAAAGAAAAGTTCCATGTTCAAGCAGTTTGATATTACCTTCTTTATCAAGTTTACGCTCCTTAAGAAAACTAAATCTTAGTTACTGTAATTTATCAGAAGGAGCTATCCTTAGTGATATTGTCAACATATCCTTGTTGGAAGAGTTGAATCTAAGCAAAAATAATTTTGTTGGCCTACCTGCAACTTTTGGTCAACTTAATTGCCTGAAACTCCTTTCGTTGGACGATTGCACTAGGCTTCAAGCATTGCCACCGCTTCCATCAAGTATACTTAGAATAGAGGCTCACGGTTGCACATCATTGGAAACATTACCATATCCATCGTTGGAAAATTTGCCACATTTATTGAGACTTAGCGATTGTGAAAAAATCAATGGCAGCATACTTCTTCAACGTGTGTCTAAATTCACTCGTTATGGGAATATTGTTGTACCCGGAAGTGAGATTCCGAAGTGGATGAATCATCAGAGCATGGGGTCTTCAATTTCTTTCGAGATGCCTCCACTTCAATATAGTAAGGTTAAAGGAATTGCCCTTTGCGCTGTTTTTAGACTCAAGAATGCTACTGTTCGTGGATCTTTCATCGCCTGCCACTTTCGTGATATAATTAGTTCTCGTGATATAATTAGTTCTCCGTGTATTCCTTTCCCTGAGAATAGACACACCTTGTCAGATCATGTGTGGCTTACATATTGCGGCAGTGATTATCTCCTCGAAGGCATGGACAATAGCTCAGATGGATGGCACCACATGGAGGCTTCATTTGTAGCAAAACGGCTTGGGCCCTTATGTGGGGACTCGTGGTTCCAAATGAAAAAGTGTGGGGTTCATATAATATACGAGGAAGACGATGTGCCAACAATGATACACTACAACTCTTCATTTCACCATTCGACACTAGAAGGAGAAAAAGAAGATGGAGAAAAAGAGGAAGATATGATGACTAAACATACTAGGAAAAGGCTTGTTGAGGAGGAAGCAAGTGGAAGTCCACGCCCTAAAAGGATGAGAGGGAACACCAACACAGTGCTTAAACTCAAGAACAAAGAATCATCCTAGCAAGCATCGCCATCATCACAGCTCACACATCCTCGATCTGTGTACAAATTCAAGGGATTCAAAGAGGTGAAGGCGACCTTTCGAATTCAGATTCAAATCATTTATGGGTTGGACGGGGCTGCCTTATCCAATTGAGGATTTGGTTCGATTTGGACCTTCTCTCAACCGACGACCAATCTCAGGTCAATCTCTGATTCACTTTCTCTCTTTCATGGCCCCTATCTCTCTCCTCTGTTCTTTTGATTTCTCTCAAATCCCTAACCCTAACCCATAGCTGATCTATATATATATATATATATATTTTTTTTTTTTCCCTTAATAACTGCAGCAGGAAAACCCCGAAAACATAATATTGGTTCAACTTCCCTGCATTTTTTCCCTTGACTCTTATGAGTTGAAGCGTAATCGAAATAGAGTGCAAAATATTAGGCCATTGGATCTCAACCATGTTAAAGGGATGATTAAGCAGGCCAGGGACTGATTACCTTCTCGAGACCTTCAATTCCTCTGCTGATACCATAAGCACTATCGCCGCACAGGTACATTGTACCCATTGTCTCCTCACTTCCTTTAGCTTCTCTAATGAACAATCTATCACTTGTTTCCTTGTCATCTCCCAGCCCTTATAGAAATTAAATTTATAAAGTCATGTTGCATCTTGTTAATTTAATGTGGGTTAACTTAGTAACCCCAAGGGGAATTGGTAATGTGAACCCTTACCAAAGCCAGACCAACTAATCAGTCAAACAAGTATATTGGCCTTGAGCTGATTCAGGTCTTAAGTCTTAACTTGGATAACCTCATGAGATCACTCAAACATGCATATCTTGGTGAAACTCGCTCACATCAGCTGCATTTGAATGTGGGTTAATCTAATAATACAGTGTGAGGCTTTTTTAAGACCAGATGGGCCACTGGGATGCTAGGGCTGCTTTCTCGCCATATAGGCATTCGCTCTAATGCCAGGGTTAAAATATGGGTACTTTAGATTCATTTAATTGCATGATATATATTGGATCCACTCTCATCAACACGTACTGATTTTATTATATGAACACCATGCATTGACGGATTGTACGTTGTGCATAGGTGGGTTGTACTGTATAACCCAGACATGTACAGGGTACAACCCCCAATGCATGATGCTGATGTAATTTACATCGACACGTCCTTATAAGAGCGGACTCATGGTGTGTGTGTGTGTGATATATGTATGTATATATATATAAAGAACTGTTGTAATCATATTACCCCAAGTAATTATATAATAGATGGATAGGATATGGGCAATCGATGGTTAATAATCAAGTTTCCCATCCTTGAGTAACAATGTTGCAGCATTAATATAGAGAAGCAAATGTGTGAATTTATAAATAAAGAAAATAAAACAAATAAAAACAGAGAAACAAATGTGCATAAACCTTTTGCTTGGAAAAGAAGCCAACTCATAGGGACTATAAGGGTAATTATACTCTCCTCTTTTTGTAATCCAATCCCTTTAGTTGGTCAGTTTACAAAATTCCATTTTACCATAACAATTTATCATACATCAATACCTTTCTTTATAAGGCTATTCTTTCATGTGTCCCTTCAACGAATAACATCTTTGCAGGTTCTTGCGTTGCAAAGCCATTGATTGCACTTGATCGAGAATGGGTTGCTGTCATTTTAACAAACAAATCATGGGCTCAAATTGAAGGAGGCTGGTATGTAATGTACAAATATCATCTTACAAGTATGAAAGATGTCTGGATGTTGTTCCATTGATTATGTTTCATTTATAACTTGTTATGTTTGTCAAATATTTTTTGTGCATGATGGAAATATATCTTCATTTCAACCATCCAAGAAAGAATCTAAACTGCATGGCTGCATCTTTAGAATAAAGTAATTTGTAAACATTATAGTAACATGATAGAAAAATGAAGATATTAGAGAAAAAATAGCCATAATAACATTCAAGGCAAAAAGAACATGATCAACACGCCATCTGAAAACACGATTAAGGAGATTAAAATAATAGTACATTGAATACCTTATCATTTTGCTCCCAATTTAATATTAAATTATTTTTTTTAATTTAAGTGGTTTATATTTAAAATTATTTCTATATAAAACCTCTCATTTCAGCCTACATATTATTGTATTTTGCTAAGTAAATTCGACGTAAGGAAGAAGAAAACAAAAAATAGACATTGTGAGTTTCCATTAGTGAAATCCTAAGATGTGGCATGCTTTGATATAAAGATATAAAAAATTATAGATTTTTTAAAAAAATAAAAAATATTCATGTGCAATTCGTGTGTGCATCAACTAGTCTTATTAAGTGCACTTGACCGTCAAGTGCACATCTTAAGCATTTATTATTTATATTATTATTATCCTTTTTTTTCCCTCTCCTTACCCATCTAGCATCTATAATATTATTTTTATTATTCCTTCTGTTTTTTTCCCCCACTAATCCAGCATCTATATATGTGTATGTATGTGTGCATTTATGCCTGTACGTATGTATGTATATATATGGACATTTGATTATGTCCACAAGATCATAGAATACCCTAAATATCCCACTATAATGGAGCTAGGCAACAATCATGGATAGTGGGTAGTAGATTTGAGTTCAAAGTTTCTCCTGTTTTAGGTGGACAGAATCGTCTGTTCATGAGGCAAGATTCAATTAACTATAATCTTAAAAAATTAAGATCATTTTGTCAAAGCTAGATGTTTGAATTTTATTTTTATTTTTAATACTATGAGTTAATTTATAAATACAATCGGATGTATGTTTTTAAATATGATTTTTTTTTTTTTTTGGTAAACTTAAATATGCTTTTGTGATATATGGATAACTCATAACATTTTGTTTTTCTTCACATTCTATATTATTATTAGCATTGACTTACCCAGCTATTGAGGAAATCCCATCGACGCAAAACTCTCCTACAGTCTACTCTTCGAGTCTAGGTTGTAAAAGGGTGATTACTTCAAGAAAAGAACAGTTTCCTTTTCCTTCCCCCCCCCCCCCCCCGGCCTTTTCTCTCAAGGAATTGGAAAATTTTAAAATTAAGTATAAAAAATATTGTTGAAGAATATAGGCAACCTACACTTTTTATGGGGGATAAATTATGGTAGTTTTGTCTATAAAAGACTATGGTCTTGACGTAGAGTCGTTGTTTTATTTGGTGGGACTTGGGAGTAATATAGTGAATTTGGGAGACTTAGTTGTATGGTATGACAATAGCCTGTTGAGGGATATATGTTTGTGACACTCTTTTAAATGATGGTTGTGTGCTTTTATTCAGGACATTTTGAGCCTAGTTTTTTTTTTTTTATCGTAAATGTTTTTAATTTACATTCTTAATGTCTTCTTCTTTAATTTTCCCCCACTTGTGAAAAATCTAAATGTAGGGGCAATGGATAGTGGGGAAACAGATTTGAGAATTCAATAGATAGAGGAAGCCTACGCCCTAAGATTTTATGCCTTCACTTAATTTGGCAGGTTACTAGAAGATTAACATGGGTGCGCTGCACAATTTTGGGAGACATGTACTAAGTGGGCACTGCACTCCTTGCTTCCAGTAAGTGTCTAGAACAACTGCAACAATAGAAATTTTTTTTAGTATTTTATTCTATATTGTTCTCCATCAACATAAGTGTTGTGGTGTTTTCTTAAAATAAAATTCACTTTATAATTTATTGCCCTTTCATGGAATTCAGTATGATATGCTCTTGGTAATTGGATGGGGAACATCTATCAAAATTGCGTTGATAAAAACAAATCACCATGGAGGATCCATGGGACATATAAGCATGTCCCCATGTCCAGTATGAACAAGGCGGCTATTGTGGCATCTTTTCAAACCAGCTATTTCATTTCAGGTTCTCTTAATATTTTGGAATAAACTTGTTTTCAAGTGCCAGATCAAAATTTGTGTCTCATCACTCATGTTTTTTGTTATAATATGCTTCACTCTTTGGTCCCATTACATGGCTCATTTTATTTATTGCTTCCTTTCGATCATTTGAGGGTTTAATTTCAATTTTTACCCAAATAACTTTCAAGAGTTTCATAACATAAAAAAGCCGGTTCCTACGCAATGCCAATGCAAGGTCAAACAGTTTGCCCATTACATGGCTCTTTAGAACTTATGTTTTTATAGAATCTTAGATCTACTTGTTCTTGTCTTGTCTAATTATTGAAGGTGAAACTTGTCCAAGTCACGAAGAGAGTGCAGGAAGCATATTTTGCTCGGTTATACCTTACAAAAGCAACTTCCACTGTTTTCCCTTGATACACCCAGCAAACATGTGAAACCAGTTATACCCTAGATGCAAACTGCAAATTGAGTAACTGGTTAGCTGATCATATCTTCACTGCATGGATAGATGGATTATGAAGCAGAGACTGTTAATTTCGATATTTGACCTTTAGATGTCGATCACTAACATTGCAGTAAGATGCAAGGTACTTTGGTTCCCCTCAATACTTATTATTAGATTTATTTTCATACAAGAGGTGTTGAAACTGTCCTTAGAGTGTGTTTGGCAAGAGCAGAATCAGGGAGAAGGAAATGGTTGAAACTATTCATTTCCCTTGTTTGGCATGCATGGAAAATGTGGAATCCTTAGAAAAGAAAGGATGGAAGGGATTTGGAATGGCATCCGTACAGTTTTTTTATTCTGCCCATAAATGGGTGGAATTGGGGGGAAAGGTAAGCTTATTTAAGAAAGGCTTTCCCTCCTGTTTCAAAACTTTTCGATGCTAAGTGGGAGAATGGAAATTCTTTTTCTTTCCATTGATTCTTTTCCTTTCTTTTAGAATCTCTTGTGCCAAACATCGTGTTTTGTGCCCATTGCATACGTATTACCATGGAACAAGGACATATTCCAAATTTATCCAGTTGCAAAAGTTTGACATGGAAAATATTGGACCTCTTTCAGTATGACATTTGCCCTAGGCATACTTTAGTTGGTTAGCACTTAGCAGTATGCCCATACCTTTTTATTCCTAGAGAAGGCTTCTTGATGCATGTGACAACTTGGGTCTCCCTCCATGTCTTTGCCCAAGTGGAAACAGGGCAGGTTTACTTAATGCAACTAATATATATTTCATTGATACTAAGATGGCAAATGCTAATTTTTTGCCATATCACATGTAGGTGCCTATACAAGTAAACAAGTATTTGGCATGCAATGATGGAATGAAAATTGTGGAACCTGCAAACCCAGCAGTACAAGCTCCTCTATCTAATGTTTTATCATCCACAGAAGTTGATAGCTAAATTGATAAATTCTTTTCACATTGTTTTCATTCAATTTGGATGTTAAACAATTGGTATCCGAAGTGTTCTGTTCTTTCGTTTTTCTTTCTACTCTTTTTTTCATTCACACTCTGAACTTAAAGATATGAAGGGTAATGCTACTTTTCCCCACACTTTGACCTACTATGTGCATTTAGGAGGGTTTCAATTTTCAGGGTTTAATCATATTAGTGGGTCCCACAACTTTACCCTCCCAAATGCACATAATAGGGCAAAGTGTAGGGCAAAGTAGCATTACCCAGATATGAAACTTAAAAAGGCTGCCTCTCATGGGCACGTGCGCCTTAGCCCCTCGTTCCTTTTAAAAGATAGGTTCACCCTTTTAACAATCTGTAAAGTGATTTAAGAGAGTTGACTTTTGTTGTCTTTCCAAACTTTATAATATCATGAATTTCATTTTATATGTTTTTTAAAATAAAACTTCAGCAATTTTGCTTGATCAGCAACCTTCTTTGGTTGGTGGCAAGTCCAGGGTACAGAGAAGCCATCTTTAATTGTTTACTTAACAAGCTAAAGAGCTGCTTTTGCTTTACCCATCACAAGTGAACATGAGAAAACACCACAATCCAGTCACCATTGACAACATCTTTGGTATCCTTGGTTCTCTAACGATAACCTTCTCAACACCTTCAATTCCTCTGCTAATACCATAAGCACTATCGCCGCACAGGTACAAATGTACCCATTGTCTCCTCACTTTCTTTAGCTTCTCTAATGAACAATCTATCACTTGTTTCCTTGTCATCTCCCAGCCCTTATGGAAATTTAGAAAATCATGTTGCATTTTTTTTTTTTATTGTTTATATATTACTTAACCAAGGGAAATTGGTGAAGTTAACCCATTACCAAAGCCATACGAAGTGATCAGTCAAACTTGTATACCAGCCTTGAGCTGATTCAGGTCTTAACTTGGATGACCTCGTGAGTTCACTCAAACATATCTTGGTGAAACTCACTCACATCAGCTGCATTTTAATGTGGGTTAATCTAATAATACAGTGTGAGGCTTATTAAAGACCAGATGGGCCACTGGGATGCCAGGGCTACTTTCTCGCCATATAGGGGTTAAAATATGGGTACTTAGATTCATTTAATTGCATGATATATATCGGATCCACTCTCATTAACATGTGCTGATTTTTTTATATCAGTACCATGCATTGGGGGATTGTACACTATGCATAGGTGGGCTACTGTATAACTCAGACATGTACGGGGTACAACCTCCAATTCATGGTGCTGATGTAACTTACATCGACATGTTTTTATAAGAGCGGACTCATGTTGTGTGTGTGTGTGTATATATATGTGTATGTATGTATATAAAGAACTGATGTAATCATAGTACACCAAATAATTATATAATAGATAGATACGATATAGGCAATCGATGGCTAATAATCAAGTTATTCCCATCCTTGAGTAACAATGTTGCAGCATTAATATAGAGAAGCAAATGTGCATAAACCTGCTCTTATTAGTAATTTGTTATTTATAAGGCTATTCTTTCATGTGTCCCTTCAAATGTGCATAAAAAAATAAGATCATTTTATCAAAGCTAGACATTTGAATTTTTTTTTATACTCTGAGCTGATTTATTAATAAATACAATCAGATGTACGTTCTTAAATATGCTTTTGTGATTTGTGGATAAATCACAACATTTTCTTCTTCTTTTTTTAACATTCTATATTATTATTATTTATTAACATTGACTTACCTAGCTATTGGGGAAATCCCAACGACACAAATCACTCCTACTCCTCGAGTCTAGGTTGTAAAAGGGTGATTACTTCAAGAAGAACATTTTTGTTTTCCTTTTTCCCCCTTCAAGGAATTGGAAAATTTTAAAATTAAGTATAAAAAATATTGTTGTTGAACTTAGGCAACCTACATTTTTCTATGAGGGATAAATTATGCTAGTTTTCTCTATGTAAGACTATGGTCTTAATGTAGAGTTGTTTTTTATTAGGTGGGAGTAATATAGTGAATTTGGGAGACTTAGTTGTATGGTGTGATGATAGCCTGATGAGGGATGTTTGTGACACTCCTTTAAATGATGGTTGTGTGTCAGGACATTTTGAGCCTAGTTTTTTATCATAAATGTTTTTTTATTTTACATTCTTCATGTCTTCTTCTTCTTTTTCCCCTTCTTCTTTTTCCCCCTCTTGTGAAAAATCTAAATGTAGGGGCAATGGATAGTGGGGAAAGAGATTTGAAAATTCAATAGATAGAGGAAGCCCACGCCCTGAGATTTTGTGCCCTCACTTAGTTTGGCAGGTTAGTAGAAGATCATGGACGGCACAATTTTGGGACAGACATGTGCTAAGTGGGCATTGCGCTCCTTGCTTCCGGTGAGTGTCTAGAACAGCTGCAACATTAGAAGTATGAACAAGGAAGCTATTGTGGCATCTTTTCAAACCAGCTATTTCATTTCAGGTTCTCATTAATCTTCTGGAATCGACTTGTTTTCAAGTGCCAGATCAAAATTTTTGTGTCTCATCACTCATGGTTTATGTTATATGCTTCACTCTTTGGTCCCATTACATGGCTCATTTTTTTATTGCTTCCTTCTGATCATTTGAGGGTTTAATTTCCATTTTTACCCAAATAACTTTCAAAGGTTTTATAAGATAAAAAAGGTTCCCATACAATGCCAATTCAAGGTCCGATAGTTTTTACCCAAATAACTTTCTGTTCATCTATCAAAAAGCTTAGGCATGACCTGCTGCGCTACCTGCCAAATGGCTAGGCCTATCTGGAAACGGAACCAGAACCAGCCAGTGGCTTGTTTTTGCACTTCCTACTTTGATAGTTTGATATCTAGAATGATTAGTAAAGCTTGTATTTTTTGATGCCTGATTTTTTAATAAACTATTAAAGTGATATATAACGCCAATGGGGCGGGCCTTTATTGCTGCTTTGGAATGACTTGGCATATGAGTGATAAATTTTAAAGATGCCTATACCCCGTTTTTCTTGACAGAAATCAAATTCTTGGAAGAGAAGGACATCAGTGCTGCATGATGATCGTGGTATATTCTTTATGTTCATATGTTTTGTTATGTTTCAGTTTCACTATTGCAGTATTAGAGCAGATTGTATGGTTTTATGAAAAAAATGAGAGATATTGAAATGTGTATATAACAACCACTCGGTGGTTATCTACTCCGATCACCAACTCCTCCCCTGTTCATCAAGAGCTCTGTTATATCTCAAGACCTCTACCTTTAAGTGCTGTCAGTCCTCTTACCAGCGACCTCCACGAATGGTGGCCCTGTATCTTGTTCGGATTTTAACCCACACAGTTATGTTTCAGTTTCACTATTAAAGTATTAGAGGGGATTGGATGGTTTTACGAGAGATACTGAGATGTGTTCATAACAATCACTGGGTGGTCATCTACCGGATTATGCTCATCATCCTGCTATTGTGCTATAGATGGAAGATGGAAGCAATCTTCTTCTCCCAATAATTTTTTGTGAGTATATTGCATCCAGCTGTTAAATAGATGAACAGAAAGAACTTTTGAAAACTGCATTAGATGCTATTAGCTAAATGTTTCACCCTGAAATGTGATGATTTGCCTTTGATTTCAGTGGAGATATGCCTATCTTGATGCTGTTGGCTGCCGTTTGCAACATTCAAAATGTACATTTTATGGCTGATATAACTGTCTGATTTTATTTTTATTTTTAAATTTTATATGAGAAACACCGAGCCCATGCAAAACCCCACAACCCACATTAATTTTACTTGATATAGCTATCTCATTTTGATATAAGCATATTCTTGTCTTTGTTGCAAATGCTTACGTTAAATGTTATTGAAGTTGGTATTTGTGTCTCAGGCTAGGCCCACTCCATATCAAATAATAAAGCAGATGAGAGAAGATGGGATATGCAGTACTCTTTTTCCCCCCTCTTTCATGTTTGTCAATCTAGATGTCCAATATCTTTAGAACTTATGTTTTTATACAATCTCTACTTATTCTTGGCTTGTCTAATTATTGAAGGTGAAACTTGTCCAAGTCATGAAGAGAGTGCAGGATGCATATTTTGCTCAGTTATACCTTGCAAAGGCAACTTCCACTGTTTCCCTTTGATTTACCCAAGAAACATGTGAAATCGATTATACCGTGGATGCATACTGCAAATTGAGTAACTGGTTAGCTGATTATATCTTCAATGCATGGATAGGTGGATTATGAAGTAGAGACTGCTAGTTTCGATGTTCGACCTTTTGATGTCATTAACATTGCAGCAAGATGCAAGGTACTGTGACTCCCCTCAATACTTCATATTAAATTTATTAAGAAAGGCTTTCCTTCCTATTTCAAAACTTTTCAATGCCAAATGAGAGAATGGAAATTCTCTCTTGTTCCATAGATTCTTTTCCTTTCTTTTTGAATGTGCCAAAAATCGTGTTTTGTGCCCATTGCATATATTTACATGGAACAATCTTTTATTGTTCCATGTTACTTATATTACAATGACATATTCTAGGGGTATCCCTTTTAGAGTGTTGTAGTGGGTCTAGCCTCTGTTTACCAACAAACAAAAAAAAAAAAAGGGACATATTCCAGATTTATCCAGTTGTAAGAGTTTGATATGGACCTCTTTAAGTATGACATTAAACTATAGGCATACTTTTTTATTTGCAGAAGGATAATGGAGACCAAGGTGTGAACTCATTGAAATAGGCTTTCATAGGTTGAGGAGTGGTGGTGATTGCAGTCAATTGGGCTTCTTAATGCCACAACTTAGATCTCCATGTCTCTGCCCACATGGAAACAGGGCAGGTTTACCTCTCTTCTTTTTTTTTTCCCCTTTTTGCTTAGAACAGGGCAGGTTTACTTAATGCAACTAATATAGCTTTCATTGCTACTGAGAAAGTAAATGCTAATATTTTGTCATATCACATGTAGGTGCTTATACAAGTAAACAGGTATTTGGCATGCAATGATGGAATGAAGATTGTGGAACCTGCAAACCCAACAGCACAAGTTTGTCTATCTAATGTTTTATCATCCACAGAACTGGATAGCTAATTGACAAATTCTATTCACATGGTCTTCATTTGATTTGAATGCAAAACATACGGTATCAGTAGTTGTGTTATAACTTACAAGTTTTCTTTTTTCATTCACATGCAACCAAAGAGATGAAATTAAAAAGGCTGCCTCTCACACTCGATGGGCATGTGCAAAGCTTGTGCCTTAGCTGAGCCAGGATCCTCTACTTGGGTACTTGGGTGCATCCAACGGCTTTAAAAGGTTAAAGCCCCCATCCCATGTATGTGCTTGTTTTTTTCAACCATTAGATTACCCAAGCAACCGAAGCACCCAAGCAGAGGATCTTCTCTCACCTTTGCCCCTAGTTCTTTTTAAAGGTTTGCCCTTTAACAACCTGTGACTTTCAATTATGCCAGAATGTGGTCGAAGCTCAATCGCCATTGGGAGTGTTGATTGTATTGAGATCTCACAGGTAAGCTTATGTGTATAGAAGGGTATTTTTGCCCAGAAATGGGCAACATTTCTGGACAAGAGGACCTATTGGGTTAATGAAATCATGACTCGACCTATTGCAAAATAAAATTAAAAAAAAAAAATCTATAATACGGAGCTATGGCCAAAATTCCCCTTTTTTTTTTTTTTTTTTTTGTTTGTTTATACCTAAAGTCATTATTTGTGCTGCAAAGCGGGAATTTATTATAGGCAAAGATTTTTATTATTTCCTTCTTGTGAAGGACTCAGTTTTAATTTTCTATTAGAATAAGGCTTAGTTCCTTGTAACTATGCTTATTATGAGACTTGTTATTCAACTATGTTATTGAATTCAACATTAATAAGAGTTTTCTCTTTATTTTCCTATTGTTTTCAACATCAGTTGGTTTTATCAACAGGTGTTATTACTGTATAGAGTACTTCTTTCCTTATAGTCGTGTATTATACTTTGATATTTACTTCATAGATTTGTAGAGGAAATTTGAATAAACAAAGCGTTTGGTTTAGATGTCAAATTTTAGTGTAAAGGAATGAGTGGTAAGATTTCACTTTACAATACACATCTGCAGGGGCTCAGCCCTACTTAGTTGATTGACAATGACAAAAGGCTTGCTGCCTGCCAACTTAGACATAACCGTAGAAGCCACCTCATTCCAACAGACAATAAATCAATATATGAACCCTAGAGTCCTTGACTTCACCCTAAACCTGTAGATGTGCAATATCATTGTGCTGGATGGCTTTGACATTTTGAAAAAAGAAGCAATGAAAGTAATGGGTTCCCGTAAAAATAAATCTACGCTCTCACATAAAGGTGGAATTCATATGATCACGTGGAATGCATGTGTGTGGCTGTTCCTCGTGTGAGGGTAGGTTTTTTTACAAGAACCTATTAGAGTTCCTTAGCAACATCTCTAATTGAAAAATATTCGAAAAAACTAAAAATTGAATCTGTGAATACATTGTCGAAGTCAAAGTTTTTATTGGTTGAACTAAAATTACTATAAAAATATAATTGAATAAATCTTTTATGGTGTAAGAATAAAGGGGGAATTATAGAATGGCCTGCCCACAGGCAAATAATTACAAGTCAATACAGTTGACTAGTAATTTCTTACTCATTTTTGGTTAAGTTAGTAGTCATCTATTTGTAATTACGTATATTTGCCCATTGTCGGGTCATTCTATAATTCCCCAAGAATTAAATATTATTCGATTTGAATATTTAAAAATTTAAAAATAAAAAAATTCTAATAGAAAAAAGGGTGAAAATGAAAACCATACATTTATCTTGGGTTGACTCAAACAAGTCAACTTGGTGCCTGAAATTAAGTTCTAAGCCCAATCTCACCCAAAGCAACTCAGACTTGTGCCTAAAGAGCAATTTGGTCTAGCTGAATCCAATCAGCATTATATATACTGAGACATAAATCAAGCTCTGTCGTGGTTAGCATAAAGTACTCTCCATTTAGGAATGTACATGAAATTCGTTTAGTAGAGAAGGAAAACACTTTCATAATTTATCATTACTTTTGTAATAATGGACACAAAATGTGAGGCTCACATGCCGATTGTGTCCTTGTAGCCATGTGTTCTCATGTTCATATGTCCAATGCTAGTGAGTCGCAATCGGAGATTAATTGAGAACAAGGTCGGCATTAGGCTTCTTATTCTATTGGTGATCAATTTGTAATGAATCAAAAGATAAGCCCAGTCCAGCTAGTTACCATCCATAATATGAAAGTATCCCCATTAATCCTGTACTAAGGATTTTTAAACTTGTCTAAGGAAGGGTCACCTCCTCCTACTTGTGCAAGCCTGGACGTGGGTAGTTTAATTTTGAGAATTTCATAAAGGACCAAACAACCCACCAAATCAAACCATCTCTTAAAAGTATAAGCAAGGGAACCTTCTATTGCTTGTCTTTTTCCTCTTATTTTTTTGTTTTCCCATTTTTGCTGGGCCAAACTACCATAGAAAAATGTGTTCAAAGTCTAGGATTTTATATTTCTTTTAGTGGTTTTTTAGTCTTTTTGACTCCGACACCTCTTCTCTAGCTTTTTCTTTTTCTTTTTCTTTGGTCCAACTTTTGTAGCCGTGTTTGACAAAGAGGACCCTTTTTTTTTTTTCTCTTCAGGCTTGTTGAAAAATAGAGGTCTTGAGGGAGACACATTTCTTTTGTATTTTATCAGTTTCTGAATGAATTTTCCTTTGGCTTTTCTCATTCTAGAAAGCAGCCAAGTGGATTTACCAAAACAAACAGAGAGGTTTGACTATTAAGATCATGATCTCTTAATGTGAACTGGCACCAATGGTTTGTGAGGAGGTGGAAGCCCCATCATCCAAAAAGGAAGTGGCTGGGAGAAAAAGTTTTTTGTCTTCTTCTAGTGGATGACAAGGCAAGGCATCAGTCTTCTTTTCCCTTCCAATCATTTTTCTAAAATAGTTGAATAAATTAAAATAAAAAATAGAATAAATATTAATAAAGAGTTAACCAAATGATATTGAATTAATCACTCCCAAGTCTCAACTCTTCCCAAATTTTATACTTCATCCACCACCGCCTGTGTGTGGACAAGTCGCCACACCTCTGACCAAAAAATAAATAAATAAAGGCATGTGATGTTTTAAATATTATTGATAGTTTCTATGATAACTCTAACCTTTTAAACAGTTGTGAAAAAGTAATAATTATAGTTAATGTTATAAGATTTTAATTTTCTTTTTTTTCCATTAATTACAAGATCAATTTTTTTTTTTTAAAATTCATGAAGGGCATTTGAATTTTCCCCATCATTTGTGATTATGATCGAATATCTTTTCTTAAGTTTTTTTATTCAACATGATGGATTTATGACTTCATTACTGTATAATACATTATGAGTGTTTAATTTCTATTTAGACGGCTAACTCTTATATTATTAAGTTATGAGTAGATCAAGTTAAAAAATGGGAGATTTGTCAAATTTAATTTTGTTTTAAGAGCCAAATGTCAATGTAACATGAGTTAATGTTTTGTCAACTGATGAATCATGTGTCTCCATTAATGTACCACATATGTCAAAAATGGAAGGAGATATCATTGATAGAGCATCCATTTTGTAGCCTCTTCCTATTTAAGAACTTTATATGTTGATCACACCCTTCATTTAACATTTGATATTTATTAATGCATAGGGACATTATTAAAAATTTGATACAGTGTGTTTAATGATTAAGGTTTTCATTGTAATTAAATGGTATATATATATATATAACAGGGATATTGAAACTGTTGACCTACTAATTCCTAAGAACATAAAAGGCATTGTTCACTTTGCATCAACTGACACTTAAGATAAACTCGATTGATGGCTAACCGTAAAAGGGAATGAAAAGCCAAACTCAAAACCTTTCACTTCTTAAAACATAAGTCTTGGGAGCTACTAGTCCACTGAGCTAGAATGATAGAAAATAGTTGTGACAGTTATAACTTCCTTCTCTTTTTCTTCATTTATTGTCAATTTGGAATGGGAATTCATTGTCAATTGGAGCTTCCATATGACCATCATAGCTCCTTTAATTTCATGGTGAACAAGGAGTTACAATGGCAACAATGCTTTTATTTTTTGTCTCACATATTTTTCAATAGCTAATCCTTTTTGACTCTTTGTTTATTTATTTCTTCTATATTTACCAGCTGTAGGGGAAGATATATATGCATGATGCATTTGCATAAGGTAATAGTTCAAAACTATTTACATTTTAAATTGTCATTCTAGCCTTTATCCTTAGCACAAACTTTTAAAAAATACCATTGATAATCTTTTACATTGTTGCAACAAAAAAAAAAAAAAAAAAATCAATCAAACATATGAACACATGGACATAGTCTCTAAAATTACATAAGACTCAAATGTCAAACATGTGTCTACGTGTCATACACAAACTACTAATCTAATTGAGATTAAATTTTAATATTTGTAATGATGACTTTTTACCTAAAAATGATAATAATAATAATAATAATACTGTCAATTATAATAATTTTTTGCAAAAAAAATATAAATAAAACCACCGATTGCATTTATCAGACCAAACACTCAAAATTTATTCTCTAAGCACCGTACAAAGATAAATCAGATTATTCCCCCCCCCCCCCCCCCCCCCAACATGAGGAAAGGAGATGGATAAATAGACAAAAATAAACATCAATTAGCTCCTAAATTAATTTATCACTGTCAAACAGTGACTGTCCGTACACCAGCTCTCACAAGAGGTCCTTATTTCAGCCAATACTTGTGAACCACGTGTTACAATCATGTCCACATATTGGCCCTCCAAGCACACTAGCCAGCCAGGTGTCACAATTCTAAATGAATTTTAGGAAATAACTAGTTTTAGAACCCGTGCGACGCACGGATTTATTTATAAAAAATAATATTATTAGCAAATTATAATTTTAACAGCATACTTATTCTCTAATATAATATGTTAATTAAATTTAAAAGATATAGACAAAAATAAATTAAATAATTCAATCAAAATAATTTTTGGTGTGATGTTAGTGTAATGTATCACACACAATTTAATTATACTCCCGAAAAAGACAAATTATTTTGAAAAAAATAAAATATAATGGTAGAAGCTTGTAAGAAATGAAGGAACTGACACGTTATGATATTTGGTGGAAAAAGATTTAGATTTTCTAGAACCTAGCGCATTCCATGATCGTGGTTTTAACATGTTGGTATATACTAAAGCAAGTATAACCATTGAAGGTGTCTTGAAATCTGACGATGTAAATTGTAGAATGCATGACAACGATGAATCTTGGCATTTCATAAGGGTTTCGAGTGGTTTTTACATAGAGAGAAAAACCAGGGGAAAAATATCAAAAAATTGTTTGAGATTATAATATAAAAAGATGAGAGAAAAGTCTAAATTGAGAAAAAGAATAGGAGAAAAAGGCAAAAGGAGAAGAAAAGAAGAGAAAACATAAATCTTTTCAATTTTATATAATTAACTACATAGAAGAATTTTGATTACAATAGTTTTTTTTTTTTTTTTTTTTTTTAATTTTATTTGCTTCGAAGGCAAATCGGGAGAATTTGAAGATTCCGACGTATCGTGTGTTCTTTTTAATCATTTTTTCCTCTATTTGTCTCTTTTTTTAATTGTAAGTATTTATAGTTTTATACATTCAATTTTTAGGAAGGGAAATGAATAGGCATAAAGAAAATGGAGAAATATAGTACAGTTTACCAAGTTTGGGTTGAACATTGTACAATGTAGATTTTCTAATTCTCCCATGTAAAAACATAGATATATGCAGTGAACACCAAGCATTAACTTACCTCCACCGTGTGAAAAAGAGCAGTGAATACCAAAATTTTAAAAAAAAAAAAATTTGGGAATTTACCTTTTGGTGACCACTTCTCAAATTAATACCAAACAAATAACATTAATAGTCTTTTTAAAGTACCTATACAGTTAATTTGTTGCAAGTTGGTAGACAATATTCTTTATTTGGTATTAAGTTAGAAAGTGATCACTAAAAGGTAGTTTTCCTGGAAGTCACTAAAAGGAACTTTTTGAAAAAATTACGTTTTAGTGACTACTTCCCAACGTAATGTGAAACAACGGCAATTAGTTGTCATTTTGACGGAAATTTACAGTCAATTTGTAACAAGTTGATAGATTAATATCCTTTTTTGGTATTAGGTTAGAAAAGTGTTCCTAAACAGTAATTTTTCCAAAAAATTTGTCTCCACTGTATTTCACTGTTTCAGCACGTGAATTTGAAAAAAAAAAAAAGAAAAACTTTTATATTGACACGTGGCCTTTAACACAGTAGCCATTCCTCCGTTTAGATATATATAATAGATAATAGATATTAGATGATGATTAGCTTTATCACGAGGCTTTTGACTTGGCAAGTTTTGAAAATCTCATGCATACGTTACATCTATTTTTAATAACAGTTTGTCACATCATATCGAGCTTATCGAGTTATCACTCTGTTTTGGCCTAGCATATGTTTAAACCGAATTGGCTAAATTACCCTTATTGTATTAATAGAAGGACTAAACAGTCCTCCTAATAGGATAATGAGGGCAGTGTAGTTGATTGTTGCCCATTAGGTCGACGTACATGATGTGGAAATTATTTAGCGGTCAGAGTATGAGAAAAGCTACCATGTGGGCATCCTCATCTGTATATTGGTGGACCCTTCTTATTATAGGGATATTAGATGAGTTTTAAGACAAGTTATATGATTAGATAAAAGACATTACAGGCTTACAAGAGTTTTGTACTTTTTATTAGCATTCGCCTGAATTTTTATTTTTATTTTTTTTATTCTGATTGGTGCATATGAACTCATTTAAAATTATTTTTAATCAAACTTATGCAATTAGATAAAGTTAATGTGATGAATAGGATGCCATGCATGCATGCATGGTGAATGTCTTAAATTGTGTAAGAAGAGGGCTTATTCATTTAGATATCTAAGTGAATAAATGGGTAACATTGCATAAGAGGAGGATATATATACATACGTACACATATAAGAGCAATGCTACATAACCTAAATTTTTTTATTCAAATTTCTTATTTCCTAGCATAGATGTGGCAAATGAGATGATTGTCACATCAATCCATTATTAACGATTATTCTTTTAATGAAAAATTAATTGACTAGCCAAACAGGCATATCATTTGGGCAAAAATTTGGGTTCTTTAGTATTTTTCATATTTAATATAGCAATCTAAAATAAAAGAAAGGGCAAAAATAGCCGACTATGATTTTAAACACAAGACTGCACATGCCCCTAGCAATTGAGATGAAAATGTGATACTTAAAATTAAGCAATAAATTTAATGATTACCCTTAATGTTATTTTTTTTCTTTTCTCTTTTTGTGCTAACAAGGATCTAGAATACCAAACCTTCTTATCGACTAATCTCTCGAAACACGTGTAAGGCCATTCTTCATTTTACTCTAGTTAATGACCATGATAAATTTAGTAGGTAGTTGACCTTAAGAGGAACCACAAAGATTCAAACCTATTTTTAAAAATGACTTTTTAAATAGGGAAACAACGATCTGAAATAAAATATTTTTCTTAACCTAGTTTAGGAGCAAAACATTTACTTAACCTGAATCATTTTGTTCATTTCAGTGAATCCTACCTGCCACAACATGGTGGTAAGTGCTTTATATTCCATTTTGCATGAGTATGTTCTTTGAGTTTTGCGTTTTCTATAGAACAAAAAAAGATTGATGAAGAGTCAACCTACTTTTAAGGGGGTGCCATTCCCAATTAATCATCCACAACTTGAATCAATATTAATGCCATTATAAATTATTAGAGGTGGTACACTAATAAAATAAAATAAAAATACTAGAGGTGGTATGTGCAGTTGTGCACAACACTATAATTATCTAATAATGGAATAGGAGGTTAGTTGGTTTGAGTTTTAAAAAAAAATATGAAATTACTATTTTGCCTTCATTAATTTTTCAATTCGATATTAATGCCATTATAAATTATTAGAGGTGGTACACTAATAAAAATAAATAAATATTAGAGGTGGTATGCACACATGATGTGTGTGCACAACACTATAATTATCTAATGGAATAGTAGGTTAGTTGGTTTGAGTTTAAAAAAAATATATATGAAATTACTATTTTGCCTTCATTGATTTTTCAATAATAAAATAATAATGTCGTCTTTTAGAATTTTAAAGGAAAAAGAGGATGATGTATGGGTGAGAGAGCAAGCACTCCTATGCCCTTTATAAACATGTTTTACTGCCTCTAGTATATCACTTCTTTGGTAAGGATGAAATTCACACTAATGTGAGATTCATCCAACTCTAGCTTCTTTTTAAACAATGGTAAATAAAAAATAAAAATAAAAACTATTAGTGATAGATGATGATGTAGAAATATTATTTATGATAATATTTACATAAAATATGATGCTAAATTAGCAAATACTCCGTAACTGTTTATATAGCATTAGCGATTCGATTTTTAGTTTTATAAATGATTGTAAAAATATCATTTTTGAGAATGTTATTGAACATTAGAATGCACAAATTATTAGTTGGGAGAACTTCGGATGAATTAGTCGAGTCACGAAAAACAATTATAGTTTAATACACATTATTATTAATTTTTTAGTAAATGACTACTAATTTCACTACCAATTCTCCCTTTATTATAATAATAATAATAATTATTATTATTATAAGGATATGGTAGGACACAACGACTAAGCAAGTGTGCCCTTTATGGGAACCCCCTGGTTTCCTTCTGTCAAATGGCTCGTGCACAAATACAATTTTCTCCACCTAGAGTCGGTGGCCTTTTGGGTCCAAAGTGGATGGCCGCGGAATAGCACCAATGCGTGTGAGGATGAATAATAAACAACCCCCCCCCGGGTGGGTCCAATATGTCACTCCTCATCAAAATATCCCTACCCTTCAGCCATTAACCCTAATGTTGGGTCCCACACCTAGTTCTAACCTACGAAAAGTCTACCTATCACGAGTGAGTTTTCCATGTAACTGTGACACGGTCACGTGGTGTTATGGACCAATAAGAGGCAAACAAAGTGGGATTGTGGGGCTAAAAGGTATTTTGATAATTCCACTTTGCTCGTTTCTTATTAACCTGTGACACTACATCAGCCGTATCACAATTACCTACAAGTTTTTCTCCACTTATCCCATCTCTAAAAAATCAAGTGCTCCTGAGACTACCCGAAAATGTTTAAGTCAGCAGCCAGCAAAGCCATGATCGATGTAATCATAGTAACAAAGTTCTCTAATGAGAAAAAACTTATGTATAATTACGACACAGTTGACAGGGTATCACGAGTCTATATGGGTAGAGTAAAATAAGAACGTGAGACTACTTTTTAATATGATATTTTCATGGAGTTAGTCTTGAATTTTTTGGGGTTCTAAACGAACTTGTAAAATGGGGTTGTCTATAGATTTGGGTTAAAAATTATTTAGAGTTCTTGGACTCGGGTTAGGGCCTTGACTGTATCACAGTTGCACTAAAAACTTACTCTTCTCTAATTATTCTCAAGAGTGGAGCTAGCATGACAAAGTGAACAATGATAGTCAAATCATGACCATAGATGGATTTTACTCTTTTTAAAAAAAATTAATGGTTTAGTATTATTTTTTGTAGTCATGATTTGATTGACATTGTTTGTTACAATGACAGTTTGTCATGTAGGTATTTCTCTATTCTCAAATCTTTTGAATTTACCATGTTTTTTTTATTAAATGAATGAAACCCAAATTTACCCATATATATTTCAATAATTCTCAAATTATTTTTGAATAATCACAATAATTTTTAAAATTCTTAAATTATTTAGACAAATTATCATACTAATAATAAATCTTTCTTATTAAGTTAAGTTAAACAATTTATTTATTTTTTTTACTCATAAATTTTGATTTGTTTCGAGTTATTCTCTATATATTCTTGAATAATTCTGGTATTACAAACTACGGGCATAGTAAAAGAAACGAAAATTTTAATTGTGGAAATTTGATTGGCTGTAGCACACCACTCTCCAGTAATCTCAACACCACCAGAAGTTTTCCCACCGAAGGACCTCCGCAGTTTTGTAGGGGGGTCGGTGCGCATGACGCACCCTGCGCATTTAAAATCAACCTACTCACTGCTCAGAATCTGCATTCACACCTAGCCCCACCCCACTCTCAGATCAAAAGAGACTGCTGATCGGACTACGAACCCTCTCTCTCTCTCTTAGGGATGGCAATATACGCCCCGATTTGACCCATTCAACGGAAAAAAGACAGTATTTATCCTCGGGAATTATTTAATGCCATTCTTGTTAAAATTTCTGTTTTACTAAAGCCAACCGTTTCATTTCACTTTGTTTGTTAAAAACAACAAACATTTTACATGTTTTTTATATGCTAAAGTAATCATTATATCTATTTGTTAGAATAGTTATTGTTCTCCCGTAGTATGTAATTATTGCTGGTTGTTAAATTGCTTTTATGTGTTTCATGTTTTAGAAAAAAAAAAAAAAAAAAAAAAAAAAAAAAAATTCCTGAAGTTCCTGTTTCTACTGAGTGTAGAGTTGTGTTAATGGTATCAGAGCGTCAGTGTTAGGAATTAATAGTTTTTATTATAATCTGTTTAAGCCTGTTATCAGCTTATTTATTCTTGTTTATTTGTTAAGTGTTTTAATTACTAGTTAGTTATTTTGATTTATCTGCAAACCTTAAAGACAACCTTGAATAGGGAGTACCGAGGCCTTGACTTTGTTGAAAGGTAGCCAGTTGAGCTTGTGTCCTTTCGTTTGAGTCGGCAACTTTGTAGGAAAACCTAGTCATGGAAGATTTGGGGTGCGTAGGTAAGAAAAATAATCAAACTAATGATTATAAACATTTAGCACATGTACAAGATAAAGACGCTAATATAGGCAATATTAGCAGAACATTAAATTATGTTGTAGATAACTTATCTGGTATGTTTGGTAAATTAGTAAATATTGAGAAAAATCAAGAAAAAATATATGAAAAAGTTAATATGTTAAGTGAAATCCAGAATATAGACCTAAAGGATGAAACAAAAAGTTTAATCCAAAGTCTAGAAAATAATTTGAAAAACAATTCAGATAATGTATTAGTACTAAAAGAAAGTACTAATGAAGAGATTCCAAGATTATATTTTGGAACAGAAATTATGATGTTTAAAACTGATAAACATCGAAAAGACTTTGAAGCCATCAAAGAAATTTTAGAATATTGGAAAACCCGATATATTAAAGAAGAAAATTACGATGAACGTAATAAACTTCTAAAACAAATGCAAGACTTATATTCAGCAAATGAAAAATTAATGACTGAATATAATTATGACTTAGCCCTTCAACTAGAAGAGTCAAGTGAATCAGATAAAGAATCTGATATAACTTTCATGCCAAACAGTGTACAAGATGAAAGTTCAGATGACGAGCCAGAACCAGAAGGTAGAAAATTTGGCCTATCATCAAGTGATAACAATACTGGAAGTACAAGCAGTACTTCAGTTGATGAAGAAATAATCATTGAAAAAGAAAACAATGATGATAATAATAATGACCCTCAAGACTCTAAAAAAAGAAAAGAGATTGAGACGGATGAGGAAGAAAAACTAATTCCTAGAGGTCAAAGGTATAATTTCGAATCACCTATATTCGATGTCTATGATGACATTGATGATGATGACCCAATGCAAATTGAAGATTTAAAACCTTTAAAAGATGAAGGTTCTACATCAGAACCTGCACCTACAACAAGCATAAGGACTGATTTAAATAAAATCAATGTAACTACTGGAGGAGTTTATCTCGACTTAAAAAATGTCGAATTTAAAAATTATGATCAAGCTTTAAGAGAATGGGCACAATCAATGTCTATTGTCATTAATACATATAAAAGTAGTTGGTCTAAAGAAAGATTTTTAGACTACATCTGTGCAACTCTCCAAGGAGATTGCTTAAACTTCCTTAGAAGATGGGAAGCCTCTGATGAAGGTAAACATGAAAAAGCTAGTTTACTTAATGAATTTAATTCATTTGATAAAATATTAAATGAATTCGCACAAATTCTAAGAAGAGAATTTTGTGGAATTAAATTTGAAGAACAGGAGGAAATTTACAATGAGTATATGCTAACAAAATGCAGAATATGCAATATTTGTGAATTTAAATCCTTTGCAAAATTTTATCAGGAATATTATCATAAACTTAACCCACCAAAAACTGAGTTTTGGTTAAGTCAATTTTTCCATAAGTTACCCTCACCATGGGATGAACTTTGTAATGATGGATATAAAGAATTCTTGAGTAGTTCTAATGGTGGAAAAGACACGTTAGGAGCAAGAATTCAATATGCTGAAAGAATTGTAACTAAACATTGCATAACACAAAAAGCTGTTAAGCAAGTGAAAAATCAACTTAATGATAAATGTTGTAGCAAAGTAATGCGACAACAATGGGAATTTGGTTGTAAAAAATCAACCCCTTATAAGAAAAAGAGAAAATTTAGAAAATATAAATTTGTCAAATGGAAAGGTAAAAAACCTAATCCTAATAAGAAATATGTCAGAAAAAGAAAGAATAATAGAAATACTACATTTAGAAGAAAATCTAAATGTAAGTGTTATATTTGCAATGAAGAAGGCCATATAGCACCACAATGTCCTAAGAAAGGAAAGAGTGGTAAACAGATGATAAAATTTCTAGAAGAAAAACAATTAGAAATTTTAGTTGGAGAAGAAGTCTCTGACAATGATTCTATAATATATGAGGTTCAATCAGAATCTGAAACTGAAAGTGAAAGTGAAGAAGAATCAGACATGATTTTCATGATGTCTGAAAGGAATGAAAACAAAGAAATCTTTGAAGCGATTCCAAACGAGGAATTACAACTTATAAAATTAGGAGATGTCATAGGTGAAGAAGCATCTATAGACGAATCTAATTTTGAGAAATTTGATAAAATTAAAGAAGTGAAAAAAGAAGAACTTTATCAAATCTCAAAATTCAATATTTGGCAAGCTAGATTATTTGAGCAATTTAGTGGAAATACATCTGCTAAAGCTACTGAAGATGAAATGGTGGAAATACCACTATTCGATAAAAATAAAATTCGAAGACTTAAACAAAAACATCCAAAGATTCGATATATTCATATCGGAATAATTCAAATAGAAATTACAGCTCTATTTAGAGTAGGATTAGACACTCCTATTCTAGTAGTAGTCTTGGATAAAAGATTTGAAGATCCTATTAAAGCACTAATAGGTGGAATACAGTCAAATCTTGTCTATGGACAAGTTTGGTTTAAAATAAAACCAAATTATTTTATATCAATAGAAGATCCAAATATTTGTGATACGATAAAAATTCGCATTCAAACCAGAGGAATTGATATGAAAAAGAATAGTTATAATTTATCAGTTCAATGGAAAGCAATTCATGAACTAACAAATTTTACAAAAACATCAATTAAAGAAATTGATAAAAATATGATCGAATTATTCGAACCAAGAGTATTCGATACTGAAATTCAACCAAGATTAATAAATTGGAAAGATTTGGAAATACCGAAAAGCTGGTTAATAAAAGAATTTACAGAAAATCCTAAGCCAAAATTCTATAAACCAATAGAATTTCAAGCATCAGGAAACAATCTTTATTTTACTGATAATCGTCGAAATAATATAAAATTATTAGACGATGCATCAACATCAACATCTAAAAAAGATGAACAAGATGAAAAGGGAAAATCAATTGCAATAAAGAATGTGCAAATACCTATACTTCCAGGTACAACCTACCTTGAAGAACAAAAATCTGTAGTATTTCAACAGATTAAAATTGATGGTAAATATCCAGAACAATTAATCTTTAGCTACCAACAAGGTAAGAAAAGATATATGTATGTTCTTGGAAAATTTAATTTCAAAAACTATAAACCATATGTTTTATCTATTCTGTTAGATACCGGAGCAACAACCAGTGCTGCTAGGTATAATGCTTTACCTGAGCATCTATGGATTAAAATGAAAAATCCAATAGCTGCAAGAGGTATTGATGGAAATGAAACTTTAATCATTCTCAAAGCCAAAAATGTTACGCTTTGGTTAGGAGATAAAAAATTCTCGATTCCTAAAATACTTTGTTTCCCCGATATGCATGGTGATGTGATATTAGGAAATAATTTTATTGAAAATTATATGCCTTTTATTGTCAATCGTGACCATGTTATTCTAACTTGTAAACAAGAACCTGTTAGAATTCCTCTTTTACAACATCATAAACATGTTTGTGAAAAAGGATTTGCGCCAGTCAAGCGTGGTGAAATGACACCTATAATTAAATCTTTAGATGAAAAACATTGGATTTATAAAAAATTACATCCAAACTTTTCTGAAGACCCATTAAAACTTTGGGAAAAATCTCCAAGGTTTTGTGAATTAAAACTCATTGATTCTAATAAAATAATTAGAGTTAAGCCAATGGTCTATACTAAAAAAGATATAGATGAATTTGAAATTCAAATTAAAGAATTATTAAAGAAAGGATTAATTGAAGAAACAAGAAGTCCACATTCTAGTCCCGCCTTTATGGTAATGAACCATAATGAGATAAAACGAGGAAAAGCCAGAATGGTAATTAATTATAAAAGATTAAACCAAAATCTTGAATTTGATGGATATTTTATTCCTAGAAAAGATGTTCTAGTTAAACAAACTATGAACTCTAAATGGTTTAGCAAATTTGATTGCAAATCAGGCTTTTGGCAAGTAAAGCTTACAAATGAGTCAAAACCATTGACTGCTTTTAGTGCACCATATGGACATTACCAATGGACGGTTATGCCATTTGGAATTTGTAATGCACCACAAATATTTCAAAGATGGATGGACAACATGTTCAAACATCTTCATAAATTTTGCCTAGTATATATTGATGATATTTTAGTATTCTCTAAAACCAGAGAAGAACATAGAAAGCATCTTGAAATTGTATCAGACATATTCCTAAAACATGGAATAATTCTAAGTCCCAAGAAAATGGAAATAGAAAAAGAAGAGATTGAATATTTAGGAGTTATTTTAAATCAATCAGGTATGCAACTCCAAAATCATATCATTGTGAAAATAAGAGATTTTCCAAATGAGATAACAACTCTCAAAGAACTGCAGAGTTTTTTAGGTTTATTAAATTATGGAAGAAAATTTGTAAAGAATTTATCCAAAAAGGAAAAACCTTTAATTGAAAAACTTAAGAATCTTCCTAAAAAAGGAAATTCAGATGTAAAAATAACATGGACTAAAGAAGACTCAAATTTAGTTCAAGAAATTAAAAATATGTTTAAAGACACCCCAAAGGTTTATTTTCCAAAAGAAAATGACCAATTAATTCTAGAAACCGATGCTAGTGATGAGTTTTGGGGAGCAGTTTTAAAAGCAATCCCAGAAAATTCTAAACAAGAAGAAATCTATGGATATGATTCAGGAAAATTTAAACCAAATGAAATAAAATATATAACTTATGAAAAAGAGTTATTAGCCATAAAAAATGGAATAAAAAGATTTCATATTTATTTGGCACCTGTTAAATTTATAATTCGTACTGATAATAAATCAGTTTGTGATTTTATCAAATCCAAAAAAGGAGAAGAAAATGCAAGGCGTGTTAGATGGTATAATTTTATTTGTCAGTATACTTTTGATATAATACATATTAAAGGTACTAACAATTTTCTTGCTGATTATCTGTCCAGAAGATACAATGAATAATCAGAATCCGGACAAAGGGAAAAAACCCTCAAATTCTCAAGGAAAGAATTATGGGAAACCATCCCGATTCTACAAAGGCGAAGGAAGCTCAAACCAGAGCAGCTTTCCCAGACTCCCTCAGATCATGGGTAACCAACCCAATGTTCCAGTTTATGTAATGCCAGTCAGCTATAAACAAATGGCTGAAATGTCTCAGAATTTTAACCAAATGAATTTTCAAAATCATCCTGAAACAAATCAGGAGATAAAAGATTTTTATAACCCAGGTTTAAATCCAAAAACCTATCATCTTTTAAATAATATTTGGAAAACTCATTGCTTAAACCATAAAGCTGAGTTTAGAAGAAATATGTCCCAACTTGCTGAATTCTTGAAAACACAAGAAGAAAAGCAAACTTTTATTCATTCTGAATTTGCCAAGTTCATTAAACAAGTGGATTGGCTTGAAGATTTTTCTGAAGAAAAAATTACTACTATTATTAATTTAATGAATTTTACTGAACAACAGGAAAATTCATACCTTAATAAAGCTTTAAGAATTTGTTTATTCAACAAAGCTAAAACAGCTTTACCAAAAGAAATATTTTCCGATATCAATAATCGTATTGAAAACAATGAGATTAAATCCCTTCTCATTGAATTTGCTGAAAATATCTATTTGGAAAAAGAAATTCTAAAGTTGAAATTTTTCATTAACCATGAGTTTTGGAGTATGGAAGCAATTGGTTGGGGAGCCGTCGGAACAATCATCTTCGACTCCTTGGTATCCACTGCATTTGTTGACTTTCCCGCAATGATCAAAACAATGATCTATAATGTGGTGAAACACTACAAATGGAGTAGATATTTGAAATTCAAAATTTTTAGTCATGCAGGATGGCGACAGAGAGAACTGTTTTTTCAACCATATCAAATCTGGAGCCTAGAACTTGCAAATGAACAAGATCTCATAAAAAATGACGATCTTAAATTTTTGGATAAAGCAGAAAATCTTGATTTATCCTCTTATTATATAGATAATTATATTGCTCTAAAAAGAGAAGCACAAAACATCCACAGCTATCGCTCTTACAAATTCATGATCAGCGATGGAAGAAGATTATTTTGTACAAATCTTATTACTTCTTATGTGGAGACAGTTGCTCAAAGAATGGCAGCTGATGAATTTCTTAATAATATTATTCATGGCCATGTTACCGGTCCTATTGAATTAACAATGGATGCGGAAGAGCTGGTGGGCGCACAAGATTATTATGAAAATATTGTTAGCCACAATCAAGAAGATAATGGCGACAGTTTCTGGAACTCTATTGATGAAGAGACACTTCACAATATCGAGAACATGATGGAAGGATAGGGGCCAGCCAGGCAACATCCAGAAATTCTGCAGAATTGGACACGTATAACAAGTACGTCCAATATTCAACAATTAAAGGACATGACGTGATAAGCAGCATTCATTTAGCCTGACTCTTTTAAAAGAAGACAAAGACTTTTTGAAGGCTTAGTCACAATCCCTAACAAAATCACGTGATGCGGTGAAGGAAGGAAGAACCCAGCTTCACTTTATTATTTCATAGTCAAAAAGTGAATAGTGTAAAGTTATAACATGTTTTTAATAGGGTTGTTGGGTAGTTTGTAATTATTGTACTTTTGATTCTTATCTTTTATTTTTGTGTTGTGTTTAAGTCCGGGCTTGAAGTCCGAAGCTTGTCTATAAATAGATGAGTCCTTCAGTTGTATAGGCAGAGTTAGAGAGTTAGAGAGTTAGAGAGAAAGAGAGAGAGTTTTTCTGAGAGTGCTTAGAGAAAAAGAGTCTGCTGAAGGATATATATGTAAGTTTTCTTTTATCTCGTGTAAATTTTATAATTATTAATAATATTTGAGGTACTTTTTGTAAATACTCTTTTTCATTTTTATACGTATTTTCGTAACCCTGTCGTGGGTTACGAAAATACGTATAAAAATAAAAAAGTGTATTTACAAAAAGTACCTCAGATATTATTAATAATTATGAAATTTACACAGAATAAAAGAAAACTTACATAAATAGTCTTCTTCTTCAGTAATAGCTCTCTCTTTCTCTCTGAAAACTCTATCTCACTCTCTAACTCTACCTATACAACTGAAGGACTCATCTATTTATAGACAGACTTCGGACTTCAAGCCCGGACTTAAACACAACACAAAAACAAAAGATAAGAATCAAAAGTACAATAATTACATTCAACTACCCAACAACCCTATTAAAAACATGTTACATACTTTACACTATTCACTTTTTGACTAAAATAAAAAAGTGAAGCTAGGTTCTTCCTTCCTTCACCGCATCACGTGATTTTGTCAGGGATTGTGACTAAGCCTTCAAAAAGTCTTTGTCTTCTTTTAAAAGAGTCAGGCTAAATGAATGCTGCTTATCACGTCATGTCCTTTAATTGTTGAATATTGGACGTACTTGTTATACGTGTCCAATTCTGCAGAATTTCTGGATGTTGCCTGGCTGGCCCCTATCCTTCCATCATGTTCTCGATATTGTGAAGTGTCTCTTCATCAATAGAGTTCCAAAAACTGTCGCCATTATCTTCTTGATTGTGGCTAACAATATTTTCATAATAATCTTGTGCGCCCACCAGCTCTTCCGCATCCATTGTTAATTCAATAGGACCGGTAACATGGCCATGAATAATATTATTAAGAAATTCATCAGCTGCCATTCTTTGAGCAACTGTCTCCACATAAGAAGTAATGAGATTTGTACAAAATAATCTTCTCCCATCGCTGATCATGAATTTGTAAGAGCGATAGCTGTGGATGTTTTGTGCTTCTCTTTTTAGAGCAATATAATTATCTATATAATAAGAGGATAAATCAAGATTTTCTGCTTTATCCAAAAATTTAAGATCGTCATTTTTTATGAGATCTTGTTCATTTGCAAGTTCTAGGCTCCAGATTTGATATGGTTGAAAAAACAGTTCTCTCTGTCGCCATCCTGCATGACTAAAAATTTTGAATTTCAAATATCTACTCCATTTGTAGTGTTTCACCACATTATAGATCATTGTTTTGATCATTGCGGGAAAGTCAACAAATGCAATGGATACCAAGGAGTCGAAGATGATTGTTCCGACGGCTCCCCAACCAATTGCTTCCATACTCCAAAGCTCATGGTTAATGAAAAATTTCAACTTTAGAATTTCTTTTTCCAAATAGATATTTTCAGCAAATTCAATGAGAAGGGATTTAATCTCATTGTTTTCAATACGATTATTGATATCGGAAAATATTTCTTTTGGTAAAGCTGTTTTAGCTTTGTTGAATAAACAAATTCTTAAAGCTTTATTAAGATATGAATTTTCCTGTTGTTCAGTAAAATTCATTAGATTAATAATAGTAGTGATTTTTTCTTCAGAAAAATCTTCAAGCCAATCCACTTGTTTGATGAACTTGGCAAATTCAGAATGAATAAAAGTTTGCTTTTCTTCTTGTGTTTTCAAGAATTCAGCAAGTTGAGACATATTTCTCCTAAACTCAGCTTTATGGTTTAAGCAATGAGTTTTCCAAATATTATTTAAAAGATGATAGGTTTTTGGGTTTAAACCTGGGTTATAAAAATCTTTTATCTCCTGATTTGTTTCAGGATGATTTTGAAAATTCATTTGGTTAAAATTCTGAGACATTTCAGCCATTTGTTTATAGCTGACTGGCATTACATAAACTGGAACATTGGGTTGGTTACCCATGATCTGAGGAAGTCTGGGAAAGCTGCTCTGGTTTGAGCTTCCTTCGCCTTTGTAGAATCGGGATGGTTTCCCATAATTCTTTCCTTGAGAATTTGAGGGTTTTTTCCCTTTGTCTGGATTCTGATTATTCATTGTATCTTCTGGACAGATAATCAGCAAGAAAATTGTTAGTACCTTTAATATGTATTATATCAAAAGTATACTGACAAATAAAATTATACCATCTAACACGCCTTGCATTTTCTTCTCCTTTTTTGGATTTGATAAAATCACAAACTGATTTATTATCAGTACGAATTATAAATTTAACAGGTGCCAAATAAATATGAAATCTTTTTATTCCATTTTTTATGGCTAATAACTCTTTTTCATAAGTTATATATTTTATTTCATTTGGTTTAAATTTTCCTGAATCATATCCACAGATTTCTTCTTGTTTAGAATTTTCTGGGATTGCTTTTAAAACTGCTCCCCAAAACTCATCACTAGCATCGGTTTCTAGAATTAATTGTTCATTTTCTTTTGGAAAATAAACCTTTGGGGTTTCTCTAAACATATTTTTAATTTCTTGAACTAAATTTGAGTCTTCTTTAGTCCATATTATTTTTACATCTGAATTTCCTTTTTTAGGAAGATTCTTAAGTTTTTTAATTAAAGGTTTTTCCTTTTTGGATAAATTCTTTACAAATTTTCTTCCATAATTTAATAAACCTAAAAAACTCTGCAGTTCTTTGAGAGTTGTTATCTCATTTGGAAAATCTCTTATTTTCACAATGATATGGTTTTGGAGTTGCATACCTGATTGATTTAAAATAACTCCTAAATATTCAATCTCTTCTTTTTCTATTTCCATTTTCTTGGGACTTAGAATTATTCCATGTTTTAGGAATATATCTGATACAATTTCAAGATGCTTCCTATGTTCTTCTCTGGTTTTAGAGAATACTAAAACATCATCAATATATACTAAACAAAATTTATGAAGATGTTTGAACATGTTGTCCATCCATCTTTGAAATATTTGTGGTGCATTACAAATTCCAAATGGCATAACCGTCCATTGGTAATGTCCATATGGTGCACTAAAAGCAGTCAATGGTTTTGACTCATCTGTAAGCTTTATTTGCCAAAAGCCTGATTTACAATCAAATTTGCTAAACCATTTAGAGTTCATAGTCTGTTTAACTAGAACATCTTTTCTAGGAATAAAATATCCATCAAACTCAAGATTTTGGTTTAATCTTTTATAATTGATTACCATTCTAGCTTTTCCTCGTTTTATCTCATTATGGTTCATTACCATAAAGGCGGGACTAGAATGTGGACTTCTTGTTTCTTCAATTAATCCTTTCTTTAATAATTCTTCAAGTTGAATTTCAAATTCATCTATATCTTTTTTAGTATAGACCATTGGCTTTACTCTAATAATTTTATTAGAATCAATGAGTTTTAATTCACAAAACCTTGGAGATTTTTCCCAAAGTTTTAATGGGTCTTCAGAAAAGTTTGGATGTAATTTTTTATAAATCCAATGTTTTTCATCTAAAGATTTAATTATAGGTGTCATATCACCACGCTTGACTGGCGCAAATCCTTTTTCACAAACATGTTTATGATGTTGCAAAAGAGGAATTCTAACGGGTTCTTGTTTACAAGTTAGAATAACATGGTCACGATTTACAATAAAAGGCATATAATTTTCAATAAAATTATTTCCTAATATCACATCACCATGCATATCGGGAAAACAAAGTATTTTAGGGATCGAGAATTTTTTATCTCCTAACCAAAGCGTAACATTTTTGGCTTTGAGAATGATTAAAGTTTCATTTCCATCAATACCTCTTGCAGCTATTGGATTTTTCATTTTAATCCATAGATGCTCAGGTAAAGCATTATACCTAGCAGCACTGGTTGTTGCTCCGGTATCTAACAGAATAGACAAAACATATGGTTTATAGTTTTTGAAATTAAACTTTCCGAGAACATACATATATCTTTTCTTACCTTGTTGGTAGCTAAAGATTAATTGTTCTGGATTTTTACCATCAATTTTAATCTGTTGAAGTACTACAGATTTTTGTTCTTCAAGGTAGGTTGTACCTGGAAGTATGGGTATTTGCACATTCTTTATTGCAATTGATTTTCCCTTTTCATCTTGTTCATCTTTTTTAGATGTTGATGTTGATGCATCGTCTAATAGTTTTATATTATTTCGACGATTATCAGTAAAATAAAGATTATTTCCTGATGCTTGAAATTCTATTGGTTTATAGAATTTTGGCTTAGGATTTTCTGTAAATTCTTTTATTAACCAGCTTTTTGGTATTTCCAAATCTTTCCAATTTATTAATCTTGGTTGGATTTCAGTGTCGAATACTCGTGGTTCGAATAATTCGATCATATTCTTATCAATTTCTTTAATTGATGTTTTTGTAAAATTTGTTAGTTCATGAATTGCTTTCCATTGAACTGATAAATTATAACTATTCTTTTTCATATCAATTCCTCTAGTTTGAATACGAATTTTTATCGTATCACAAATATTTGGATCTTCTATTGATATAAAATAATTTGGTTTTATTTTAAACCAAACTTGTCCATAAACAAGATTTGATTGTATTCCACCTATTAGTGCTTTAATAGGATCTTCAAATCTTTTATCCAAGACTACTACTAGAATAGGAGTGTCTAATCCTACTCTAAATAGAGCTGTAATTTCTATTTGAATTATTCCGATATGAATATATCGAATCTTTGGATGCTTTTGTTTAAGTCTTCGAATTTTATTTTTATTGAATAGTGGTATTTCCACAATTTCATCTTCAATAGCTTTAGCAGATGTATTTCCACTAAATTGCTCAAATAATCTAGCTTGCCAAATATTAAATTTTGAGATTTGATAAAGTTCTTCTTTTTTCACTTCTTTAATTTTATCAAATTTCTCAAAATTAGATTCGTCTATAGATGCTTCTTCACCTATGACATCTCCTAATTTTATAAGTTGTAATTCCTCGTTTGGAATAGCTTCAAAGATTTCTTTGTTTTCATTCCTTTCAGACATCATGAAAATCATGTCTGATTCTTCTTCACTTTCACTTTCAGTTTCAGATTCTGATTGAACCTCATATATTATAGAATCATTGTCAGAGACTTCTTCTCCAACTAAAATTTCTAATTGTTTTTCTTCTAGAAATTTTATCATCTGTTTACCACTCTTTCCTTTCTTAGGACATTGTGGTGCTATATGACCTTCTTCATTGCAAATATAACATTTACATTTAGATTTTCTTCTAAATGTAGTATTTCTATTATTCTTTCTTTTTCTGACATATTTCTTATTAGGATTAGGTTTTTTACCTTTCCATTTGACAAATTTATATTTTCTAAATTTTCTCTTTTTCTTGTAAGGGGTTGATTTTTTACAACCAAATTCCCATTGTTGTCGCATTACTTTGCTACAACATTTATCATTAAGTTGATTTTTCACTTGCTTAACAGCTTTTTGTGTTATGCAATGTTTAGTTACAATTCTTTCAGCATATTGAATTCTTGCTCCTAACGTGTCTTTTCCACCATTAGAACTACTCAAGAATTCTTTATATCCATCATTACAAAGTTCATCCCATGGTGAGGGTAACTTATGGAAAAATTGACTTAACCAAAACTCAGTTTTTGGTGGGTTAAGTTTATGATAATATTCCTGATAAAATTTTGCAAAGGATTTAAATTCACAAATATTGCATATTCTGCATTTTGTTAGCATATACTCATTGTAAATTTCCTCCTGTTCTTCAAATTTAATTCCACAAAATTCTCTTCTTAGAATTTGTGCGAATTCATTTAATATTTTATCAAATGAATTAAATTCATTAAGTAAACTAGCTTTTTCATGTTTACCTTCATCAGAGGCTTCCCATCTTCTAAGGAAGTTCAAGCAATCTCCTTGGAGAGTTGCACAGATGTAGTCTAAAAATCTTTCTTTAGACCAACTACTTTTATATGTATTAATGACAATAGACATTGATTGTGCCCATTCTCTTAATGCTTGATCATAATTTTTAAATTCGACATTTTTTAAGTCGAGATAAACTCCTCCAGTGGTGACATTGATTTTATTTAAATCAGTCCTTATGCTTGTTGTGGGTGCAGGTTCTGATGTAGAACCTTCATCTTTTAAAGGTTTTAAATCTTCAATTTGCATTGGGTCATCATCATCAATGTCATCATAGACATCGAATATAGGTGATTCGAAATTATACCTTTGACCTCTAGGAATTAGTTTTTCTTCCTCATCCGTCTCAATCTCTTTTCTTTTTTTAGAGTCTTGAGGGTCATTATTATTATCATCATTGTTTTCTTTTTCAATGATTATTTCTTCATCAACTGAAGTACTGCTTGTACTTCCAGTATTGTTATCACTTGATGATAGGCCAAATTTTCTACCTTCTGGTTCTGGCTCGTCATCTGAACTTTCATCTTGTACACTGTTTGGCATGAAAGTTATATCAGATTCTTTATCTGATTCACTTGACTCTTCTAGTTGAAGGGCTAAGTCATAATTATATTCAGTCATTAATTTTTCATTTGCTGAATATAAGTCTTGCATTTGTTTTAGAAGTTTATTACGTTCATCGTAATTTTCTTCTTTAATATATCGGGTTTTCCAATATTCTAAAATTTCTTTGATGGCTTCAAAGTCTTTTCGATGTTTATCAGTTTTAAACATCATAATTTCTGTTCCAAAATATAATCTTGGAATCTCTTCATTAGTACTTTCTTTTAGTACTAATACATTATCTGAATTGTTTTTCAAATTATTTTCTAGACTTTGGATTAAACTTTTTGTTTCATCCTTTAGGTCTATATTCTGGATTTCACTTAACATATTAACTTTTTCATATATTTTTTCTTGATTTTTCTCAATATTTACTAATTTACCAAACATACCAAATAAGTTATCTACAACATAATTTAATGTTCTGCTAATATTGCCTATATTAGCGTCTTTATCTTGTACATGTGCTAAATGTTTATAATCATTAGTTTGATTATTTTTCTTACCTACGCACCCCAAATCTTCCATGACTAGGTTTTCCTACAAAGTTGCCGACTCAAACGAAAGGACACAAGCTCAACTGGCTACCTTTCAACAAAGTCAAGGCCTCGGTACTCCCTATTCAAGGTTGTCTTTAAGGTTTGCAGATAAATCAAAATAACTAACTAGCAATTAAAACACTTAACAAATAAACAAGAATAAATAAGCTGATAACAGGCTTAAACAGATTATAATAAAAACTATTAATTCCTAACACTGATGCTCTGATACCATTAACAAACTCTACACTCAGTAGAAACAGGAACTTCAGGAATTTTTTTTTTTTTTTTTTTTTTTTTTTTTTTTTTCTAAAACATGAAACACATGAAAGAAAACTAAAGAAAGAAAGCTAAAGTCAATATTATACACTACGGGAAAGAAACATTACCAACAACTATCCTATTATATAGATATAATCATTACAATATTATAAACATGTAAAATGTGTGTTCTTACTGATTGTAAGAATCAAACAAACAGATTATAGGAGTGGTTTGATCAAAATAGAGAAATATACAAGAATGGCATTCACCGATTCTAGGGGATAAAAACGGTCTTTTTTCCGTTGAATGGGTCAAATCGGGGCGTATATTGCCATCCCTACTCTCTCTCTCTCTCTCACAAAGGTGAGGTTTATAAAATATAAAATTTAAAAACAAAAAACAAAACTCTTTCTCTCTCTTGAAAGAAAAGCGAAGGAAAGAGAGAAAAACGAGAGAGAGAGAGAGAGAAGAGAATCCATTTCCTGCGAAATTCTACCACCTGGCAGCTCTCAGGTACCGGTTTTCAGGGCTCAATTGTCACAGGCGGCGAATCCTCTGCTCGCCACGCCACGCCACGCCAAAATCCAGCACCTCCCCCCCCTTATAAAATCAAAACTCATTTCCCTCTTAAAATTTCACGAATCCCGATAAAACCCGATCCTATTTTTTTTATTCCGTACGCCGGGGATTCTGTTTCCCCTAGAGACTGTAGCGTGTGCTTAAATTCCAGTTCTCCTCACCAGTTTTTGATCCATTCATTTCCGCCCTTAATTTTGACATTTCTAGAGAGAGAAGAGACACCATTTTTATAGAGAGAGAGAGGGGCAGTTCTGATTTGATCTTTGCTTGGCTTTTGATGCAAACTTCGATGGTCGTTTGCAGCTGAAGGAATCTGCGGTTTTGCCTTTCTTTTTTTCTAGGGTTTTTTTTTTGGATGAATTTGGTGCCGATTTTGAGGAGATTCATGGTTGTGAGAGTTTTGGATTGTGTATAGATTTTGTGGGGAGGAAGTGTGTAGGATCAGTAGTCGACATGGTTACTGGAAATTTGTTTCATTGTAGGAAGAATTCATGGTCTCCCGAAGAGTATATCAGCCGCACAACCTTGCACTAGGTAAGGCTTTTTCGCTCTATACTTTGCCGTATTCAGTATCGTGTTTGGTTTGCGAGAAAATTGGAGGAAAAGAAAATAGAAAATGGTGAAAAATTCACATCAGATTGGAGATTCCTTTTTCTTTTTGTTTTTTTTTTCCCTTAATTCCAAAAATAATAAATAAAACAAAGTTAGGATTTCGAAATTTATAACACAAACCAGACTCAGCAAAGCTTTATGTTTGCTTGTGTGTTAGAACAATAGGTGGTGTTTTTTTCAGCGTCAAATTCTAGCTTAAAAAAAATAAAATAAAATTTGAGGTAGGTTATTGTAAAATTTTAATATTTATGTAAAGAAAAAATTGATGACGTGAATTATGGGGATCTGTTTTTCAATTCGACGTGTTTGGGCAATTACTCCTCACAATCCTTTATTATAGAGAGGAGAATTGTATTTGATTTTAGGGTAAATTACACTTTGCCCCCTTTATGTTTAGGTCGTTTTCAATAAACCCCATTATAGTTCAAAAATGACACTTTATCCCTTTGCTTTTGACGGACAATTAACGCTTCTAACGGAAACATGCAATTACCCTTATACCCATCTGAGTTGTCATTGATTTTTTTATTTAAATATTATGGACTTGTGAAATACCAAGTTTACTCTTTATTCTATCTCATCCACCCAAAACAAACGCTGTGTTTTGCCCTCCCCATCTCCAAACCCAGAACCCACCGCCGCTGTCACCTGTTTCACCCCCCACCACCAAAACCCCAACTCCGGTTCCCTCTCTGATGAAACCATCCTTGCCACACCGCCTCCCCCACCATCTCCCAATGCCGCCCCTTTCACACCAGCAGACCAAAACCAAACCCAGAACCCACCGCTGCCAACACTTGTTTCAGCCCCCACCAAAACCCCAATGCCACCCACCATTTATGCCGCACCGTGTTTCAGCCCCCACCATCTCCCAATGCCACCCCCTTCACATCAGCATACCAAAACCATAGAGGTAGATCTCAGAAAACAACAACAAAAACAAAAATGGAAAAAAAAAAAATCGAAGGACAAGAAAGGAAGAAGACGGGCTAGCACCCGCGTCGGTGAGGCGTTGACCCACCGCCTTCCCTGTGAACCCACGAAAAAGTGCGGTGCCCACAAGGGTTTGGCAAAAAGATAAGGGGTTTAAAAGACAACAAACGAAAAGGAGTCGCCACCTCATTTTTTAAGGAAAAAAAAAAAACCGTAAAAATGTTTTATTTTCAAAACCACATGACTTCATTAAAAGAAAAGCAAAGTCTTTAAAACCAGAAAATTGGATTCGGTGGCTAAGTTATGACGTGGGAAGGTTCTGGGCAAAGCCCATAGGCACCCATATCGTCCGAGTTGGTCTCTTAATTTAATTAGGCTAACTTAAGATCTTTTTCACTCAAATATCATCATATATCATCACAAGGTAGCATGCATAACATATATTCCATCCAATCATCCATGCATAATCAAACAAAGAAGATAAAACAGAAAAAAAGAAAAGAAGGAAAAACCTAGGATACTTGGATCCTAGAACGGACTTAAGCCTCACGAAGAGCGCCTACGTACCATGCAGTGAAATACATGGATCAAAGTCCACGTAGTTCAAAAAGAATAAGGTTACAACCTAATACAAACCCATGGTAAAAACCTTAGGTTTCCTTATTTAAAGAATGTATTGAATAATCCAAAATTGAAAACTTCCACAAGATAGAAACTTTGATAGAAAACCAAAATTTTATTAATGAAGGAAACCCTTGATAATTACCATATGTCTATATTAAGAAGTAACCCTAGGAGGGAGAAGAGAAAAGAAAGAAAAAGAAAGGTGAATTGGGACACCTTCAAACCCACTTACCTGAGCGCAATATCTCCAAGCATTAGCAATTTCAAACAATAGCGGCCCTATTTGCAATAAGACAATTATTGTACCTGTTTGCACCCTTACAAGTGCGCAAAACCATGCAAGAAGAACAATATACTAATCTGGACAGAACCATGAAAAGGCCTAAAATCATCCATTTATCATGCAAGCAACAAGAATAATGAATAACTAAGGACCCTAACTCAATCCTACATGCAATGACCTGACTAACATGCATAAAAACCTATGAAAAACACACTAATAGTCATGAGAGACTCCAATGATATCAATAAACATGATAACAAAATCTATTCTTACCAAAAAGATGCTATTTTATGTGAAATATGAAAACAGGCCTTCTTACGGCGAGCTTTCTTAAGCAAAACTATCCTAAGATAATTTCACGTAAAAAAATCACTATAGGGAGGTGCAATTATCATATCCTACGTAAAATATATATATTAGAACACAATAGAAGTGATTTCATGATTAAACACATCACAGAAAGCTCTTCTGCAAAACTCTACTTAAAAAAAGGATAATTATCCTTAGAAAAGGATAATATCTCCAAAAACCCTACAAATTCCTCTATATGAATGCAAACCTAGCATGATTCAACTATATGTAGCATATATAGAATGACTATGATGAGAAACAACTCACAGAATTAAATTAAACATGCTGTATGAAACGCGTGCGAATTCAGGGTTACCGAAACCCTAATTTCACAATTATGCATAAAAACCTATGAAAAGACTCTAACACATGCTCAAATCATCATGAATATCATGAATATCATATATATTAACTAACAGGAGCATCAATTCATGACAATTATCACAGCAACCTAGACATATGAACTATGCATGATTTAAGAAGAGAGAAAAGATAGTATTTTCAAATCCTTGGTAAACCAGGGATTATCAAGCATATAAAGCCATAAATCATCTCAAAATCATTCATAATACATCATAAAAACATTGAACTATCCTAACATGTGGAGTTACATCATGCACTAGAACTATCATAGAAGAAGAAGGAGAGGGAGAAGGAGAAGGAGAGAACCCATATTCAGCATTCAAAAGGAGTGCTTACCTCTTGTAGAACCTTCTTTGTCTTCAAACTCTTTGTTCTCTTCCTTGCTTAAGGTTGAAGAGCCTTCTCTTGATGTCCTTCTAGCTCTCCAAACTCGTAGCTCCCTCTCTCTCTAAGTATAAAGTGCAATTAACCTCCCTCTATATGCTGAATACCATGTCCTTTATATGAAGAATTGACCCCCTAAACCAATGGCTAAGATTAATTCATTAAACAATGATCCTAGGGCTATTAGAAACTCTCTTGGTGCTCAAACAACTCAAACTTACACAATCCTAAGTGGAAACAAGTTGTAATGGCGGAGGAAACCGTCAAAAGAGGGAGAGAGAGTCAGAATTCTAGTTGAGGACGGAGTCTCTCGAGTGACCAACTAGGCCTGGACGGTTAGCCGTCTGGGCCAAGACGGCTGACCGTCCAGCCCCGGACGGTTACCTGAGGGCTTTCCCTATTCCGCTCCGGTTTTGACTCCTACTCGCTGTAGAAGTCCTAGAATGTTCAAATTAAGTCCGATTTTGACGAAATAAAAGCCACAACGACCGTGTTTCGAAGGGGAACACATTTTTAAGTATTTTAGGACAAAAATCCTTAACCATAGGTGCATGGTTAGGTTTTACAAAGGTGGTTAACCATGGTGCCTCACCGTCGCTAAGCTGGGTTTGTACATAAGGTTGAACCAAATGCTTTCCAAATCAAAAATCGACCTTTTTAAACATACCTAGGATGTAAATAAAGCCCAATTGAAGTTAAATGAGAGAAAATTGAGTGGGTCTTGTGAGTCAATTTGAGCACACCAAGAAAGGGTCTTTTAGCCAACTCGAACCATTATGAGCCGAATTGATCTTAAACCATTAATTCATGAAATTGAACCTATATATAGACTCTATGTAACCATATGAACTCGAAGGAATGACTCGGGATTCATTTCAAAGTCAAATGGAAAATATATGGCTTAAAAGACGATTATGCCCTTAAAGTCGCAAAAGTTCTTATTGACTATCGAAATGAACTCCAAATCACTTCAAAATTCATACACATGATATTCAATGCCATAGAAACTCAATGCAAAAGACTAGACTCAAAAAGGACTCAAAATCCTACATGAAATGATATGTCCTAGCTAAGGTGACAAAAATGGGGTGTGACACTTCCCCACCACCACTCCTTGCCGTCGAACCCAGTTCCATCGAACCCCCACCACCCAGTCACTCCGCCACCTAACCCCTTCCTCATTTGACCAAGGCCCCGTTTTCATCACCCAAAAAAACAAGAAAAAAAAAGGAGAAACCCAAAACCCAGATTAGTGAAACAAAACTCCCTTTTGCCGTCGACGACTCTCTCATCCTCAGATCCGATGACCACTGCTATCAACACCCCTTTTTGCCCTTAGGGAATCGCCGGCGACAGCTGCCGTGGGTTTTGTTCGACGAACAAGTTCAGATCCGGCACCGCTACGTTTGATTTTCAAACTCAGATTCGCTGTTGTAGGTAGGAGAGAAACGGCGGTTGGAAAGAGGAGGACAACACTATTAATGGGGTTTGGGTTTGCCGATACTGCTGTTGTATTTGGGTTATGGCCATTAATGGAGCCAAATTCGAGCTTGAGGGTTAGCAAAGAGGGGTTTTGTTAGGCAAATGGCGAACCAGTGGTGGGCCAAAAATTTGGCAATGAGAGGAGTCGATCAAATGCCTCCTTGCCGCCGGTGCCTTGCTATCATCGATCCCCTCCCTGAGTGCCGGCCATGGTCGTCGGTGGAAGTAGAGGTTAGGAAGTAAAGCTTGAGGAAGCTTATCACGTGAATTGAGGGGCAAAAAAGTCCCTCTAACGAAAAAAAAAGGGGTAACTTAGGCATTAAAGATGCTGTGATGTGTCACGTGAATTGCACGTGGCACTTTTTCATCCAACTCTCAGACGTCCGTTAACGGATTGGGGCAAAATGAAAAAAAAATGAAACTGTAGAAAGTTGACTGTCTGGTTTTGAACTATAAGGGGGCATAGTGAAATTGACCTAAACTATAAGGAGGCAAAGTGTAATTTACCCTTGATTTTATTGCTCTAAGAGTTAATATGGGACCTATTTGGTTGTCCCTTGTGAATTGAATGACCCCATTTTATTTTACATATCAGTTGGTGGTACAATTCCATTGTCAAGAACAGGGCCATTAAATAACCGTGAAGCTATCATCACGACTTATGTTGTGGGATCAGTCATTTAATGAAATGGCCAACATTTGCTGTATTAGCCCCCCATTTCTGATTATGGGTTTTATATAAAATAATATCATCGACATGGTGAGGCAATAAGTTTTTCATTGGATATGCCAACCCACCCTTAAATGATTGGACCAATTCTCTAATAAAGAGAACTTCAGAGAGAATGAGAGATATTGTAGTTCGAAATTTTAACCTGTAAAAACTTTTTGATAGTGGTTGGTGTTGTGGTCCTTGAATTTTAGGTTCAACTCGGTATACATCTCTGGTCATATATTAGGAAAGAGGCTTCTCAGGGAAGGGTAAATCCTGAATTTCCTTCCTATTAGTTAATGCTTGTATCAAAGGACATATGTTTGTCTATTGGATGAAGACAATTGTTGTTACATAAATTGAGAAACTCTTTTATTTGAGCTGTTCCTTAAATTTTGAATTGCACCTAGCTTGATCCATGCAGAAAGCACCCATTGATCCTTTCACAAGAGAAAGTTGCCAGCCATCGACATCTCAAGGGGTTCCACTTGGAGGGATGGGGTATGTATTGAGTGATTTAGGATGCAATTTGTTCTCGACTGTAATATCTCTATTGGTCTGATGGGGTTCAATCTATATTAATGTAACAGAAGTGGCAGCATATCTAGAAGTTTTAGAGGTGTAGGCACATGAGATTTCAGGACACGTGTCGAAAGTGGAAAGTCATCCATAGGCGAGAAATGGGGTCCCACAGGGACACGTTGGAGTCATGAAATGCATGGCACGTGACTAGCATGATGTTTCATTTGCGAGGATTAAGAGTCGCGAGAACAACGCGCACGCTCGAGGAAAGGGGGAATGTTCCAGGGGTATAAAAGGCAAAGAGAGTGTCGAGGGTGAAAAGCCGAAGGTTCAAGGATTGGCAGGGTCGAGGATTATAGGAAAGAAGAAGTCGAGGACCGCTTGAAAGACCACTTCCTCTATAGTACCTCGGCCTCGTATGGGACAAATTAGTGGGCATTTAATGACTGACATAAGTTAGTAAAAGAGTTGGTAAAACACATTGACTATATCAGAGGCCACCTTACCTAAGGACCCTCGAGGTCCGAAACCCAAGTACAAATGACGTGACACGGGATGGGCTTGTAGATCCTGAGAAGATCCACAAACCCAATAATCCTACTTGCTCCAGCAGAGCATTAAATGCCTCTGTGAGGTCATTCGGAAGGATCCCTTGAGTTACCACGTCCTCCCTGTTCATTGAGTAGTCACATCCCGAGCTTACTATATAATGAGACCCAAGCACTGAAGAAAGGGATTAGCAAAAAATAGAGAGAAAAGAGGAGATAAGAGGAGAAAGAAACAAGATAGAAAAGAAAAGAGAGAAGAAAAGAGATTAACATGAAAAGAGATAACCAGAGAAGATATTGATTATGCCATTGATTATGCCATTGATTCCCATTAAAAATTAACAGAATTTTATTGTGGGTTAAGGAAACCCTTGATTATGCCATTGATTCCCATTAAAAATTAACCCTAAGGAAGGAGAAGAGAAAGAGTTAGGAAGAAAGGTGAATTGGGGCACCTTCACACCCACTTACCTGAGCGCAATAGCTCCAAGCATTAGCCATTTCAAGCATAGGTAGCCCTATTTGCCATAGGACAACTACCACACCTATTTGCACCCTTACACGTGCTCAAAACCATGCAAAAACACTAACATGCAAATTTGGACAGAATAGTACTAAGGCCTAAAATCAATCACTAAACATGCTAACAGCAAAAACAGCAAACTTTCATAAGCCCTAACACAATCCTAGAACCATATCATGCATAACAACTCTAGAATATACTAACATGCATGCAAAAATATCATATTTACTCCATATGCAAAACATATACAACAACTATGAAGAAAAAACAATGAAAAGTCTACTTTAACATGCTGTATGAAAACTAACCTAAAACAAGGACACTAACAACCCTAAACTCACAAATATGCTTAAAAACACACAAAACAAACCTCAATCATGCAAAAATAAACCTAAACAGAACCTAAATCATGCATATTAACTAACTAAAGCAATGAAACATGATAAAAATCCTAACTCTAGCATGCGATAACACTACTCTAAAACAAGGACAACGGGAGCACATGAATCACAACTATGCTTAAAAAACACATAGGACAGCCCTAAAGCATGCTAAACTTATGATAAACAGTAGATATTCCATGTATATTAACTAGCTAGAGTGTTAATACATGATAAAAAAGCTACCTTTAACATGCAATAAGCCTATCCTATATGAAAACCCATATTCAGCATAAATAAAAAGTGAGGAATACCTTAGGAAGAAGCTTCCTTGCTGCTGTAGAGACTCTCTCTTGCTCTTATGGATGACTTGAACCAATGTTCTCCAAGGCTACAGCAAGAACTCCAGCTCTCCTTCAAGTCTCTCTCTCTTATTCTCTCTCAAACACTCAGGTTTTAAGGCATAAAGTGGCTCCTCTTGTGCTGAAGCATAGGGGGTATTTATAGAGTTTACTAAGGATTAACCAATGGCTGGGATTAAAACCCTAAGAATTAATCCAAGGGTTATTAGAGACCCCCTTGGGGCTTAAATAACTCAGAAGTTACCAAAAATTAGAAGAAAACTCGTCCAAAAGAGTCCTTGCTCGTCAAAATAGGAAGAATTCCGCTTCAGCAAGGAATCATAGGGAAAATAGGAAAGTGGCCTCGGGTGACCTCCCAAGGCTGGGCGGCTAGCCACCTGGGCCCAGGCGGCTAGCCGCCCAGGCTTGGGAGGTCACCCGAGCCCACATCAGCTTTTTGCTTTTTTTTTACTCCCTTACCTTCTAGGAGTGTTTCAGGGGGCAAATTAAGTCCGATTTTGATGAAACAAAAGCCAAAACGACCGTGTTTTGATGAGGAATACATTTTTGAACATTTTAGGGTGAAAACCACTAACCATGGGGGCATGGTTAGGTTTGAACAAGGCGGTTAACCGCTATGCTCTACCTTCGCTAAGCATAGGTATGCACATAGGATCAAACCAAATGCTTTCCATATCAAAATTAAACTTTCTAAAACACTTTTAGGGATAAAATGATGACTAATTAAAGTCAATTTGAAAAGATTTGATTGGTAATTATGAGTCAATTAGAGCTAACCCAAAGAAGGGTCAATTAACCATCTTGAACTATGTCGAGCCATTTTAATCCCGAGCCATTGATTCATCAAATTGAACCTAGAAATACCTCATATGCATCCATATGAACTCCAATTGACAATTTGGAGATCATTTCAAGGTCAAATGAAAAGTTTGGGACTTAAAAGATGATTATGCCCCTCAAGTCACAAAAGCTCTTATTATCCCTCAAGATCAACTCCAAATTGAACCAAAATTCATATCCATTGTCCTTGTAACTCTAGAAAACTAATGCAAGTGACTAGACTCAAAAACAAAACAAAAACATGCATGAAATGATGAGCCCTAGTAAGGTGGTACAAAAATGGGGTGTGACAGCTAGGCATGGTGTTTCTACCAAGCAGCAGATTGTTTTTAAAGATAAACAAGATCTTCCTACTCGTATCAATGCTTCTATTCGTCTAGAGCAGCAGGGTCTTCCATACTTAAGAGTTTAAATATTTTTTCTTTTGTATTGGACATCTTTAAGGGGTAAGGTACTTTTGTCCCCCCCTTTTCTAGGTGTATCTTTCTCTCTTCATTTTATCAATAAATTTCCCTCCTACCGTGGAGGTTCTCTAAAAAAAAAAAAAAAAAAAAAAAAAGGTATTTATATAGAAAGCTGTTAGTCACCATTATAAAGATTTTGGCTTAACAATTACTTAGGGGGAAAATAGAACATGCATCCTAAAGACTAGCAACATTCAGTGCATCGATCCAAAGATACATTAAAATTCAGACCAAAAGAACCTGCCTGAACGGTAATCATGCTGATCGCAATGAGAGCATAGACTAAAATAAACATTTTACTGTGGTTAAAAAGGAAGATCAATTGTAAAATTTGTACTTAATAATTGGAATGGTTGGAGAGAAAATGACCTAATAATTGGCAATGTAACGTAAGATGTGGGAAATAAAAATGTATAGCTAAAAAAATTTAGAATCAAGAGTTTGTAAGGCATATATTTACCTCTGTAAATCCGACCATACTGATTTCAGGATGTGTGAAACATGCTGCTGGGATGCTCAAGTGATTCAGCACATGGTCCTTCCCACGAACTTGTTCAACAACTATGTCAAGAAAGCAATGCCAGGTGTCAAAAAGGTAAAAACATTTCTGGATGGTAAATACATAGGATTGATGGAGATTAGCAAATGAGCTTGTTACCTGAAATTCCCTGTGCACTTGCTGTATGTGCAAGCATCAATTTCCCATTTGCATCACCAATGCAATACAAGTGAGGAACCTAATTTTTAAAGACAAATATTAGTGAGAAACAGATGTATAGAACACTACATACAGATGGAAGTAAACTCATGACTGACCAGATTGCTATCTGCATCAATCACTCGCATACGTTCATCAACTGGAACAAAACCTTGTTGAGTTTCCACATTAATCTACAGATACCAAGCAGATCAAATAATTAGATTGCATCATTGGTGAAAGTTGATTTTAATCTCATACCTCTAAGGTATTAATAGCCTAGCATGATTACATTCTCTAAGCCAAGCCCGGTCGTGAATGGAGCCCTTCCCGTCGCAATGAGAGCAGCATCTACCTGCAGCAAGTAACAAAGTTTAAAATAAAGCCAAAGGGTCCACAAGATGACTATATAACACAGAAACTAAACCAACCCCTGTTATACTCAACTCAACTCAAGCACAAAAGCTGAACCACTGGTTGCCTAAGTTTAAACTCACTATTGCAACACTTAATATGTTATTGGACGTCACATTGGTTTAAGCTCAAATAAGCATTTAATTTACACCGACGAGTAAATCATCACTTTAAGATATCCATAATCTCACAGGTGAACAAAAATACTATGCTGATTCCACTCTTTTGATGAGATTATTGAGCATGATTGCATCCAAGTAATTCACAACAAGGCATGGGACAACATTAAACCATAATAAAATGCCAAAGGTTATCATCTAACAAACTTTAAAATGTGAAAAGCTGAAAGCACACCCATATTAGAAGTGATAAACAGTATAATAAACCATAGACTAGTAGGTGAGAAGACAAGAAATGGAAAATTCCTTTTTGGCTTCCATAGGTGGTTTAATTCCTTTTTTATGTAAATTATATATGTTTATGTCTTAAATTTTTAATGATTAATCTTTTTTCATTTTTTTTTAATAATGATTACTATTATTTTGAGTTATTAACAATGCATTTGGGACACCCTTGACAAAGTTAGTATGAACTATGAAATGCTAACCTGACTTAGCTCAGAAATGTTCAATATTCTTAAAGGATCAAAATTGATCGAAAAATGGCGAGACGGAAAACACAATAACATACTTGGGACAATTTCTGCAAGGAAATGCCCCAAACACTGGTACTTGATCAGCCAATCTATAGGATACAAGTCAATAGCATACAAATTTTCCCATTTTGATTGAATACCAATATGTAAAGAATAAAACTCACCTAGATTCCTCAGTGGGTATGTGATTCCAATATCGACGATCATCTGTTCTCGTAATAGCTAACCCCTTTGCAGCAATGGACAAACAAACACCACCTGTAGTCTTATCCAACCAAACTTTCTGCACAAACCCAGAAAAATTTCTCAAACCCCATCAACAAACAAAGCTCAAACAACAAAACTAACACCACAGGATCAACGAATTCCCCAAATCTGTGTCTAGGTTCCGATAAAAGAGGAGAAGTAAATAAAGTTTCATTTTTACGTCTAAATAATGAAAAATTCAAAACAACTAAGTCAAAATCGTTTTATGGGGTTTAAATTTCTCGAGTCCCAAATAAAGTTACTTTAAAAATTCAAAATATTAAGCTCAAATGACAAAAGCTTTGATTGGCTTCCAAGAAAACACAAGAAATTTTTTCTAAATCTTATGTCTAAAAAATAAAAAGTCAGTACAAAAAGGCATATGTCATATTGGGCTACCTTGCTGTGTTCTTGGATCCTAAATAACGAAAGCTTAGAGATTCAACCTTCAATTTCTCTTATTTTACCACAATTTCTCAGCTACCAAACAAACCATAAGAAGAAAAACCCAAAATTAAAAATTAAAAAAAAAATGGAAATACTTTGGTGCCACCATATATCAAAGGAATTGGGTCGACACAGCCGCGCGTAATTAATCTCCTTCTTGACCAAATTTTCTGGGAACCCACCAAACAATTTATCAATAAGGAACCGATAATCGGACAGAAGCTTTGATTCCCATACGAAAATCGGCAAAGGAAGCACCGCGAAAAGCCCGATTAAGCCTGGCCAATTTGCAGATCTCCGGTGGGTCCAACTAGTTCAGAACCAAAGCTACGCAACCTTCCGGTAAGTCGCCGAGACCGGGCTTGGATGAAGGAGAAGCCAAAATCAAATCACTGATGCCGAAGCTCCTTATCCCTTGGTTCTAGTGTGACACTGATGACGAAAAAACCAAATCTCTACTACTAAATATCCGATCCCTTCCAAAGCCCTTGATCCCAAGAGAAACGAGCCCTAGCTTAAAAAAAATATAATCTGAGTTTTGCAGAGTAAGGAGATGCCGACGGCTGGAGATGGTGAGGGGGATCGATACTCGACAGGGATTGAGGGAGTGTGCGAGATGATAAAGTGTTGATTGATTGAGGGTGTGGTATTAGATGGAGTGTGTATGACTCTGCGAGATGAAAGAGTAAAGCAGCAAACAAAAAAAAAAAAAAAAAAAAAATTGGGAACTTGCAAAATTTAGTAAAGCGAGGCAAACTACCCGCTTAAAATTTCGTGGGATTTTGGTGTTTTATTAACGACGTGCGTAATAGGCCGTTGATAAGCAATTCTCAGGAAACCATTTACGACGTACAAAACACGTCCTACATAATAAATGGAATCCTCGACCCAGCATCTACAACGTGTAGAATACGTCGTAAAAAGGCAAATCTTGGTAAAGTATTTACGACATACAAAACAAGTCGTAATAGATCTCATTAACGACGCGCTTCTATTGTACGCCGTGAATACTGTCTACATGGGGTCTTTTAACGATGTGCTAAATAAGCATATCGTAAAAGACCCATATTAACGACTTGCAAATATGCAGGTCGTTAATTTCAAGTCGTGGAAAGCCTATTTTGTTGTAGTGGGATGTTATTACTAAACATACTAAGAGAAGGCTTGCTGAGGAGGAAGCAATTGGAAGTCTGCACCCTAAAAGGATGAGAGTAAACACCCACACATTGCTTAAACTTAAGGACAGAGAATCATCCGAGCAAGCATCCCCACCATCACATCCTCTGTCTACAAATTCAATGGATTGGACGGGGCTGCCTTATTTATCCAATTGAGGATTTGGCCCCACTTGGACCAATCTCAGGTTAATCTCTAATTCACATTCTCTCTTTCATGGTCTCTCCTGTCCCTCCCCTCTGTTCTTTCGATTTCTGCTCTCAAATCCCTAACCCTAACCCTAACCCATAACTAATCTGATCATATTATTTTTATGTGTTTTTTTTTTCCCTCAACGACTGCAACAGGGAAAACTCCCAAAACATAATATTGGCTTGTGGAAGAAAGGCTCATGTCTGCCATTGAAGATTTGGTACTTGGCCAAATGCCAATGTGATGGTGAGGATGCGATCAGGTTCAATTTCCCTGCATTTTTTCCCATGACTCTGTTGAGTTGAAGCGTAATCGAAATAGAGCGCAAAATATTAGGCCATTGGATCTCAACCATGCTAAAGAGATAATTAAGCAGGCCATGGACTGATTACCTTCTCGAAACCTTCAATTCCTCTGCTGATACCATAAGTACTATCGCCGCACAGGTACATTGCACCCATTTTCTCCTCACTTCCTTCAGCTTTTCTTACGAACAATCTTTCACTTGTTTCCTTGTCATCTCCCAGCCCTTATGGAAATTTAGAAAATCAGATTGCCATTTTTTTTTTTTTTTTTTTTTTTGTTGATATTGTTTATATGTCACTTACATATTTTGTAGCTGAAGAAGTTGCATAACAAATTCTGCCTCTAAATTATGATTGGCTTTTGTTGGTTCTCTCCACTTTCTGTTTCTTCTTTGGATCTCAGAAAAGAAAAGATATCAGAAGGAAAAGAGAAGATATCAGAAAAGAGGCGTGAGCATCTTCGGTGTGTGCCGGTAAGCGATTTTCCATTCTTTATTCTTGAGTTTGGGATTGAAATTTTTGATAGACTAAGTGGGCGTTTGGCACACCGTTTAGGCGGTCTCAAAAGGCTTTTGAAGGGTAAAAGTCATTTTCATTATTTTACAAATGTTTGGTAAACCACTCAATCTGTCTTTTAGAAAAAGTCATTTACTCAAAAAAATAGTTTAGTAAAAGCTATTGAGAATAGCTTTTCAAAATGACGTTTGCGAAAAGGTAGAAGAGTGTAACTGTGTAAGAGATAAAACTAAAGGCCTTTTTATTTTGAAACGGTATGCCAAACACGCAATAAAAGCTTACTCTTATAGTCTGATATCAAAAGGATGAAAAAAAAAAAGGGGGAGGACTACTACCGTGATGATTTATTGACTTTTATTAATACTAAATTACTATTATAGAAAGCGTTTGAAACTTTAGTTGGATGTACATGGTGGATTACCAAAAAAACCCTCATCAGTTTTAAATAAAGTAGAGGTTAATGGGATTAGAAAGGTTTTTAAGTAAAAACTCTTAAATAAACTCTAATTTAACTACCCACTATATTCTTCATTTCTCCCACTTTTCTCTCCCTCGATCATAACTACCCTCTTAGTCTCTCTCTCCTTAATCACTTAATATCAATTTTTGTTCTTATTTTGAATTCAAAATTTTTATTTTTATTTTTTTGGAGATTTTTGTAACATTTTTTTTTGCACACGCGCTGCATGTGCTCCGACATCTAGTGGTTCAGTATGCATTTGACTTTAGAATTACAGATTTATTTTCGATAACTCACAATTTATGTAATTTTATTTTTCTTTTCAATTTAAATTTAAACAATGATTTATATGTTTTTTTTTTCTTTTCAATTTAAATTTGAGCATGCAAATGTTGATTGCTACTTCCGATTGTGGGCTACATGCACTTTCTTTATGGTTCCTTTTCCATGTGCAGTTTTTAGCTTTTACTTTTCTATAAGTGAAATCTAAATTTTTAATTTCATGTTCTTTTATAGGTTAAGCTTGTTTATATTGATGTGGTACTTCTATTCCATATATGTGCATTTTTGTAGCACTTGTATTCCTGTTTACGAGCTTTTGAACAACCAAGCTTAGGAAATCTGATTTTTTTTAATGACCCATATATGTACTCCTTCAAGGATTCTTAATTAATTTGACATCTCATTGCTTTTTATCGTAGCATCGATGCAAACACATATGATCACGTAATTATGTATAATGTTGGTAACTATTGTACGTGCATTCATTTTTCCTAATTTTATGTGTTGTGTTAAAATTAAAATAATGCCTTGCATATTCCTTTTGTAGGTTATATTGACAAATTTTAGAAAAACTCCGCTTTTTACAAAAAAATCATTGAAATGCAAGTAACAAGTTCTAACACTATGCCTAATTTATTGTTCATATGAGGGTAAAAATACTACGATGTCCTTTCGTTGGCAGGCGTATGTACGACTCAATAATTTTGAAGGATGGAGAACGCTAGACATAAACATCAAGATCCCGAAGCATATATAGAAATTAGCTTCATTTATTCTTTGATGGATGGAGAATGCTTGTCTATATTGATGTGGTATTTCTATTACATTTTCTATGTTCCCATTCTTCCAAATCTCCCATGGTATATAGTGACTATTTGAATAATATGTCCAAATATTATTTAAATTATTTTCTTCCATATTCTGTTTCCATTGTCAATGTTTTGAGCTGGTTTATGATCTAGATGACCTTCATAGTCTTTATGCTTGACATGATGGTGCCTATTTATGTTGTTGATAGCTGGTTCTATGTGACGATTGAATTGATTTTAATGATGGTATATATTTGTCAACTTCGGCTTGGTAGAAGTGAGTTTTGCAATATATTGATGTAGCATATTGTTTATGATCTAGACAACCTTCTCTTTCTTTTTCCTTTTTTCTTTTCCCCCTATTTAAGGGTGTTCTTTAAACTGAATTTTTTCAATTTTGTGTTGCTTTTACAAGAATGGACAAACAGAGTGAATGAATATCAACAGAATTTTATATGGGCCTAAGGTCTCTCTTTAAAGGGAATGCTATTTGGGCCTAAAGCCTCTCCTTTCAAAGGATATCTGCAATTATCAAGGCAATAGGAGGCTGAGGTAAATTGACACCTCAAAGCCTGTCCAGCCCTTGTCATTTCTCTGCACCCTAAAGCTCACAAGCTTGCCTCGGCTGGTGGCAAGGCCCAAGGAGTCCTAACGATGTGGGCCAACGAGCTTAAACATACCATCTTGACCCATTATTTTGGGATAACTTGGGGGTCTTGGATTAGTGGCTAGAATGAGGGCTAATTGAGCTTAAACAAGATGAGGTTCATATTATCCATTGGACACAAGCCACGCACAATGAGTGCTCTTTAAATAGACTCATGGGCTTATAGTTTTGAAAGCTCAAAAGGCACAAAGTGAGAAGGTCTCTCATTGGATAAAAAATTCAGCCAGATGGGAGGCCTAAAGTCTTATATAAAGGTCATCCACAGCTCATCTAAAGGATCCACAATTTGAAACTAAAAATGAGCAAGAGCATTCCCACTCTTTGAATCCTTTCTTTACTGCCACACCTCAGAAATTCTCCCATAGGTGCCTTGCTCTCCCCTCCTGCAATAGTACACTCTAGCTATTTCATCAACTTGGATGCATGTCACTAACTCGAATAGTTCGCCTCTTGCTCCCCTACAAGAACTTACCCATCAACACATATTCATTTTATTCACGCATCTTATTATTTCAAGTCCTATTTTTCATCAATCATATGTACTTGTAAATAGCCATAGCAACGTGAACCTTGCTTTTAATAGTGAAATACTAACTTCCAACTTTTAGCATAGCAATAAAACTAACTTTGCCCATGCTTTGAAAATGTTCGGCATATACACCACTCTTGCTACATTTCTAAAAAGGGATATGAAGCATTCATATATGGTTTAGAGATGGGATAATTGATCTGGGTTTAACTATCCAGGTAACTTTAACATCTTACCACTTATGCCATGCTGAGTAATTTGATCTCAATATAAGGAAACAGATATACAACAAATAACATAAAGAGAGAGAAAAATAGAATATATAAGGGGTATCTGTTATCCAATTTTCATCAATACCCGAGTTGCAACCCACAATGGTTATTTGCTGAATTGATTAAACCAAAGATTTGTTCTTAGTTTACCGCAGGTATATGGTCGTGTTAATTTCTCTCTAAAAAATTGTACGATTGTGTTAATTTAACTCTCAAAAAGTTATATATATGTTGAGCGATATATTTGTAGATTGCCGTGCATTGTAACCCATAAAAAATAGAAGACATTTGTGCCTGGTGTTCGTAGTCACGACAATTGTGGTGGTGGAGGTGGTGGTGGCGGCGGCGGTGATGGTAATAGTAGGGACAGGGGAAATTATGATCGTGGTAGTGATAAAGTTTTGATGGTAGTAGTGGTAAAGTTATGATGGTGGTGTGGATCGAGTCTAGATTTAATAGAGATGGTTGCTGTAATGGTGGTCAACAAGTTGGTAATTATCAAAGATATTTCCCTGTGTTTCTCTATGATGAACAAGCACAACTTCAGCAACCTTCTTCGGGCGGTGTCAAGTCCGGGGTACAAAGAAGCCATTTTAATATTGAAAAAACAAAGAATTTGGTTTAGAGGGACAGGAAATGTCAATTTTTTGTGTAAAGGAATGAGTGGTTAAATTTCATTTTACAATGCACATCTACAGGGCCTCAGCCCTATTTAGTTGACTGAGAAAACATTTTGCTAGATGGCTTTGACATATCAAAAAGGGAAAAAATAGTGACAGTAATGGGTTCGTGTAATAAAATTCACCCTCTTGCGTAAAAAATGAGCAAGAGATCACGTGCAATGCATGTGTGTATGTTTCATTCTCGTGTGGGAATTTATTAGAGTTCCTTTAACATCATCTTTCGTTGAAAAATAGTCACAAAAAAAAAAAAGAAAAAATAAAGTGTATACATTGTTGAAATCAAAGTTTTAATTGGTTGAACTAAAATAATTATAAAAGTATTATTGAAAAAATCTTTTATGGTATAAGAATAAACTATATATTATACTATTTGAAGAAAAAAAAGAGTCATGCCTTGTTCTCCCATGCACCCAAAGAGAAAAGAAAATGAAAACTATATATTTATCTTGGGTTGGCTTGGGGCCTCAAAGAAGTCAACTTGATGCCTGAAATTATGTTCTAAGCTCAATCCAATCAGGCATTATACTTTTTCTTTTTTCTTTTTTGTATCAGGCTCTGTTGTGGCCGCTTAGCATAAGTACTCTCCTTTCGAATCTTAAAATGTAGAGGGAAAGGAAAAAATAAATACTTGAAATTGTTTATAAATGAACTTGAAATTGATTATTCTTCTTTGCTTGACCCTTTTCAAGATCCAAACAAAGACCTGGCAGAAAGTGAAAATTATTTGTTTCTTGAAAAAGTTTATAAATTCCTTCCAAAACAAAATAAATAAATAAATAATAAGTTTCTCGAATAATTAGCAATTAACAATGTGGGAGAAAATGTAGGTACATAAAGGATCTCAATAGTGCTGTACTTCGATCCATTACAAAGTATCACCTTTTAAGTTAGAGAAATGCTACAAATAGCTCCTAGTTACAACAGCGCACTTGACGTGGCATGAGTAGGTTGACAAAAATATCCTCTAAGTTAATTATTCAATATCGTTACAAGAGGTCCATCACTACATCACGTGTTGTCTATATGGTGCTACTTATAGCATTTCCCATCTAGTTATCCACATGATAAGAAAGTTGCTACTTTCCTTCACTCTTCAGTGCTCCTATTGTAATTTGTAATCATACATGGACTTTAGGGTTGCAAACAAACCTGACAGTTTGTTTAACAAAGAAGAAACACACTTCCGTGATAGCCCATCATTTCTTTTTGTAATAACAAGTATGTAGGGCTCATATGGCATGTGTCCTCGTATTCACAAGTACAGATCCAAATGAACAAATTCAAACTTGAAAAGGATCTTTCTGATTCTCGAAGAATGAGGATTGATCGAGAACTCTAGGGATGAATTGAAAAAGAAATCTTTATTGTTGTCTTTTATATACAAAATAATCTTGCAGAATGTAAACACGTTACAAACTCTAACGGCACGTTTGTTTAACCGAAATCGGAAGGGAATGGAATGAGATTTTAATAGTAAAGGAGATTTCAACAATGGGTGTAGCCCTTCAATTTCATTTCATTCCATTCTGATTCCAACCAAATAAAAGAACTAGATAGTCATCCACACCTTCCTCTATCCTTATCGTATACAATTTAATATACATTTTGTGTATATATTAAAGGACTAGCTTGTGTTTAAAAATTCTAACATTTTGTGTGTATGGGGAGTAGAAACATGGATGTACACTCCAAAGAATTCTTAACCACTAGACCACCTAATGCTTATGTGAAAAATTTCACAACACATATTATTTAAAGTCTAAATGTATACATTTTATTTTTTGGTATTATTTTAATTATTTATTATTATTTTAATTATATAATCGGTCCAACCGGTGACCCGACGGTTGAACCAGTGACCCAACCTCCAGATCGGGTCAATGACCGGTTTGGGTTTAATAACTATGATGTGTACGTGGCTTAGATATTTCCTCAATAATCGCCTAGAGACAGAAAAAAGTAACTCAGATGGATGGCACCACATTGAGACTTCATTTGAGATCCATCACAACAAGTGTGGGGACGCATGGAACCAAGTGAAAAAGTGTGGGGTTCATATAATATCAAGGAAGACAATGTGCCAACGATGATACACTATAACTCTTCATTTCACGTACCATTCGACACTAGATGAAGAAGAAAAAGGAGCAGAGGAAGATATTATTAGTAAACGTACTAGGAGAAGGCTCGTTGAGGAGGAAGCAAGTGGAAGTCCACACCCTAAAAGGATGAGAGGAAACACCAACACAGTGCTTAAACTTAATGACAAATAATCATCCTAGCAAGCATCTGGCCAGCATCACAGCTCATGCATCCTCTGTCTACAGAAGTAAAGGCAAAAAATGGGTGTAGTGACATTCCTTAAAATTGATTCTACAACATCTACTATAGTGATAACTACAAATAAGAGTGACAATTCAAAATAGTGGTATTTCATGAATTCCTTAAAATTGATTCTATAAAATCAACTATAGTGATAACTACAACATTTTAAAATATTCTAATTCAAGGTGATAGATTTATGCCTTCAACCCTATGTAAAATTTCTTGAATTGTTTAATTTCGAATTGGACAACCAAACAAGCCATAACTTATCCAAATTAACTGGTTGAAGCATGGAAAAAAGTCATTGTTCTTGAAACTGATTTTAATTTGGTTTCTCAAAAATTCTCTAGTCAGTGAGTAGTTGGCCACTAGGATACGACAACTAGAAGCATGCTAGTAAGTGTGCACTCACAATAGCAGGTCACAATCTTCGTTCATTTTTATTCAAATACATTTTCATAAGCTTTTTTTGTAGTGAAAAATGATGGTTGCCTTCAGGGATGGAAATAGGAATTCACATTAGGGTCAATTTTTTATTTTATCGTAATTCAATAAATTAAAAAAATCCCTTCAAAGAAAACTAAAGGAATCTCATTCAAATTTTCTTAGTATCGCTTGTCTACATAATTTAGTATCTTCATGAATGAAGTTCTTGGCCTGCTACCAAAAAAAAAATGTAATCACAATCAAGGGTGGAGCCAAATGTGACCTAGGGAGTCCACTAGCCCTAAAAGAACACAAATCAAGACTGGTGTACGTTTTGTTTGGATATATATCCCAGATTTTTATTATTATCCCCAATGCCAAACTGTGAAGATTTTTAGCTTACAAATTCTTAAACCCAATTCCTTGCAAGCTCCTTTCCAACAAACCACCCAAGCTCCCTTATAATATATATAGATAAGAGAATCAAGAGTAGATACAACCTCGACACCATTAATGACTGTCAAAGAGTTCTTCTTTAGGTGGGAATTGGACATAAAATGTACTCAAACATAATGTTGGCGAGTTATTCTTAAAATACACTTGTGGTATTTTACTTCACTGGAATGTCGCATGAGACAACCACGTTGATAATAAACACGACATATATGAGATAATAAACTCAACGAGGAAAGAATATTAGTGGAGGAGGACCCAATGTTGTCTTAAACGAGAGATATACAATCCCTGTTTGAATTTTCGAGGAAGATCCTTGGAATAAGATATCAAGGATCTTTCTCGATTATTCGAACTATGACTTTATCATCTCCCATCTAAGAGAACACCAGTTCCTACTATACTTTTATCCCTTTCCTCATCGAGTACATAATTTTACAAATGCTTCATTTATTGTCAGCGGTGCTTGTCTCAAACTCTTACATGACTTTTTAGTTAAGGGAAATACAACAATATTATTTGAAAAATGCTTCATCAACATTACGTCAAGTAGATTTTCCGTCTATTTCTCATCCAAGGAGAATTATTTGGCATCGTCAACGGAATCGAGGTTGTTTCCGCGCCAGATTCAATTCTTTTATCTCTTATATAACGTATAAGGGAGGTTAGATGGTTTCTTCACTGAAGCACGCAACAGACTAGGATGAATAATTCATAATATGAAAATCTTCACAAATTTCAGTTTGGTAGTTGTAACAAACATTCAAGATCTATACGAAAGGTACAACCATCCTTGAGTTGAGTTCCTTTCGGTGACCCACAATCAATTTTGTAACTTTTATTGTTGCGAAAAAATTATTTTTTTATAATCTTATATTATATTTTTTTAATAAAAAAAATTATCTTTTCCTATAATTTTTCTATATTCAAACTATTAATTTTTTACATATGATCTCGTGCATCGTATGAGTTCATCGCTGGCATATATAAAGTAATCCAGGACAGCCATGTGGTTCGTTTTTTTATAACCACGTGGTGCTTTTCCCAAAAAAAAAAAAAATTTATTTTTTTTATAACTTTATCTTCTAATTTTTTTTAATAAGAAAAATAATCTTATCTTAAAGAGGAAATTTATGCTCGCCTTCGCCCAAATCTCTTTCTTTTTTCCCTTTTTTCTTTTTTGATGATGTCCACACACACACACCTAAATATAATATATCGTTTTTTCTTCTTCTTCTTTTATTTATTTATTTATTTAATTTTTTATGTTTATTTTTTATGGCCGGGTTCAGACATATAATCTTATCTTAAGAGAAAATTTACGCTTACCCTCTTTCATATCTCTTAGTTCTTAAATTAATATAAACCCAAACCCAAATAACTCTCAACCTATTACCACAATAGCATGATAATCTAGTGGTATTCTATTCATTTATTGAGTGAGTGATTTCAAATTCAAGGTCTTAGGGAAGCATTGATACCCAACAAATGGCTAGGATTGGATTGGGCAACCCATGGCCTCCCCTAAGCGGGCTAGCTAAATCCAACCCTAATTTAGTTGGGTTGGGATTTTTAACATAAGTCCATATGAAGTCTAAAAGACTAAAGCTGTGTTTGTTACGAGGGAATGAAAAAGGGAATAGAATGGTGATTCCATTAGCCCAAAAAGAGTGATTGTTTAGTAACCTAAGATAATAGAATGACTATTTTTTTGTAAGGGTTTATTTCCTCCAAGTCCAAGGAGGGAATAACCATTCTTCCCCAAACTAAAAGGAATGACCATTTTCATTTTATTCTCATTCTCATTCCATCCTCTATCCATTCCATTCACTCAAACCAAAAGCAGCCTAGCTAACTACTAACCTGAGCTCACATATAAATAAGGTTGGCCGAGGGTTTCACCATTGTGGACTCAACCCATACAATCAAGCTTTAACTCTACAAGAAATGTATGAAACAAAAAAAATAAAGATCCCTTCCAGCTTATAGACACATAAACTCAACCCTAACATGAATTTCTAGTAGACAATGAAAAAGAGAATTATCTCTGTGAAGTGGAAGATATGAGTTTGGTTGAATCTATAAATCAAAACAGCATGCATCTACAGCTGAAATTACTTTGAGGCAAAGCAATAATAAAAAGGAAGAACATGCCAACCTAAGCGCCAGATTGTCGACCCTTCCATGGACGGCCACAACCATGAGACGAGGCTTCCCTCCTTGCAATGAAGGGCCCCTCCTCTTTCCGTTGCTGATATCTTTATAGGAACACATCTCTTTTATATAATACGTTATTTTGCTTGAGGAATTCACGTCCACTTTGGACCCGGACAAATTTGTGATGCGGTAATCTCATTGCTGCATAGACGGAGTGTTTCTTGGATCTGTGCCACATACGTAGCCGTGGAGCTATTTGAGGTCCCGTGGGCCATGGGGCAATGGCCCTTGTAAATCTTTGGAATCTTCTTCTTCTTTTTTTCTTTTTTTTTTTTTTTTGTCGTATGGAAAATGCTACCTCACCCACTATTAGATCACTCACCGTTAGATTACCCACAAAATGTGGAACCTCTTTCTTGATATCTTACATCATGACTAAAATGTCCTACTATCTTCAGTATATATTTGTGGTGGATGATGGTCTCGTGGGTGATAATGGTTGGTGGTATAGCATAGTAGTTTTTTTTTTTTTTTTTTTTTTTTTTAAGAAAAAAAAAGAAAAAAAAGGAAGAAAGAAAGAAATAATTCTTCATCACATTCCTTTTGCACGTCTACGTGGGCCCACACCACGTGTTGTGCACGGCCCACATAGATGGTAAAGATCTAATCGCTGCAACTGTTGATAGCAAGCCCCAATTGGAAAATATCTCCAAGTGAAAAAACCCATCAATAGAGGGTCAATGGAGAGAGAGAGAGAGAGAGAAAATTTTAGGGGTGAAAGGACCTGGTGATTTAAGCCATTGGGGCTAGCCTTGTGGTGAGGGAGGATGGGGAAAATGATAGGAGTAGGATAGGTTAAGGGTTCAAACCTTCCCAATGTACCATAATAAAAAATAAAAATAAATAAAAGAAAGAAAGAAAGGAACTGGTGAGGGGTATTAATTATAATATCTGTTTGAGCTAATATCTTTCTTGTTAGATGCTGACGATGCCACCTTGAGACACAATCGAGCATTGTGTAATTGGATGGGTGTGGCACTATGGCATACTGAGTCCTTAGTATTTTTAAGGCCAAGATAGCTTTATAACAACTCACTGAAAAACACAACCCAGCGAGTGGATCGATTGAAAGCCCATGTGGCCGTTCAACCAGATTAGCTAGGCTCACAATTGTAATTTATGAATAACAACAAATTCGATATTTTTGACCAGTGGCTGAGTGCTTTACTTAGGCTAAATAAATAAATAAAATCAATAAATCACCAAACATATGAAGAAATTAAGGGTCTGTTTGGGTGTTCAATTTGAAATTAAATAATTCAAAAAATTTTACACAGTATTGAAGACATGAATCCATCACCTTAAATTATAATATTTAAAAAAAGTTGAAGTCATCACTATAATTGATGTTGTAGAATCAATTCTTAAATGAAATGCCACTATTTTGAATTTTCATTTTTATTTGTGATCATGATAACCATTATTTTCTCAATTTTGTCAATTCAATGTAATAAATTGTACCTTTAACACTAAGTAAAATTTCTTGAATTGTTTAATTTCGAATTGAACACCCAAACAAGTCCTAAATATTTTGTTCAATTACAAGTTCTCAATATAAAACTTGAACAACACTGCACACTAATTATACAACGAGTGAGGCTATTGCCACCACAGAAAGTACTCAAAGTCCCCCATTAGTTTACACTTTTTGAGGTTTTATGAAAAATATAAAAGGTTTTTACGAAAACTAATAGCATTGTTCACTAGAAAACATCATTCTGAACAACTTTGTAGAAGAAAATTTTTTCCAAAATCTATCATTTAAGCAGACTTTTTGGCCATTTACAATCTCTATTTCATTTTCCATGAAAAATTGCCAAAAAGTCAAATGATAGATTTTGGAAAAACTTTCTTCTACAAAGTTGTCCAGAATGATGTTTTCTAGTAGACTATGTAATTAGTTTTTATAATTTTTTTTATATTTTTCCTAAAACCTTAAAAATGTAAATTAAAATGGGGGACTTAGAGTATTTTATGTGGTGGCAATAGCCTTGCCCTTATACAACCAGGCTAGGAATTTCATACAAACTGTACTGCATAAAATGGACCTTTTTTTTCTTCTTTTCTTCCTTCTTTTTTGGTGCAAATTGGCTGGATAGAATACATCTCCGACTTTAGACTCATTACATAATGAAATAAAAATATATAAAAGATCACATAAAATGTTTGGGTACTAGAAAAAAATATGCAAATAGAATTTAGAATTAAGAATGTCACTACACCCATTTTTTTTTCCTTTCTCTCTTTGTTGGTTCAACTTAATATTGGTTCAACATCCCTGCATTTTTTCCCATGACTCTGTTGAGTTGAAGCGTAATCGAAATAGAGTGCAAAATATTAGGCCATTGGACCTCAACCATGTTAAAGGGATAATTAAGCAGGCCAGGAACTGATTACCTTCTCGAGACCTTCAATTCCTCTGCTGATACCATAAGCACTGTCGCCGCATAGGTAAATTGTACCCATTGTCTCCTCACTTCCTTTAGCTTCTCTAATGAACAATCTATCACTTGTTTCCCTGTCATCTCCCTGCCCTGTTGGAAATTTAGGCAAACAATCTGGTTGCATTTGTAGCTGAAGAAGTTACACAATAAATTCTGCCTCTTAAATTAATATTTACTTTTGTTGGTTCTCTCCACTCTCTCTTTCTACTTTGCATCTCCAGTATGGGAAGGAAGAGAGAAGATATCAGAAAATAGGGCACCTAGCATCTTCGGCGTGGGCTGGTAAGCCAATTTTCCATTCTTTATTCTTGAGTTTGGGACTGAAATTTTTTATTTTCAGAGTTTCATTTGAGGGGTTCATGTATTCTCACCTGCCTATATGAGAAATTTAATATTTAATGTGGATTGTTGCCAATTAGCTCTCATCTTTGCATACTCGGTTTTCAATTGGTGACATAAATATGATGACCAAGTATCACACTATTCCTCTCCATAAGTGAAAATAATTTGTACAACGGTTAACATGTTTCCAGGTGAAATTTTCTCAAGAATAAAAAGGAAAATACATTGTCAACTGTCAAGGATCTGCTCATGGGGCAAATTTTAACCCTCATTTCATAGTTTATGAAGCAGAGACTGTCAGTTTCGATATTCGACCTTCTGATGTCATTAACATTGCAGTAAGATGCAAGGTACTTTGGCTCCCCTCAATACTTATTATTAAATTTATTTTCATACATGAGGTATTGAAACTGTCTTTAGAGTGTGTTTGGCAAGAGCAGAATCGGGGGGAAAGGAATGGTTTAAACTATTCCTTTCCCTTGTTTAGCATAGGTGGAAAATGTGGAATCATTAGAAACGAAAGGCGTTCGGATTCAATGCTAAGGCCATGTTTTCTCGCACGGTGCCGAGGATTGCGACACGTGGCATAGCTTCTCATCCGACGGTGGAAGAAATTTCACTTGATAAAACGACCCCATTCAATTTTGGGAGATCATAGGAGAGGCTTTTTGCTTTAAATGGGCAAAACGCAGAGTTTTTAGGGATAACGCTGAGCTGCGCCGTTAATGGTGCGTTTGAGAGTCAAAATGCATATGGTTGGGGCCGTTTTATCAACTGAAGTTTCTCTCACTGTCGGATGGGAAGCTACGCCACGTGTCGCAATCCTTAGCACCTTGGCATGGTGCCGAGAAAACATAGCCTTAGCACTGAATCCGAACGCAAAGGAAAGGATGGAAGGGATTTGGAATGGCATCCATTATTTTTTATTCTGCCCATAAGTGGGTGGAATTGGGGGGAAAGGTAAGCTTATTTAAGAAAGGCTTTCCTTCCTATTTTAAAACTTTTCGATGCCAAACGGGGGAATGGAAATTATTTTTCTTTGTATTGATTCTTTTCCTTTCTTTTAGAATCTCCTGTGCCAAACATCGTGTTTTGTGCCCATTGCATACATGCTACCATGGAACAAGGACATTATTCCAAATTTATCTAGTTGCAAAAGTTTGACATGGAAAATATTGGACCTCTTTAAGTATGACATTAGCCACAGGCATACTTTAGTTGGTTAGCTGTATGGCCAAGTTGTCCCATACCTTTTTATTCCTAGAGAAGGCGTCTTGATGCATGCGATAGCTTGGATCTCTCTCCATGTCTTTGCCCAAGTGGAAACAGGGCAGCTTGGATCTCCCTCCATTTCATTGCTACTGAGATGGTAAATGCTAATTTTTTGCCATATCACGTGTAGGTGCCTATACAGGTAAACAAGTATTTGGCCTGCAATAGTGGAATGAAATTGTGGAACCTGCAAACACAGCAGCACAAGGTATCCGAAGTGTTCATTCAATTTGACCATGTGCCTATTCACATGGTCTTCATTCAATTTGGATGTTAAACAATTGGTATCCGAAGTGTTCTTTTCTTTCGTTTTCCGTTCTACTATTTTTTTCACTCACACTCTCAACTTAAAGATGTGAAACTTAGAAAGGCATGTGCCCCTTAGCCACTCGTTCCTTTTAAAGGATAGGTTTGCCCTTTCAACAATCTGTAAAGTGATTTAAGTGGGTTGATTTTTGTTGTCTTTCCAAACTTTATAATATCATAATTTCATTTTATATGTTTTTTAAAAAAAAATATGACTTTGGCAATTTTGCTCGATCAGCAAACACAGCTTCAGCAACTTTCTTTGGGTGGTGGCAAGTCCACAGTGAGGAGGATCCAGCATTAACACCTCACAGCGTTAATGTTGCTGACTGCCCTCTTAAACGACTAGTTTTTGTGTGTTTTGGACCACAGCCGTCCATTGCCCTTACTTGCCACATGTCGTGATCTCAACGGTTCCAGCATGGTGCTGTAAAAGGGTTGTTACAGGCTTACAGCACCAAATCCAGATCTTACCCGGCCCATACACAAGCATGATTGAACCCATTGTTACAAACTCGAGGTCCCCGACACAAGCATGATTGAGATTTCAAACCCTCGTTCGAAAAATGGTGTAGATTTGTGAGATGTCACCACTTCCCTTCTCTCCGAATGAAGTATGATTTTTTTTTTTTATGCTTTTTTATCTTTTTTAAATTTTATTTGGCAATGCTAGTTCAAAAGTTTCACATCCCACATTAATTTAATATCAAATTTAATATGACTTATACACCTGTCTAGGCCTCCACCTAATAGCTTATAATTGGGTCTATAAGTTGAAAACTTAATATGGTGGTGAAATAATAAATAATTCAAAGTAGGATTTTTCCAATAAATATGACTTCTCCAATGGAAAGTCTCGCAAAACTTGAACAAAATGGGAGAACATATATTCTTGAAAAATTTGTGAGTTCCTTCAAGATAAACACGTGATTCTTTCAAGGACACAATTATACTTTCTTCTCCGTCTATCATACTCTAATGTTTATAAAACCAACGACTTCATAGATTTTCATTTATAAAAAAAAAAAAAAAAAAAGGTATTTTTTACTATAGCCTTAAGTTATAAGAGTTCTTATTTTACAATAATTCTATAAACAAATACATTAACCTCATAATCCATTTTCATACTAAACTGACAAAGTTACCATTATCTTACAAAAATATCCTATCTTATTTATCTTTGTTCCCATACAGACGGTGTTTCCATCTTTGTCGACCAATAGATCTATTTTTTGAGTTTTGCCCACAACCACTCGACTCAATGAATCGACCAAAGTCTCACCACCTCCAACCTTCATCTCCACTCCCAAACCATTGATAAGAACAAAGATCTATTTTTGCAGCGTACCTCTTCGCACTAAAAATAAGTTAATTATATAAGATGCCCTTCATAAGGAAAAAGGAAATACGTTTAAAAGCAAATAAGGATAAATCAAAATTTTTCAAAAAAGATGGGCACCTTATATCAGCGAAGAGTTTAAAGAATCTTTTAATGGGGTTATTACTAAAACCATTTTCTTAAATAGGGTTATTGCTAATTTTTCTAAAATAGAAACCACCGACTTCATAGATTTGCATAGAAATTTTGAAGAAACGTAGTGACATAGCGTGCGGTTTGAATGGGTAAGAAATGACAAATTTAATGTAAAGGAATGGGTGGTTACAGATCACTTACACGGGCTAGGGCTGGCCTTAGTTGACTGACATGACAAAAGGCTCGCTGCTTTCCATCTTATGTAGGAGCCACCGCATGAGGACAGACAATAATAATTCAAAGTGGGAACACTAGACCTCGCCTTGAACCTGTACTTTTTTTTTTCTTTTTTTCTTTTAAACAAATAAAATTTATTAAAGAGAAAATTATTTACATTTAAGAATAACAAGACATCGATAATCTTTTAAGATTACATCCCATAACTTTTTAGGAAATCTATGATCTCATATATTGACATCACTAGTACAATTATATCCTAAATTGGTTGCACAATTAGCTACTTTATTTGCTTGCCTATATATATGTTTAATAGCCACTTGATCGAATCGAGCCAAGAGACACCTGATATCTTGAACAAGATTAACTATGCTCCAATGGATTTGATAAATGCCACAAATTGCGTTAATTACCAATTGCGAATCACCTTCAATTTGAATTTTCTTAATTCCTTTTTCAAATGCTATAGCAAGACCATTATGTAAAGCAGTGCATTCCGCAATAAAGACCGATGCATTACCAAGCTTATAAGAAGCAGCAATGGACACTCTACCTCTGTCATCCTGAAGTACAAAACCTTTTGTTGCTGACTTTAACCGATGCTTCCTCGAGCCATCAAAATTAAGTTTCATCCAATTAGTAGGTGGATTCTCCCAAGCAATAGACCTACAAAATGGAGAAAAACTTATACTAGCTATTACAGTTCGAGTTAGGCTGAGTCAATAGATGATCATCTCTTTATTATTAATTTCCTTAAAATATTTCACTACACATTCCATGACTTGAACCGGATTTGGATTATAACCTTGAAATACCACTTGGTTTCTATGATTCCAAAGAACCCAACACACGACAGAAATTTTCTCCAGGAATTGGGGATATTTCCTAACATACATACCATAATTGTTATGAAGAAATTCAAGCCAATTAGCAAAAGACTCATGATAATTCTCTAGAATAGGACAATGCTAAGAAATATGGTTCCAAATATTAACTACAAAAGGGCAAGAAAGAAACAAATGATTAACATCTTCTTCCTGATTACCACAAAATGGACAATCCAAATTAATCTCAATTCCACGCCTAGAAAGCAAACATTTAGTGGAAAGAGACTCTTTTATAAGAAGCCACACGAAAATTTGTATCCGAGGTAATATCTTAAGGTGTCACACCTTTCTAAGCAATCTAGCTTTAGGATGATCCAAATGACTTTTATTATTGTGAAGCCAAGTAGCTGATTTAATAGTAAATTTTCCATCATTAGAATATTCCCAACAAAACTTGTCCTTGGAATCAGTAACAAGGATGAGAATACTAACAATATCATTAACAATTTCATCAGGTAAAATTTCCTTTAATTCATTAATTTTCCAACATTTATGATTATTATTTATAAAATAAGAAACTTTTAAATTAAGATCTATATTAGGCCTAATATCCATTGGTATTCGTTCATGAAGGGGCTGAGCATTAACCCAATTATCTAACCAAAACCAAACATAGTTTCCATTTCCTATAATCCATCTAATTCCTTTCCTAATGAGAAATCTATATCTAAGGATGGCTCGCCATACAATAGATGCATTAGTACCCACTTTTGCCTCAAAATTTTTTTTATGTTTCAAGTACTTATCTCTCATTAATTTAATCCACAAATTTTTGTTATCTGTAAGAATTTTCCATCCTAATTTATCAATCGATGCAACATTAATATCTTCCATTTTCCTAAGGCCTAGACCACCTCCACTTTTGGGTCTACAAATTTTGTCCCATGAGACTAATGGAAGGCCAGAATGTCTATCGGAACAGTTATTATGCCAAAAGAAGTTTTTGTTCTTCCTATCAATTTCTTTCGTATTACTCTTTAAAATTCTAAAACAACTCATAGCGTGCATTGGCATAGAGGCGACATTTGCCTGTGTGAGAGTAGCCTTACCTGCACGAGATATATAACAAGCTAAGCTTTCCATCCTGCTAGCTTAAAATCCATTTTATTTATTACTTCCTCAAAAGTATTTTTCCTAATACAATCATGAATAATTGGACATCCCAAATATTTACCTAATTGATTAGTTGCCAATATATGAAGATTTCCACTCATGGAATGTCTTAAACAATTATTTGTATTATGAGAAAAATAGATGCATGATTTATGATAATTAACCACTTGACCAGAAATGGAACGATATTTATCAAGCAATTCCTTGATATTTCTACTAGCTTTTTGAGTAGCTTGTGCAAAATAATACAATCATCAGCAAACATAAGATTAGATACAACCAAACTTCCCGAAGAGAATTTAATTCCCAAGTTTGATTTTTTATCATTTGATCATTTACAAAGGTTTCGGATAAGACATTCTACACCAATAATAAATAAATAAGGAGATAATGGATCACCTTGTCTAAGACCTCTAGATGGAACAATATATCCTTCTGGAGTACCATTAATAATAATAGAGTAAGATACTGTGGAAAGACAATTTCTAATAAATGAAATCCATTGATCACAAAAACCTAATTTTCTCAAAATAGCCAATAGAAAATTCCATTCCATTTTATCATACGCTTTTTCCATATCCAATTTAACTGCCACTAAACCTGTCTTGCCATTTTTCTTCCTTATTTTCTGAATTAATTCGTGAGCTATTAGAATATTATCCCTAATCGCCCTTTGAGGAACAAAAGCTCCCTCTAATGGCAATATAAATTTATCTAATAGAAGCCTAAGACGATTAACCAATATTTTAGCTATGATTTTATAGCAAACATTGCATAGACTAATGGGCCGAAAATGACTAACCATCTCAGGATTTTCCTTCTTGGGAATCAAAGTTATATAAGTTTTATTAATTTCCTTTAATAAGTGGCCAGTATGAAAAAAGCTTCTAATCATTCTAGTAACAGACTCACCAACAATATGCCAATATTTTTTGAAGAAGATAGCTTGAAGACCATCTGGACCTAGTGCCTTCATAGGTGCCATTTGATTTAGGGCCTCTAGAATTTCTGCTTGGGAAACCTCTCAAATTAGATCTGCATTTTCAATGTCAGAAATACATGGAGTGAAAACATCAAGTAGTATATCCCAAACATTAGAATTAATTTGACCATTAACAGATTTAAACCTATCTGAAAATTCTTTAACAAATAAATTTGAAATGGTCATATGATTATCATGCCAAACTCTATGATCATCCTTTATTCTCCAAATCTGGTTTTGTCTTCTTCTAGCATGAACCATAGCTTGGAAATATTTTGTGTTTTTATCCCCAAAATTAATCCATTTCTCTCTTGATTTTTGTGCCCAATGAATTTATTCCAATTGAAGCAAATGATCATATTTAGAAGACAGCTCCATTTCCTTTAAGAGAAGTTGAGTGTTCATTGGATCTTGCATGAGAGCCATTTGAACATCACTAAGTTCTGTGTATATATCCCTAATATTATGATTAATATTTCCAAAAGAGTTTTTCTTCCATGTTAAAGCTAATTGTTTAGACCTTGATATTTTCTGAGCTAATTTGAACGAATTTGAACCTTGTGGATTAACTTCCCAAGCGTTCTTAACAATATTCTCCATATCAGGAGAATCCATCCAAGTGGCATCAAACCTGAAAGGTTTTCGTTTACACAATCCCACAATTAGTATTTAAGAGAATTGGACCTGATCTGATCCAAAAATGGGAAGATTTTCCTCTTTAGCATTATTGAAACTGGCCATCCACTGAGTATTAACCAAAACTCTATCAAGCCTCTCATAAATAGCCTCGTCCCCATCTCTTTTATTGTACGTACCAAGTATATGGCATTCCAGAGAAACCTAAATCAACTAAGTTACAATCATTGACAAAGTCAACGAAATCATTGATACGAGAAGAATTCCCAGAATTGCCACCAAATTTTTCACTCAGTGACAAAATCTCATTGGAGTCACCTATAAGGGCCCAAGGTTCAGATATATGATTAGCCAAATCAAGAATTTGTTTCCACAAGACAGGTTGTTTAGGCATGTTGAGGATAACCATAAACACATGTGAGTTGCAAATAAGAGTTAACCATGTTATCAAACAGTCTAATATGAATATACCTATGTTAGTGAGAAACAACATTTATATTATGAACATTGGCATTCCACATGATCCACAGTCCTCCACTTAGTCCTTCAGTAGGTACAACAAAAAATTTATCAGAGAGAAGTTTTTTTGCTATTTTTCCTATTTTGTCAGCAGATATTTTAGTTTCCATTATAAACAAGAAATCAGGATTAAAAATATTAACCAAGGATCGTACCTGAGTAATAAAATGAGGGTGACCGACCCCCCTTGCATTCCACACCTAAAACTTCTTCCTATATCATTGCTAAATTTCTGCGGTCCACCCGCATCCAAAGTATTATCTGCACCTTTGTGCGAGAGAGCATTCTCCTCGAAGTCTTTTGAGTGTAGTCCTCCACGAAAATGCCCCATATTTTGCTTCTCTAACACAAAATAAGCTCGAGGTCCACCCTCTGTTTGCGGTCCACCCGCATCAGAATTATGATATACCTCTTCAAGTTGCACTCCACCCGCATCAAGAGTTTTTCCATCAAAGATAACCAGAGAAAAGATGAAATTATCTTTGCTAAAGCAAGTATTTGTTAAATAGAATTGACATTGAAATTTTTTAAAGCTCTTTTCCATGTTATGGAACTGCCCATAAAATATGAATTCCTGCTTAAATTACCAGCCCAGGAAATTTGGTCTAAGTTAATATGTTTAGTTTCCCCACTAATAGAAGATTTACAACCCAAAAACTTGGCCCTAAAAACATAACCAGAGGAAATTTTATTGGGAACGGCTATTGCAACCCCCCAAAGGGTTAAGTTGCCCCCCTATGTTATCCCCACCCCCCAAAAATATATACCCACCCCTCTCAAAGACCTCACTACCCCTCATTCTCACCCACCCCTCTCACTCACCCCACACCATGGTAGTGACGACCGGCGAGAAGAAGAAGAAGAGACGGCGACGGCGACCGAGGATTGGCGGGGGGAAGGGCGACGACAACCGGCGAGGAAGGGCGACGGTGGCGACACGCCCTCCATTTTTTTCGGCGACTCTTCTCCTGTTCTTTCTTTCTTTTTTTTTTTTTTCTTTTTTTTTTTTCTTCTTCTTCTCCTCTGCTGGTCAGATCTATCAGATCTATGTTCCTCCATTTTTTCCGGCAACCTTCTCTCTTCTTCTCCTCTTCTTTCTTTCTCTGTCTTTCTTCTTCTTTTTTTTTTTTTTTTCCTCTGTGGTCAGATCTGTGTATTCCTCCATTTTTTCCGGCGATGGGGAAGGAGGGCTGCCGACGAGAAGGGGGTGCAGGAGAGGGGTTCTGGGAAGGAAAGAAAAAAAAAAAAAAAACAGAGAAGAAGAGAGAAGAGGAGGAAGGAAGAAGAAGGGTGTGGGGTTCCGGCGAGGGGTGCGGGGTTCCGGCGAGGGGTGTGGGAGAGGGGTTCTGGGAAGGAAAAGAAAAAAAAAAAAAAAAAGCAGAGAAGAAGAAGGAAGAGGAGGAAGGAAGAAAAGGGGTGCGGGGTTCTGGTGAGGGAGGTTTTGTTTTCAAAACCTCCATTTTTTCCAGTGAGTGGTGCGGGAGAGTGGTTCTGGGAAGGAAAGAAAAAAAAAAAAGCAAAGAAGAAGAGGGAAGAAGAAGAAGGAAGAAGAGGGGTGCGGGGTTCCGGCGAGGGAGGTTTGTTTTCAAAACCTCCATTTTTTCCGGCGAGGGGTGCGGGAAAGAGGTCGCCGGTGAGGAGGGGTGCAGGAGAGGGGATGGGTGAGGGTTAAGCCCTTTTTGGTAATTTCACATAATAATTTTTTTAATTAAAAAAAATGGGGGGCAACTTAACCCTCTTGGGGGGTTGCATTAGCCGTTCCCAATTTTATTAAGTTTAAATAAGCCCAAGTCCAAACTTTTATAGAAAAGCCAACAGAATGAACCCACAAAGTTGTCTATCCAAATAACCCAATTAGCGGCCCAATGGCCCAATAAGTTTATATCAAACCAATCAGTTCCAATTCCAGAAGTTTCATGAATAATCTCAAGCTTCTCTATCTCTGCCAAAATATCGTTCTCAGTAACGTCAGCAGTGACATCAGCATTAATATTATCTCCATCACTCAGCTTCAGCTTTATGTGGCCATGGGTTGAACCACGTGGCTGCATTCCCATCAGAATATGAAAACGGTCTCCAACTCAGTGCACCGACTTCAAAACTCGGCGAGTTACTTTGAAAACTGTACTTGACCAATACCATTGCATGTGTTACTGTGGGGCATATCCAGGACTTACAAGGATTGACTTATATATCTAACATCCTAACTCAAAATGCTAGAGTTTGTGTGGAAATCCATATCAGAACTTTCCCAGAAATTACTTGTGTTTCTTTAATAATAAAATCCACGGTGAAATAATTAGTCCTGACAGAAGTGAATTGTGTCTTTTATTATCATCATAATATCTTTGATGGATAGATTCCAGATGACTAATTTTGGTGGGTACTTACAGTCTATTCATTTTATGTTAATTGAACAATTATAAGATAAAATTCATTAAAGTAGCTTATTAACCCTAAACAAGAGTAATAAAAATTGAATTTAAGATCTCTTATTTGCCAAAAAAATCCTAAGCGGAGTAGAATTTTATTTCGGATCAAATAACATTGTACGGATTGGACTTGTTTCCCAAATGACAAAATTTTAAAATAAAAAATAAAATAAATAAAAAAAAAAGAAAAAGGGAAAAATGATTTAAACTTCTTGTTCCCTTCTGGTAAATTTCAGTTTCAGCTTGGAAAATACGTGACAGGTAAGTAGGTGACTTCCAGCTAAGGCACAATTGGAAATTGCTTGGATGCTTCCTAATTGAATTAAAGGTAAACCACAGAAAGAAAGGGTTGACTTGAAGCTCGATCATATTAGACTTCTATCCGTCTGAGAGTTTCATTCACTCTACCAAGGAATTTGAGACACACCCAAGTTTGTAATTTTTCCATTTGCTTCACATGGCGACCCAAAATCCATCTTCTTCTTCTTCTTCGGCCTCTAAATGGATTTACGATGTCTTTGTGAGTTTCCGAGGCGAAGACACACGCAAGACCTTCACCGACCATCTCTGCGAGGCTTTGAAACAGAAAGGAATTCATATCTTCAAAGACGATGAAAAGCTTGAGAGAGGAAAAGAAATTTCGCCAGGCCTCCTAAGAGCAATTGAAGAATCGAGGTTTTCTCTGATCGTTTTGTCGAACAACTATGCTTCTTCCAAATGGTGCTTGGATGAACTTGTGAAGATCCTTGAGTGCAAAGAAACCAGAGGACAGATGGTTTTTCCCATTTTCTACAACGTGGATCCGTCGGAAATAAGAAAGCAGACGGGGAGTTTCGCGAAAGCGTTTGCTAAATACGAAGAAGAACATTTCGAGGAGAAGGTTGAGAAGGTGCAGAGGTGGAAGGCGGCTCTGACGGAGGTGGCCAATTTATCTGGTTGGGATTTACGCAATATTGCAGATGGGTATATAGTTTTCAACTGAAATCTCTCTTCCTTTTCTCTCTTCTTTTTTTTTTTTTTTAATTAACAATTAAGAATATCTCACACAATATTCCCACCCCAAACTAATCTCAAACAATTCATGTGAAATCTCTCATATCCATTCACACAATGATAATTCTCTCGTATCCATACGCACAATGATAATTACTCTATCCGTTCTTAATTAACGGTCACTTTTGAAAAAACGTTTTTTTAGAAAAACCTATTAAATGCTTTCACATTAACATATATGTTTTAATATTTTAATTTTACCCTCAAATGTACAAACATTGAAAAAAAGATAAAATACTTATGAGAAATAGTATTTTAGGAAATTAAATAAAAAGAAGCATTGACTTTTTGAATGATACTAATTTTAGAACATCCCAAAACAAAAAGGAGTTCAATAAAATAGAAACGAAGGGAGCACGAGTTTTAAATTGAAATCTCTCTTGCTTACTATAATGTTGTACAAGTTTTCATCTTAAGTATAGAAAATATTTCCATAGGTGGTAGTTAGGTCAGCTATCCTCTATTTATTTGTTTATTTATTTATTTTTATACAAATAAAGAAGTTTAAACTCCTAATTTATCATAATTCTATTATTTACTCCACACTCCCTCACCACTAGACTAGCCCTAGTGACTTAGATCAGTTATCTATTAAGTGATGATCTGGCTTTTTGTTTGGCAAAACAAAACTTGTATGCACCCCTCTAGTATTCTCCGCACAATCCCTTTTGTGCACATGCATGCCATAGTGTCATTTAAAGACAAGAACCCTTGTTTGATTGGTCAAAGATTATAAGAAATCAATTTTATTTGATAACCTCAAGAGGTGGATCAATGGCTCCTCAAACTTGTGTTTCAGAAAGTAGGTCTTGGATTCAACTTTTAACTCTTTCTTGGGGTTATACATTGGTCAAGTTTATCATTGGCATTAAATAACGCTCCAAGTGGATCATGACCTTACCACTGTTTCAAATAATTAGTTAAATAAAAAATTTGGAAATCCCTACTGGCAAAAAAAAAAAAAGGGAAAAAAAATTATATTTGATGAGTTTTAAACTTTTAATGGTCTCATCTTTATTTATTTGTTTATGCTTTAATGGTATCATCTGTTATTCTGTTAACCTATTTAACAGTCTCATCTAGCTAGATATTTATTTTTTTCTCGAAAATTTTTAAAATTGCTTCACCATTCTTGGAATTTAATACAATATCAATACAGTTATGGTGCACGTATCATTATGTACCCAAAAAGAAAAACTGTCTGTCACATGCCTGTATACCCTGTAATATATATATATATATCTCACATGTATAAGTTAATCTGCTGTGTGTCTAGAATTCATCACATCTCATGCATACTCATTTTACTAGAGCACATATAGTCCATCGATCTACTAACTATACTATTAGCACCTTAATTAATATTTACAGTACAACCTTCTAAACATTGTTCAAGGCAACAAAAATTATAACATAACTAGATTAGTGCACTTGCTCCACAAAAGGTCCTCCCTCTTGTTATTCTGTCACTCTCCTTATCCTGAAAATGTTATTTACATAACATATAAACTTTCTTGCTTAATGAGAATCTCATGTTCTCATAACCCAATTTAATCACAGCACAATGGAACAACTAATTCATATCACAGTTTCTTTTCTCAATTAATTTTCATATTGTGGCACATTATCTCTTGAAAATTTATCATAAACAAAATACATATACCTGAGTTGTTGTTTTATCTCACAACTTGCAAAACACATATAAAAATAACATGAACATGCCCTCTTGCCGTACATGCGCATTATTGATAACACACAGGATTACTTGCTTACTTGCTATACATACGTACTATCTCAGTCACAGCACATACGTCTACTTGTAGTATGTGTATATAGATTACAGCCTACTTGCTTAATAATATTGTATATTAGTGCACTAACTGAGGAATATTCTCAATCCCGGCTGTCCCCATCATCAACAACAATATCGCAATATATATAAAGAATGAAATCATTTCAAACTTCTCATCATATATAAATCTTTATGTGCCACAACATGATATGAATTTATCTAAAAATCATTTATTCATAAATTATAGCATTTTCTAACACAACATTTAATCAATTATGTACCTCAACATGCTACTAATATAAATTCCAGTTATCAGACCCTTCGTTTACTTCCACAAGTACATAAATATTGCTAAATCATTTTCAAGCACCCCATTTGAGTTTCATTCTTATGAAATGATAATTAGAAGTTTATCCATTAAATTTAAGAGGTATAGTGACATTTTACTAAAACATGAGAAATTAGAAGTTTAAGAAAATACCGGGCCAAATATAATTTGAATAAAACTTTTACAAGTTTGTTTAATCAGTATCATCGTATCCCAGAGTTATTTTGGTTCAAACAAATCTCAAATCAATGATCATTACACTTTCTTTTTCCGACAACTAGGGGTAAATTAGTCGTTTTACTAAACAAGGGCAAAAATAGAAATATGGGAAGGATACATGATTTAAATAATATTCGTCCTCAAATCTATCACATATTATAATTAAGAGTTATGCTGACATTATCATTGTGATGACATGGCTTCTTAATAAGCCTTCCCTCCAAATTCTTGCATTCTCCTCACTTTTAGGCCCACACCATGATGTCAGCAACTCTCTTTCATTTCTGTTTTTTTTTTTTTTTTTGGGTGTTTTCTTCTCTTCCCCATACGCATTCCCTTATCTTTTTCCCTCTTCTTCCTCTTTTTCCCCTTTTCAAATTTCAAACATGAAAACACACCTCTCCCTTTAATTCCAAGATTCAAACAGCCCTTCTCTTCTAACCTCCCCTCCTTTCTTTTGCTTTTCACCGCCCGACTCTTACGTCTTCTACTCTTACCATGATTCTGATTCGTTTTCCACTACCGATTACGACCACAATGGCCTACCATCACCGGAGGGATGAGGACATCGTCAACTTTCGTGGCAGATTTAGGTTCACATGCATGTTATAGAGGCGTCTTCGACGGCATCGGCGACCATGAAACCAGATCCGGTGAGATAAGCCTCAGATTCGGCGAGATCAACTTCCTCAACATCCCGACATTAGGAGAAGGCGGTCTAAGTTGTAGCAGTAGTCGATGGTGGTGATTCTCACCAGACATGAAGATCTAAACTCCTCTGACCCACCACTGGTGATGAAATGGTGTGGGTTCTCTACCATTCGTTCTGTGACTCACTTTTTCTCTCATCTGTGAAATGGCGAGGAAGAGGAGAGAGAAATAGAAGAAGATGGAAGAGGAGAGGGGGGAGATAAAGGAAGAGAGAGAGTGACAGAGAGAGTGTGACTGTGGAGAAAGAAAAAAAGAGGAGGAAGAGAAAGAGTGACCGAGAGTGTGATGGTGGAGAGAAAAAAACAAAAGAGAAGGAAAAAGAAAAAAAAAAAAAAAAAGAAGGGAGGCGTGAGCAGCACATATCTATCTTTCCTCTATCCATTCCTCCCCCCCTTTTTTTTTCTTCCCAGCCTTCCTCTCCCTCTTCTTTTCACCTATCCCTTCCTTTTTATTTATTTATTTATTTTTTTTTTTCTTCCTTTCCCCCTGTACAACCTTCTTTCTCATTCCTCTAATATAAGTTGTCGAAAGAATAATTTTGACTATAGGATCAACACTGAAGGGTTGTTTGGCAAATTTGAAAACCTGACCACTTAAGTTTAACCATTTTTTTTTTTTAATTTTACATTGATTGTTAAATCTCTATTTCCTAATAATCCTGTTTAACTAGATCGAGAGAAAATAATAGCATTTTTGGTACTTATATAAGTATTTTAAATGAAGTTATTGTTTGATTCCCGCACATCGCGTGGGTCCATTCTAGTTTACTTATAAATCCTTGTATAAATACAGTATGCTTTGAAAATAGTTCTAGTCCAACTGGATTAAAACCAGAGGTAAATAAGACTTATTTTGGTGAACAAGGGTATAATGGTCTTTTCACCTAAACAGGGTAAAAATTCAGTGCTCATGAATTTCAACTAAACTAAATTAGGGTGTAGTACTCTTTAAGAAGGAGGCCTACGATTCAAGTTGGATCAAAATCCGGTTTAATTTGAAAGTTTTATGCCCGTTTAAAATCGATTATGGAAATTATACTTCATAAACAACCCATTTTTTTAAAAACCTAGTTTCTCAGTATTCAAACAGAAAAATACTACCTGAAATAATTATTTTATTTATTTTTATAAATTTTGTATCAAATAAAACTCGAGTCAAAATGGGTTACAGTAAACCAAATCGGGTCACATCGGTCACCACTGTTCTTCTTCTCCCTTATTTTCTCCTGATTTTCTGTTATGTTTTATGAATTTTTCAGCAACTTTGAAAATTCTCTAAGGTTCATTTCTCAATCAAAGTTCACGAATTTGATGTCTATGGAAAGCTCTCAACATCTAATATTTTTTAAAGGGGAGGGATTTATTTACACCCAGTGTAAAACTTTTTACTCTTATACCCCTTAATATATTTTTGTGAGAATAATATTTCGTCAATTTAACTGTTGGATTAGGTTCTCTATTCATGCACATCATGCATGCCAATTTTCAAGTAAATTGGATATCAGGAAGTATGTCATTCATAGAGTGCCCCAAATTATAATTTTATTTATAAAAAGAAATGTAAGTTTACAGATCAAACGTTTTATGATATCCAATTTATTTGAAATTTGGCATGCATGACGTGCATGAATAGAGTACTTAGTCCAATATTGGATTGGTAAAATATTATTCCCACAAAAAGATATTAAGGGGTGTAAGAGTAAAAAATTTTACACCAGGTGTAAACGGATCTCTCCTCCTTTTTTAAAATTACTAACCATGAGCTAGAGTTAGCAAAATTAATCTAAATTGACGAAAACCCCGTTTCTGTTTTTTAATTATTTATCTTAATATACTTGGTGCCTGTTTGGGATAGCTTCAACTTTTACTATTAAGCAGAATCGGAAGCTATTAGTAGTAGAAGAGAATCATGCATGCGTTTGGAAACTGTATTTCAAAAGTGATCTTGTTGCCATAAGTGATTTTTCTTCTGTTTGGCAAAAACATCTATTGAAGCTATTATAACCTTGAAATGACAATATTGCCCTCACTTGTTCATAATTGGAGTAATAATTTTTTTCTTCACAATACAAGTTTTACTGTAAAAAATTTAAAGTAAAATTTTCATAGGTTTAAATCAACTCCAACAAAAGATATTAAATTTTTAAGTTTTGGGAAGCCATGGATGAATTCTTGAGCTTCCCAAATCCTAGCTGAATATAATTAATAATTCAAATTGCACATGTATATCACAATAACAAAAGATGTGAACCTCACCTAAATCACCATTTTTTTTGGTTTGATTTCGAATTTTCCATCTCACCTTCTCGGTTCTTCTTTCTCTCTCCAAAAGTCTCCAAAGGTGCTCTCTCTATCTTTTTTCTTCCTTCTCTATTCTGCTATGTCCGAAAATACAGAGTTTCTCCCTCTCTTTCACACACACACACACACACACATGTATATATATATATATACACACATCAAAAGGGGAGGAAACAGTGTTCGGTGCCTCATGCACCACCGTTTTCTCCCTCAAATCCACCTCTTGCTGCCATAGTAGGAATCATATCAATTTTTTTTTTCTTCAATTGCCACATGTATATAATTAAAGGAAAAATTAGCAATAACCCCATTTAAAGAATGATTTTAACAATTACCACATCAAAAGATTCATTAATCCCTTAGCCCACATCTGAGTATTCTATCTAATTAATCTATATTGATTATATTAATTAACTCAAAATTTAGGTGTTATATAAGATATATAAATATATATATACACACATACAGGTCATTACACTCTCTCTCAATATAAACACAATATAAGTTGTTATAATTAATGGTTGTACTCTTCAAGCTGAGTTGACTTTAAATACATTTAATGTACTAAGGGAGAATGACATATTGGTGGGTCAAAATAAAATTAATTCCAAATAAAGGGTCAAATCTTCTTTATTCCATTGAAAATGATAATAATAGACTTTAATCACCAAAAGATGGCATCTATCATCTACCATTTTATATATAATACCCATTCTTCCCTTTTTACTTTTTATTTTATTTATTTTTCTATCCCACCTAAATACCCTTCTCACATTAAAGTATTAAACCCATCCCTTCTCTCTTAATTTAAAACTCTCAAAACATAATTCAAAAAGATCAATCAAATATTTGTCTATCAACTAAAATAATACTCCGTAATAATCTACACACTTAGATTTGGAAAAGGTTTTTATTTTTTATTTTCTCTGTGGTTGAATGACATTTTTGTAAATGGTAGTTTCCAATCCCCTACAAATAATAATAAATGGAGAACCACTTTTTTTTTCCTCTTTCTCAACAAAGAAAAGAAATATTAGAGTTAAGTTTTATTTAATAAGGAGAGAGGAGAATGGTTTGACAGGATTGGGGTGGAGCAAAAAAAAAAAAAGGTTTACTAAAATGGTATAATGGACATTTGACCCTAAATCCCTTTTTTTTTTTTTTTTTTTTTTTGAATTATAATTCATCATTACCACTTTAAATGGAATAGAAGAGTTTTAGCCCCTTTTTTTTTAGGATTACTTTTATTTTGACCCATCATTTCATCATTTTCCCATGTGCTAATGAGGATCCATCTGGTAGTATGTTTTGATCCTTTTAGTCATGGTGAGTAACCTTTAAACCTGGAATTTCATGCAAGTCATTTTTTTTCTACAACATAATCCCACATTACTAGCATAAAGCAACAATGAACCAATGACCTTTCTGCAACAGTACGTTTGTAAAAATCACCCATGCCTCTCTCCCTTTAGTTAAGAGCAAACTCCACCAGCATAATATGTCCAATCTCCAACTTCGACATTTTTTGATATCACAATCTCACAAAGCCTAGCTCATTCCCAAATCTGGATTCCAAGTAAAATTACAGGTCAAAGGCGGCAATGAGTCGTAACCTATCCATTCTCACAAATTAACCAAACAAGTTTGGTGCTTCAATATATGTTAAAATAACATTAAAACAATAGAAGATTTTTTTTTTTCAAAAAAAAAAAAAAAAAAAAAAAAGGAAAGAAAAGAAGCTATAATAGTTAACGACAGTCGACAGATAATGAAAATTAGATGAAATTCAAAGGATAAAACTAGAATGCAAGAAACAATTAATAAAATAATAGGAAAATCAATACAATACATGTACCATTCAAACAGTTAGTATAACCTCAATATCTACAATATATTTCAGATTTTATTTCACTTTTCTTTTTTTTTTTTTTTTTCAAGGCCAGCTTACCCAACATAATGAAACAATTTTTACAAGTGATTTTATTAATTTCTTTAGGTCCAATAAAATTATTTTATTTGCCCATAATATTTTTCAAATGTAGTGAAAAGCAAAACCTTATCATCATACTTCATTCATGTCTCTTTTTAAAATTTTAGGTTAATATGACTTACGACATGTTTATTACGTTTTATGATTGGCAGGCATGAGGCGAAATTCATCGAGAAAATTGTTCAAGAAATCTGGAGTAAATTGAATCAGAATTATCCAATCTTATATGTTGCCAAGCAAGAAGTTGGAATAGATTCCCGTCTAGAGAAAATATATTCGTTGTTAGGTGTTGGGATCTGGAATGATGTTCGAATTATAGGTATTTGGGGAAGTGGTGGAATAGGTAAAACAACGTTAGCAAAAGCAGTTTATAATCAAATACATGGACAATTCGAAGGTAGTAGCTTTCTTGCAAATGTTAGAGAAGTTTCGAGAGGAGATGGCGGCCTAGTTCATTTACAAAGGGAACTTCTTTCTCAAATCCTAAACGAACCAAATCTGAATATATGGAGTGAAGATAGAGGAGTCATTGTGATAAAAGAAAGGCTTTGCTACAAAAGAGCTCTCATTATTCTCGATGATGTGGATCAGCAAAACCAATTGGAAAAATTAGTTGGAAAACTAGATTGGTTTGGAGCTGGAAGCAGAATAATCGTAACAACTAGAGATAAACATTTGCTAACCACACATGAAGTCGATGGAATTTATATGGTGGAAGAATTAAACCATAATGAAGCTCTTCAACTCTTTAGTTTGAATGCATTCAAAAAAGATCATCCAGAATGTGAATTCTCAGAGCTTTCAAATCATGTAGTAAATTATGCTAAAGGCCTTCCGTTAGCTCTCAAAGTTTTGGGCTCCTTTCTTTGCAAGAGAAGTGTAGATGACTGGAGAAGTTCATTGGATAAACTACAAAAGATTCCAAACACTGAAATTCATGAAACACTTAAAGTAAGTTATGACGGACTAGATCAAATGGAAAAGGACATTTTTCTGGATGTTGCATGTTTCTTTGTTGGGGAGAAAAAAGATTATGTAACAACTGCACTAGAGAGTTGTGGTTTCTGCGCAACTATAGGACTAAGAATTCTGACCGAGAGATCTCTCATAACTATGTCCAATAATACGGCACAGATGCATGATTTGCTACGAGAAATGGGTCAAGAAATTGTTCGACAAGAATCCCCCAAAGATCCTGGAAAACGTAGTAGGTTGTGGTTTCAAAAGGATGTCTACCATGTGCTAAAAAAAAATACGGTGAGAACTAAATATATGCATCCTTCCATTTTCATTTAAGAGGCAACAAGATACATAATTTTAGTAACACCCAATTTAATTTTTCCTCACTTATTCTCTCCTTCTGTTTGTCAGGGTTTGGAAGCAGTTCAAGGTATAACCCTAGAGTTTTCGGAAGCAAAAGAGGTACCCATATGCAATGAAGCCTTTACAGGGATGCACAATCTTAGACTACTCAAGTTTTCTAACGTGCACCCTTTTGGAGACTTTAATTATCTTCCTGAAGAGCTAAGGTGTCTAATTTGGGATGGATACCCCTTAAAATCAATGCCATCAAGATTTGATCCGAAGAACCTTGTTCAACTTTACTTGCCTTGTGGTCGAATTGAATATTTTTCGGACACTAAGGTATGGTTATTAGTTTTTTATCCCAAAAAAAAGTACAATTATAATTAGAGTTTTCTTAACGTGTGCCTTAAGAGCACATGTTAAGCTGTAATTAATAACCCAATCATTGCCTGAAAAAATATGTTTTCACAATTTTCCAAGTATTTTTACATTTTTCTAAGCAACTTTCACCATTTACAATACATTTTCATCATTTCCAATGCAATGATTGGGCTATTAATTGCAATTTAACGTGTTCTCTTAGGGCACACATTAAGAAAACCCATATAATTAATATGATTTATTTTCCTTAAAGAATGGTTTTTTTTTTTTTTTTTTTTTTCGCTAAACAATATGAAAACACACACACCAATACATCTTCAATTCCTTAAAGAAAGTTGTACAAGTTTATTTATTGGAACTATTACATTTTGTTGTTACAGATTTTTGAAAACTTGGAATTCCTTAATCTTAGTCACTCCCAGTACCTTCTTGAAACCCCCGACTTCTCAGTGATGCCAAAGCTTAAAATATTGACTCTTGAAGGTTGTACGAGGTTGGTGAAGGTTCATCTATCCAATTTGGCTCTCAACAGGCTTGTTTTCTTGAATTTGAAAGATTGTAAAAGCCTTAGAAGTCTTGGGAAGTGCATTAAGTTGGAATCTCTAGAAACTCTTATTCTATCTGGTTGCTCGAAACTTGGCAAGTTACCAGAGAACTTAGGAAATATGCAAAATTTGGTGGCCCTTTTTTTAGATGGAACTGCTATCAAACAACCACCATCCTCCATCGTACATTTGAGAAACCTTCAAGAATTATCCTTTCATGGATGTAAAGGATCAACATCTAATTCGTTGAAATCAATGTTCTCGTTTTGGTTTTTCCCAAGAAAAGTTCCATGTTCCAGTAGTTTGATATTACCTCCTTTATCAAGTTTACGCTCCATACGAAGACTAGATCTTAGTGATTGTAATTTATCAGAAGGAGCTATCCTTAGTGATATTGTCAACATATCCTTGTTGGAAGAGTTGAATCTAAGCAAAAATAATTTTGTTGGCCTACCCGCAACTTTCAGTCAACTGAATTACCTGGCAGCCCTTTGGTTGGAGGATTGCACTAGGCTTCAAGCATTGCCACCACTTCCAACAAGTATAGGTAGAATAGAGGCTTACGGTTGCAGATCATTGGAAACATTACCATATCCATTGTTGGAAAATTTGCAACAACATCCTCATTTGCAACATTGTCATCGTCGTCGTTTGATACTTGGCAATTGCAAAAAAATCGATGGCAACATACTTCTTCAACATATTTCTAAATTCAGAAATGAGATTATTGTACCCGGAAGTGAGATTCCGAAGTGGATGAATCATCAGAGCATGGGATCTTCAATTTCTTTCGAGATGCCTCCACTTCAATATACTAATTTTAAAGGAATCGCAGTTTGCGCTATTTTTACGATCAAGAACGCTAGTGTTCATCAATTTCACATTGGCTGCACCTTTCGCGATGTAATTAGTAATGGCTATTTTTGTTCTCCGTATATTGCTTTCCCTGGGAATATACACATCGAGTCAGATCATGTGTGGCTGACACATTTCTCACGTCGTCGTCTCCTCACAAAAAGGCGTGGGGACGCATGGTTCCAAATGAACACTGATAGAAGGCACCACATCAAGGCTTCATTTGAAACTGTATGCACAAATATGCGTGGGGACGAATGCCTCCAAGTGAAAAAGTGTGGGGTTCATCTAATATACGAGGAAGACGATGTGCCAAAGATGATACACCATTCGACACTAGAAGAATACGATTGGCTAAAGATGAGATGCTACTCGGGAAGGTTTTGGTACTAAACATACTAGGAAAAGGCTTGTCGAGGAGGAAGCAAGTGGAAGTCCAAACCCTAAAAGGACGAGAGGAAACACCAACACAGTGCTTAAACATAAGGACAAAGACTTATCCTAGCAAGCATCGCCACCATGACAACTCACACATCCTCGATCTGTGTACAAATTCAATGGATTCAAATTCAAATCAAATCATTTATGGGTTGGACGGGGCTGCCTTACTTATCCAATTAAGGATTTGGCTCGACATGGACCTCTCTCAACCGACGACCAATCTCAGGTCAATCTCTGGTTCACATTCTCTCTTTCATGGCCTCTCCCGTCCCTCCCCTCTGTTCTTTTGATTTCTTCTCTCAAAGCCCTAACCCTAACCCATAGCTAATCTGATCATATTTTTTATTTTTCCTTAATAACTGTAGCAGGAAAACTCCAAAAACATAATATTGGTTCGTGGAGGAATGACTCTTGTACGAATTATTGCGAGTCTGATACGTCATCTGCCATTAAAGATCTGGTGGGTGGCCAATGTGATGCCGAGGATGCAATCAGGTTCAACTTCCCTGCATTTTTTCCCATGACTCTGTTGAGTTGAAGCGTAATCGAAATGGAGTGCAAAATATTAGGCCACGGATTGATTACCTTCTCGAGACCTTCAATTCCTCTGCTGATACCATAAGCACTATCGCCACACAGGTACATTGTACCCATTGTCTCCTCACTTCCTTTAGCTTCTCTAATGAACAATCTATCAATTGTTTCCCTGTCATCTCCCTGCCCTGTTGGAAATTTAGACAAACAATCAGGTTGCATTTGTACCTGAAGAAATTACACAATAAATTCTGCATCTTAAATTAATATTTACTTTTGTTGGTTCTCTCCACTTTCTCTTTCTACTTTGCATCTCTAGTATGGGAAAGAAGAGGGCACCTAGCATCTTCAGTGTGGGCTGGTAAGCCAATTTTCCATTCTTTATTCTTGAGTTTGGGACTGAAATTTTTTATTTTCAGAGTTTCATTTAAGGGGTTCATGTATTCTCACCTGCCTATATGAGAAATTTAATATTTAATGTGGATTGTTGCCAATTAGCTCTCATCTTTGCATACTTGGTTTTCAATTGGTGACATAAATATGATGAGCAAGTATTACACTGTTCCTCTCCATAAGTGAAAATAATTTGTACAATGGTTTATATGTTTACAGGTGAAATTTTCTCAAGGATAAAGAATGGAAAATTTTCATAGTTTACAGGTGAGTACTTCCATTCCGTGTCATTTGAATTTGAATTTTTTTTTTTTTTTTTTTACATATGTTTTCTTTAAATTTTTTTCTGGACTATTGGTAACATTTGGATCTGCTAATGTGGTGACCCAAATTGGTGGCGCCATTATGACCATTGTAGGGGCTGCCTTATTTAACCAATTAAGGATTTGGCTTAAACTCAAGGACAAAGAATCATCCTAGCAAGCATTGCCAGTGCCACAGCTCACACATTCTCGATCTGTGTTAAAATTCGAGGGATTTTGGCGGGGCTTCCTTGTTTATCCAATTAAGGATTTGGCTTGACTTGGACCTTCTCCCAACCGACGACCAGTCTCAGGTCAATCTCTAATTCACACTCTATTTCTTGCTCTCTCCTGTCCATCCCCTCTGTTCTTTTGATTTCTGCTCTCAATGCCCTAACCCTAACCCTAACCCTAACCCTAACCCATAGCTAATCTTTTTATTTATTATTACAATTTTTTCTTTCCATTTGGGAATGGGAAGTTGGTTCTGATTTTGTTCTTGAGGGCTTAGAGTTTGATTCCAGACCCAAAAAAAGAAGAAAAAAAGAAGAGGTTTTGACTTTCTCTATATGACTTTATCTTCTCAAGTGCATTTGCGGGTCAAGTGCACATCTTAACCATTTATCGTATCTAAGGTCCACTATTTCAATCATAGTTATTAAACCCGGACCGGACACTGACCCAGTTGAGAGGCCGGGTCACCAAGTCATTGGTTCAACCCTCAGACCACTGGTTGGACCGGTGTTATAATTAACAAATTATAAAAAATTGGCTTGGTGGTAAGGGCCTTTAGCATATTCTCTTCCTTGCAATTTGCATGGGATTCTATTCTCATGTCCCACTTGCTATGCGCTGAAGAGATTCTCGTGTCCCACTTGCTATGCGCTGAATTATTTTGTCACAAACAAAAGTACAATGCAACTATTGGCAGGTCAAATCGTTCTGATTCACACCGGTTCGCTTAAAATTGTTCCCGTTTGAATGGTTTCTACCGGTTCACTCCAGTTGAATTGCTTGAAGTCTTGAACGATCCTCACAGAGAACCAAACCGACCTAAGGGCCGGGTCACCGGTTCACCGGTCAGACAAGCCAGTCTGATCCGGGTTTAATAACTATGATTTCAATAACTAAGATGTGCAAGTGATGGTCAAGTGCAGCTGAGAGGATTTTTTTTTTTTTGGATAAGTGAGAGGATCTTTTCCCCTGATTACCCGTCTAGCAAGTAGCAACTAGAATATATAACTAGTATTATTGTTATTATTTTTCTTGCTTATCTGGAATCTATATATGCGCACTTCTATGTGCATTTATGATTGTATGTATGTATGTGGACATTTAATTATGCACACATGATCCCTGTGAGCACACAATACCTTAAATATCCCACTATAATGAAGGAGAGAATCATGGGTAATGGGTAGTAGATTTGAGCTCAAAATTTCTCATATTTTAGGTCGTCAGAATGCCCTCTTCATAAGGCAAGATTCAACCAACTATAATCTTAAAAAGTTGAGATTATTTAGCTAAAGTTGGACATTTGATTTTTTTTATTTTTTAAATTAGTACAAACCATTTTATTGATAAATAAAATCGGATGATGATTGTTTCCTACAAAAAAAAAAAATAAAATAAAAAAATAATAATAATAATAATAATACCAAATAAAAACGGATGTATGTTTTAAAATCTGCTTTTGTGATATATGGATACAATGCATAGAATTATGCATGCAATGGACTCGTAACCATTTTTTTTTTTAAACATTCGATATTATTATTAACTGTTGGTATTTGGATCGGGTTTTGACCCGACCCACAACCCATGGATCGTCCATATGGGTTAATTGGATTAAATGGGTTATGTCTGTTGGGAATAGACATAAGATATACCCATATATATATGTGTCTGTTGAAAACAGACGTAAGTGAAAAATATTCCAGCCCTTTTTCTTCTCTCTGTTTCATCTCTCTGGCAACCATCACCATAGCCATTGAACTTAGAGTGTGAATATTATTGGGGAGACTCTGGTAGCCTTCTCCATTGACTAGTGGGTGCGTCTTCAAAGTTCGTGATTGCGTGGGGCTTGTAATCCAAGTACAAAGATCCGATTCATTTCCGCTGAGGTATTCCGTATACCCATATTCTTGTAGTAATCTTACATTGGTATCAGAGCATGTGATTACTTGTTTTCGCTTCTGTGATCATTGAGAATATGATTTGTATCATACATGAGTTTTTCTTCAAAACACAATTTTTGGGATTATTAAATTCGTTTTTAAAAGTGGTGTTTTTATCCAAAATTTTTCATAGGGTTTTGTTCCTCTATGTGTTAGGAACTTCCCTCTAAAATTTTATGAAAAACCGTTGTGTGTTTTGGAAGAAAAATCAAAATTTTGTTTTATGAAATTATGGTTTTTCAGAAACTTTGGGTCAATTTTCGATACACTTAGAGAAGTTTATAATGCATGAAATTTATATATTGTGAATCTATGTCGCATGGGCTTTCCAACGACGTATCGTATGCATAATTTGGACTTATATTGTATGAGATATGGCCATTCAAAGTTGGGGGGTTGGTAATGCAAAATCTGCATTTTTCTGCATTTCGCTGAGGTTGAAGATGAACAGTGCACGGCTCGGCTTGGCTTGGCATATGGCACGGCTCGGCTTGAAGCATGGCTTGGCTCGGCTTGAATCATGGCTTGGCTCGGCTTGGAGCATGGCTTGGCTTGGCTCATGTCAAGGCTTGGCTCAAAAAAAAAAAAATCCACTGCGTGAATAGTGGATTTCCCGTACAAGCTTTTGGGCTATTGTGTAATGTTCATTTTTTTGATACAAAGGTGAACATAAGGGTGAACAAAGTCAATGAGGACTATTAGTACGGGTATGGCTATAACTTGAGCCGTCCATTTTATACCATGGACCCCACAATTTTTTATGGTCGTTTTTATTTATTTCCTTTATGGTCCCATGTGATAATAGTTTTATATTTATTTCATGCACTATTTTGGCCTAGAATAAAAGAAAATTTCATTTTCTTTTTTAATTCATGCATATTAATTAGCCTAATCAATTTACATAGTTTTGTATTATGTTCTATTATTGTGATTGGTTTATTTTTTTGTATAATGTGTCCTAGGTTTTTATTGACCTTTAAACCTTTTCCATAGATGGGAACATGGTTATTCCTCCATTCATTTAACACAATTTTTATTGTTTATTATTTATTGTGTGAATGGTTGATGTATGGATGGAGGCTTGGCATTGGAATTTATGTTGTGCTCATGGTTGATGTTATTTATTTATTTATTTTGTGGATGGATAAAGGCACACGTCAAATATGTTGGTGAAATGGCATCCCCATTTATTTTTTATTAGATTCTTTGTAATAGGGAATTTTGGATTTGTAATATTTGAGATGTATTATTTATTCATGGCTTTGTAAGGGGATGTGTTTCATTTTCACCAATATGTTTTAGAGTTTGCCTTGACATGATGCACCAAAATACCAAAGGGTTTCAAGTGGAGCCCGTGCCTAAATATTGTGGACACATGGATATATATGCATGATTTGACTTGTGGAATTAGAGAGATTAAGTCCTCTATTATTTTATTCGAAATCAATTGGATATGTTGTTCTAGCTTACGTAGTGGGAGATGATTACTAGCCTCGCGAAATTTTCGATCTTACTATATAGGTGGGGACATCATATGCTAATTGGATTTTTGAGATAAAATTAAAATGTGTGCTAATGTCAACCCTGTGCAATGAATGTAGTGAAATGGCCTCTAAGAATGTTGTTGCTGATCTCACAAAAGAAGAGAAACTAGATGGAACTAATTATGATATGTGGCATAGGAAAATCCGATACTTGCTTAATGAACACACTGACCGAGACATGTGGGACCAATTGAAATTTTCCAAGATAAAGTATTATAACTGTGAAAAGGTGAGTCACTTTGCTCATGAATGCACTAAGTCAAAGAAGATAGACCTCCAACACAACTCTCTCATTACTTATGTGTGTTCACATATATTAGTTGCTCATTCTCTCCACAGTTGGATTGTAGACACAGGAGCAACCAGGCATGTAGCTAGAGATAGAGTTGGGTTTGTAGATTATAGAAAGATACCTGCAGGAACATAGTACGTTACTTTAGGTAATGGAATTCGAGAGGATGTTCTTGGTGTTAGTACTTATCAACTCAAGATGCGTCTGGGGCGCACATTACTCCTCTATGATGTGCTTTATGCACCTGGTGTCCAATGTAATCTACTATCAGTTATTGCATTGTTAGAACTTGGATTTACTTTTCATTTTGATGGTACACAGTTGGACTTCTATTTAGATGGGATTCTGTTTGGACATGGATATCTATCTAATGGTTTCTTTATGTTAGATTTGGATTTTTCCTCATATTCTTATGTGGCTTATGATGATAATGCTCTTGATTCTGTGAAATGGCATGCTAGACTTGGACACATAGGAAAAGATAGAATGGCTAGACTAGCTAGAGAAGGCTATTTGGGGTCTCTCGCTAAAGTAAGCCTACCTATGTGTGAGTGTTGTTTAGTAGGGAAAGCCTGTAGGAAGCCTTTTGGAAAGGCACCTAGGGCATTATATCCTTTAGAGCTAGTTCATTCTGACATTTGTGGACCTATGAATGTGAAGGCACGCCATGGCGCTTCTTATTTTCTCACCTTTATAGACGATTATTCGCGTTTCAGTTATGTTTATCTGATCTCCCACCGTTTTGAGGCATTAGATTGCTTTAAACGCTTTGTAGCAGATGTAGAGAATCAGAAAGAGAGGAATTTAAAAACTCTTCGCACTGATCGTGGTCGCGAATATCTGTCTACTCAATTTCAAGAATTATGTGAGGAAAAAAGGATACGCAGGCAATTAACGATTCTTGGCACACCGCAACAAAATGGTGTAGCGGAAAGGAGGAATCGTACTTTATTAGATATGGTCAGTTCGATGATGGCGCAAGCTAACCTCCCAATATCATTCTGGGGGGATGCTCTTTTAACTGCAGCCTATATCCTTAATCATGTGCCTTCTAAGTCAGTTCCTACAACCCCATATGAGTTATGGAATGGCGCAAAGCCTAATTTAGAGCATATGCGGCCTTGGGGTTGTGCAGGTTATGTTCACAATTCTTCCCACAAGTATGGGAAACTTGGCCCTAGAGCAAATAAACAAATTTTTATTCGATATTCTGATTGCTCTAAGGGTTATGTAATGTATGGTGAACATCCTAATGGTGGAATGATTGAAATAGAGTTTTGAGATGTTAATTTTATGGAAAATGATTTTCCCAGCATTAGTGAAGTAAAGAAAGATCTTGAACTTTATGAGTTACAAGAATCTGTGGAAGTTACACCATCTTTGGGCGAAGGTGGGGAATTAGAAACTCATCCTGAAATCGTCAAAAATAATGGGAGTAACTTGCCTCCTAGTGGGAGTGTACCACTAGAAATTGGCTTAGAAGGGTCTCAATTACGTAGAAGTGAACGTAGAGTGATTCCCCGTCGTCGTTTTGAGATTGAAGGGGAATCCTTTATGTGTGCTCCGTTGGACCCTAATGATATTGATGAGCCTGCTTCTTATGAAAAAGCTTTAGCTTCACCTAACTCTACAGAATGGTTAGCTGCTATGGAGGATGAAATGAATTTCATGGCTAAAATTCAAGTCTAGGAATTGGTCAATAGACAAGAGCGCAAAGTATGCTGCCTTAAATGTTCGATTTATGTCCTAAAGAAATCATTTCACAAATTAATGAGGAAAAGAAGAAAATAGAAATGGTTCCCTATGCGAGTGTAGTTGGTAGTCTGATGTACGCTATGTAGTGTACTCGATTGAATATATGCTTTGCAGTAGGTATGGTCAGTCATTACCAGAGTAACCCCCTGTTCATTAGGAAGCAGTTAAGAGGATTTTCCGGGTTAATAGTGCGGCTATTTCTTGGTATAGAAAGAAACAGCCCTACATAGCTTTGTCCATGTTAGAGTTAGTGTATATTGCTTGTTCTGTGGCAATACATGAGGCTGTTTGGTTGAGGAGATTCTTCCAGCGTCTTGGGATCTCGGCTCTTTCAGATGAGGCCGTAATGATTTATATTGATAGTATGGTAGCCTTAGCTTACACCAAAGATCCCAAATATCATGGAAGAACCAAACACATAGACATTCGTTTTCACTACATTCGTGATATTGTTGCACGAGGGGAGGTGGTCCTACAGCATATCTCCACCAATAGGATGGTGGCTGATCCTCTAACCAAAGCCATTGCTAGAGATGCATTTCAGACCCATAGGAGAAGTATGGGATTACGTAGGCTTTGATGTATTTTGGACACCGTATTAACTTTGATGTATTTGACATCTATATTTATGAGTATCTTATGCATATGAGTTTATATTATGGCGTAATTAATACTATAATCAAGCACACATTTTATGTTGATGTCACCAGGCTTAGATCGGCCCACTCACACGGGCGATCACCTTGGCGCTTAGATAGCGAGCAGGATGAGACAATAATCTTGGCACTAAGAGAGTGAACAAGATATAGATATTTTGCTGGCGCTTGTAGAGCGAACAAAATATTATTTTTTGGAAATGTCGCCTTAGTTGAGCTAAGATGAGACTTATTAAAGTCGCATGAAGTGATTCCACAACTTCATGAAGCCTGAATAGAGCCGAATGTGAGATCTTAGACAGGCGCTTGATAAGTGACTGGGTTAAGAAACTCAAGTTAGACGCTTGTATAGCGACTAGACTAAGATTCGTACGGCGTTTGAGTGTGACAGGCCCAAACCTAGTGAGAGCTCCGCCGTAGCATACATATCATACTGTATGTGCTATAGACGACCATTTAAGGGAATGGCTGGATAAATCCCTGCTCCAGCATTGTGTGAGCCCTAATAGATCAAATCGTGATCTATACTGTGCCCTTTGAACCTGGGACTATGCCATGAAATAAGGACTCGATGTCGCTACTTTAGCATGAAATCCAAGGGCCACGAAAAAATACGGTCTAGCGGACCATGTCTAGGAAAGCGGTCAAGTCTAAATTAATTGGCATGAGTAGCTAGGGAAGATTGTTTGATATTGCACCCTTGTCTTGTAGCTCATAGTCCAGACAGTTATGTCAAATTTGTTTTGATATAATTATGAGTACGAGTACATTGTTTGAGGTTAAGCATGTTTTTTTTGGTTTATAACCATGAGGGGTTAAAATATGCTCGATATGGTGTAATAGAATAATCTGGGGCATAGACGAGATTTTTCGAGTGATGTGGTATGTTAGTTAGATGGTAACTTAATGTAGCACTCCTACCTTTCACCTTCTCGTCAGGTCGCACGCTCTATTTTCTGTATGAGAAGAGAATTGGAAACGAGATAGAGAAGAAACCATTTAATGGACATGTTACCCAAAGTGGACGAATGGGAGATGTTGGTATTTGGATCGGGTTTTGACCCGACCCACAACCCATGGATCGTCCACATGGGTTAATTGGATTAAATGGGTTATGTCTGTTGGGAACAGACATAAGATATACCCATATATATATGTGTCTGTTGAAAACAGACGTAAGTGAAAAATATTCCAGCCCTTTTTCTTCTCTCTGTTTCATCTCTCTGGCAACCATCACCATAGCCATTGAACTTGGAGTGTGGATATTATTGGGGAGACTCTGGTAGCCTTCTCCATTGACTAGTGGGTGCGTCTTCAAAGTTCGTGATTGCGTGGGGCTTGTAATCCAAGTACAAAGATCCGATTCATTTCCGCTGAGGTATTCCGTATACCCATATTCTTGTAGTAATCTTACATTAACATTGACTTACCCAACTATTTGGGAAATCTCAACAACACAAATCACTTCGACTCTTCAAATCTAGGTTGTAAAAGAGTGATTTCTTCAAGAAAATACTCCAACATTTTTGTTTTCCTTCCCCCCCAGGGGTCAAGGAATTAGAGAATTTTAAAATTAAGTATAGAAAATAGTGTAGAAGGATATAGGCAACCTACTTTTATTTTTAGGGATGGACTATGGTAGTTTTGTCTATAGAAGACTATGGTCTTGAAGTAGAGTTGTTTTATTAGGTGGGAGTAATATAGTAAATTTGGGAAACTTAATTGTATGGTATCATGGTAGCCTGCTGAGGGATGCTTGTGATACTCTTTTAAATGATGGTTGTGTGCTTTTATTCAGGACATTTTGAGCCTATTTTTTTTTATCGTAATTATTTTTTTTTATTTTACATTCTTAACATCTTCCTTTTTTCCCCTCCTTTGAAAAATCTAAATTTAGGGGCAATTGATGAAGGGGAAAGGGATTTGAGAATTCAATAGATAGAGGAAGCCCACGCCCTGAAATTTTGCGGCCTCACTTAGTTTGGCAGGTTAGTAGAAGATTAACATGGGCGGCACAATTTTGGGACAGACATGTACTTAGTGGGCATTGCACTCCTTGCTTCCAGTGAGTGTCCTGAACAGCTGCAACAATATAAGTTTTTTTAGTATTTTATTCTGTATTGGTCTCCATCAACATAAATGTGGTTATTGTTCTCCATCAACATAGGCGTGGTGGTGTTTTCTTCAAGTAGAATTCACTCCAAAACTTATTGTCCTTTCATGAAATTCAGTAGGATACGCTCTTGGTCATTAGATGGAGAACATCTATCCAAATTGTGTTGATAAGAACAAATCACTATGGAGGATCTATGGGACATATAAGCATGTCCCTATGTCCATAATGAACAATGCGGCTATTGTGGTATCTTTTCAAAACAGCTATTTCATTTCAGGCTCTCATTAATATTTTGAAATCAACTTGTTTTCAAGTGCTAGATCAAAATTTTTGTGTCTCGATCATCATTCATAGTTTATGTGATATGCTTCACTCTTTGGTCCCATTTCATGGCTCATTTTATTTATTGCTTCCTTCTGTTCATTTGTGGGTTTAATTTCAATTTTTACCCAAATAACTTTCAAGAGTTTCATAACATAAAAAGGCTGGTTCCTGCACAATTGCAATGCAAGGTCAGACGGTTTTTTTTTTCTTCCTTCTGAGTTGCTAATTTTGGCATTTCCGATGTTGGTGGTCCATTGTTATCAAAAGCTTAGGCATGTATTGCTGCGCTACCTGCCAAATTGCTAGGCCTATCTAGAAATGGAACCAGAATCAGCCAGTGGCTTGTTTTGGCACTTCCTACTTTGATTTCTAGAATGATTCGTAAGGCATGTATTTTGTGGTGCTTGCTTTTTGAATGACTATATAGATGGGTCACATGCGATGGGTAAACTATATTAATGCGATATATAATGCCAATGGGGCCTTTCTGATTCAGAATCACTTAGCATATGAATCATAACTGTCAAAGATGCCTATACCCTGTTTTGCTCGACGGAGATCAAATTCTTGGAAGCAAAGGATATCAATGCCAATGGGGCCTTTCTGTTTCAGTGACAACATCTTTGGTATCCTTGGTCAATTGGTTGTGTTCAATTGATATGGTATAAAAATTATGGACTTCACACAAAGAAATTTCTCTGTTTACCAAAATAATATTCTCTTCAAAAAATTATATTCTCTATTTACCAACCCCATCCTTGCTTCTAAACGGAGAACTCTGGACTTGGATTCAGTGCTAGGAAAATTATATATATTCTCTTCACACAAAGAAATTTCTCTGCTTACCAAAATTATATTCTCATCACAAAATTATATTCTCTATTGACCATCCCCATCCTTGCTTCAAAAAGGGAGAACTCTCACTTGGATTAAGTGTTGGACTCGCCCAGCACTGTGTTAGGGTAATCTGACCTGTTGAGTTTATATTTTGACAGAAAGATAAAAAAGGTGCTGTTGAAATGATCAGGGGTAAAACTAGAATTTTTTATTTGAGGTCGTTACCTCTACATTAACATATATATACAAGCATGTATATACATACGGCATATGTTTGCATATTGTGTGTGTAGGACGAGAAATAAATCTGGAGGTGCCACTTCATCAAATTTTGAGGTGCCAATTCATCAAATTAAACTGAATCCAAATCCAGAGAACTCCATAACCTGTCAACAAACGAAGAAAAAAAAACAGAGGAGTGCGAAATCGATAACCGATTGGAAAATTCCTTAATCCACCAAAATTGTCTTTCAGGCGAATTCCATAACCCGCCACCATCCCCAACACAAGAAAAATTTATTACATAAAATTGGAAAATTCCATAACCCAAACAGCTTCGGCAACCCATTGTTACAAATTTGAGGTCCCCAACACGAGCATGGCTTTTGAACCAAATGATATTTCAAAACCATATTGGGAAATGGCAGAGGTTTTGGTTGCAGGATTTTAAAATTTTTGTTGAAATATTCTGAAGCATCGAGCCTAATCTTTATGACATTCTTGAGAAGTCTCATTTCTTTTTCTTTTTTTTCTTTTTCTGAATTTGTGGAATAGGCAACTAATTACACTTCCGGTGGTTAATTACCTTTTTTAAGGTTTTATAAAAAATATAAAAAATTTTTATGAAAATTAATCGCGTCTACTAAAGAAACATAATTCTGAATAACTTTTTTGGAAGAGTATTCTATTGACTATTGTCCACATAGTCTCTTTGATGGGTAAAATTAATCAGATTATGGGAGGGTATGGACCCAGAACAATAGCCTCGTACAGAGTCTGAAGTCTTCTCTCTCTCCTTCCTGTGATCTTTTATCTCCTCTGTTGGGCAATATGGTCAATTCATTATAAAATAGCGTGGGAGCAAAGTTTTGTGTCTTTGGCAATAACGCTAGCCTCTATAAAACCTCAAACTTCATAGATTTGCAGAGGAAATTTGAATAAACAAAGCGTTTGGTTCTGATGGGCAGAAAATGTCAAATTTTAGTGTAAAGGAATGAGCGGTTAAATTTCATTTTACAACACACATATACAAGGGTGAAAAATGAATTAAGGGCTGTGCTAGCCTGACAGATTGTAAAAACAATGACAGTCAAATTATGACTACAAATGGATTTTAATTTATTTTAAAAAAAATTATCATTTATTATTTAATCTACATAGACTTGGACATTGGGGCTGAACATGAAATTCTTTTAGAGAAAAAGAAAACACTTTCATAACAACTTATTATTACTTTTGTAATGATAGACATAGGTGTCAACAAAAAAAGTGAGGCTCACATGCTGGCAATGTGTCCTCCTGACCATGTGTTCTAAACTTCTAATGTTTTTGTGTCCAATCCTAATCGGTCGCAGAAGGAGATTAATTGAGAACAAGGTCGGCATTAGGCTTCTTATTCTATTGGTCATTTGCAATGTATCAAATGCTTAGGCCCAATCCAGCTTGTTGCCACCCATAATCTGAAAGTATCCCATTAATCCTGTATAATTAGGATTTTTAAACTTAGACAATTAAGAAAGGGTCACCTCCACTCCACCTACTTGTGCAAGCCTGGACATGGGTGGTCAGTTTAGAGAATTTCTGACATCTCTTGACAGTATAACAAGGGGACCTTCTATTGCTTGTTTTTTTCCTCTTATTTTTTTTTCTCCGGCTAAACTACTATACAAAAATGTGTTCAAAGTTCTGGATTTTATATTTTTTTTAGTGGTTTTTTAGTCTTTTTGATGCCGACATGCACCTCTTTTGTAGCGTTTTTTTTCTTCGGTCCAACTTTTGTAGCTGTGTTTGCCAAAGATCGAGGACTCTATTTTTCTCTTCAGGCTTGTTGAAAAATAGAGGTCTTGAGAGAGACACATTTCCTTTGTATTTTATCAGTTGCAAAGGCTGGCTGTTTCTGAATGGATTTTCCTGTGTCTTTTCGCATTCTAGAAAGCAGCCAAGTGGATTTACCAAAACAAACAGAAAATACCCAAATTTTATACTTTATCCCCCACCGCTGTGTGTGGACAAGTCGCCACACCTCTGAGACTGACCAAAAAATTTAGAAGAAAAAATGAATGGAAAAGACCCATGAGTTGTTTTATAGTCTTCATGATAAATCTTTTGAATAGTCTCACTCGGGTAAAAGAATCATCATCATATTTGATCTTATAAGATTAAATTTTCTTTTTTTAATAATTATATATATGATCAATTTTTAGAAATTCATGAAATGCATTTGAATTTTTACTCTCATTTGTGACTATGAACATTATTTTTTGAAATTTTCTATTAGTGATGATGGATTTATAAGTTTAATTCTATGTAAGATACATTATGATTATTTAATTTCCATTACATTATGGCTACATTAATTTTGAAAGATGGGAGATTTGTCAAATTTATTTATTTTAAGAGAGCACGCGTCCAAAAGTCATGTTTTGTCACTTGAGCTTACATGTTGACCTGATGAATTATGTGTCACGATTAATATACCAAAAATGTCCAAAATGGCAGGAGATATCATTGGGAGAATACAAGGGCATCCATTTTGCACCCTTTTCCTATTTAAGAACTTTGAATGTTGATCCCACCCTTCATTTAACATTTGATATATATTAATGCATAGAAACATAATTAAAAATAGGGTAAATTTCAGAAACCCCCCTAAGTACCTAAGTATGGGCGGGTCAGCAAATAACTCTTTTTATTTTTTAATTTTATTGATGTCCTTTAGTTCAGTTGGAGGACAAAATCAATCGTCGATGGCCACCTAATTGGCCATAACGCCGGCGAGGGTTCCAACGATTATAGGAGAGTCAAGGGCATTTTGGACAATATGGGTCCATTATAAAGGTGTCACATGCATAGCCACATGACTAATTTTCATCAAATTTTATCAATGGCGAGAGATGGTGGGGCACATTGACAAAAATTAAAATGTAAGAAGGGTACATTGGCAAAATTAAAACGTAAGGGGATTATCTACTGACCCCCTTCCATATTTTAGGAGGTTATCTGCAATTTACCCTTAAAAATATAGTGTAAAAATTTGTTACGACTTAAATATGAGGTGTGCGATGAAAATTTATTGATTAATTTACGCCCCCCCTATGATCAATTTATTGTAATTAAATTTATTGTCTCCATAGTCTCTTTGATGGGTAAGTTTGATCAGATTATGGGAGAGTATGGACCCAGGGGTCTTTTATAAACAAGAGTATGTTGGAATCTGAACCTATCACAAACTCTACAAGATAGTCATCCATTCTTTTCTCAATTTTTATCTTAGAGCATCTCTAAAAGATCTATTTATTCAACCCCTCAGCTATTTTAGCTAACCAAACCACAATATTCATTATCTAAAGGATTAGCTATATATATATATTTTGGCTAGCTTTTTTTTTTTTTTTGGTTAACTAATCAAATCACATTTTGGCTAGCTACATTTAGTTAGAGAGGGATGTGCCGATCAAGGACGTAGCAAATATTTACTAGCTAAATTATTTTTAGTTTAAAAAGTGAAATTTTCCTTGTTCTTTGCACCATCTTTTTCTGCCTCTTCACCAAATGATTAAAAAAAAAAATTACAATGGATATGAGGATATCTCGCACATTATTCAGCCAAACTAATCTCAAAAGATTCGTGTGAAATCTTCTGTATCCATACACACAATGATAATTACTCCCTCTATTCCTACAATCCTACTTGACTGTCCCTTTGAAAAAACATGTTTTTTTTTTTTTTTTTTTTTTTTTCTGAAAGCGTATTAAATACTTTCACTATTTCACGTGAACATATATGTTTTAATATTTTAGTTTTATGCTCAAATGTATAAACATTGGAAAAATTAAAGATAAAATACCTATGAGAAATAATATTTTAGGAAAACTCCAAAAAACATAATATTGCAGTAGGAAAACTCCAAAAACATAATATATATATATATATATATATATATAGATTGGGGGATTTGGCCATCAGTCCACCAAATATAACTTATTTAGTAAATAGTCACTCAACTCCTTTTTCAACTCACTTAGTCATTTGGCTTGTAGCTAACCAAAATACCCTCATTCTTATTAAGTGTGTGGGATATTTATGAAAGGCAAATGAAACCGCGACACGTGTATGTTCTCGATAATGTGTTCGGTTCACCCTATTCCCTCGGTTACTTGTGATCGCCCTCGGGCAAGCGCGTCCTCGGGGCATCTGAACCCTCGGGTCAACATGCCTTCGGGGCAAATGGGTCCTCGGGCCTTGATGTCCTCGGTTCGTTTCATCTTCGGGCAGACGCGCTCTCGGTCAAATGAACTCCTTCGGGCCACACAAGCACATGTCCCTCACGTGCGCTGAATTTGTCTTACCTCTCAAATCCAACAAAGGAAATCAAGCCGGGGGCAGAGCACGCTTCTGGGAACCGATTCAGGGTATGACTGTCAACGGTCAGGCCTGTAACCCCGGAAGATCCGCGATCTGGTCTGAAGCCCCTATCTAACTAGGGTTAGCCCGGAACCCTAAATTGACCACGGTCAGGTCAGGGCGTTGGTCCCATCCGAAACCTAGCACTTGCCTATAAAAGGAACACTGTTCATGCCAAGGAAGGTAAGCTCCCTTAGCACAAAACCCTAGAGATTCTCCTTCTACTCTTACTCTTTCCCTCGACACTAAAACTGACTTAAGCGTCGGAGGGTTTTAGACCGGAAACCCTCGGTCCCTTCTGACGATCCTCTTTGTTTTTAGGTCCCTGTTTTATTCAGCACCAAGCTCCTCCATTCTACGAGATACCTAGCACTACTGTTCATCGAAAGGGCCCAGCACCCCGGTACATCCAGGCGTTGTCTCATCCCCTACAACCCGATCGGGCCATAATTGCGTGGCGCTCCGAACCTCCAAACCTCCTTTTCAAAACACTCCACCGATTGTCCGGACTTTTCCCCGTACAGTTTGGCTCCATCTGTGGGAAGAACAAGCAAGGGGCCTTTATGCTCGCCTTCACTTGAGCTTGTGTTCCCTTTCTTACAAATGGCGGGGCGAACTAGGTCCGGGGCAACGTACGCTGGGCCAGAAATGAATGGAGCAAGTGTAGTGCTCCCACCACCACCGATCGGGCGTCCCCCGGCAAGTGCTACCTTCATCGGGGAGACCAGTAGGCTGGTGGAGCAAACCCAGATGCAAGAAGTCCAGGACGCGTATGAGTGGGCAGTCGCGGAACACTCCAACCCGGAAGCGGTCACCGCCGTGGTCACAATGCTCCAAGCACGGCTAGACGAGGCGAATCGCGAGAAACTCGCCCTAGAGCAAGAGTATTTTAATCTAAAAGAACGCAGCCGCCATCAAGCCTCCCCCCACCACAGCCGAATGACAACGGAGGATGGTGGCGACAAGCGAAGCTACACCTCTTACCCCGTCGAATCCCGGCCACGACGGCGTAGAATACATGTCCAAGAAAGGCGGTTTGAAAGAGGTGAGGATCAGAGCTACAGGAAGTTGAAGAGTAAGATCGAGCGCCAAAGAGCTAATAGGGGGCGGGTGCATGACTCTTTCTCAAAGGTCATCACTGGAGCGAGTTCTAATCGAGTTAGGCGGACCCCCGGGAAGATAACCAAGGTCGGAAAGGGAGCGAGCGGCGCTCCGAAATGTTGGCCCTAAAGGCCAACCGGAGAGATAGAGAGCGTTACGAGGCAGTAGTCGAGGGCTCGGCAGAGCTAAGTCGATATGGGAAAAGCTCTCGAGAGGAGAGGAGAAGAAGGGTTGGAGATTTAACCTCGGACGAATTCGCGAGGAAGATCCGAGAGGAGATCAAGATAATGAGGGAGCCGGTGCGACCGACGCCGAATTATTTGCTAGTAGGAAAGTCTCCCTTCGCGAGCTGGATCCAAACCACGCCAACCCCAAAGAATTATAGTGCCGTCACTTTCACTCCTTACTCCCCTGTAACGGATCCCAACTACCATCTGACGTAATATGTCCAAAAGATGTCCCTCTATATTGACAATGAGGGCTTTATGTGTAAAATCTTCCCGATGAGCCTTGGGGAGATTGCCCTAAGGTGGTGGGCAAAGATTCCAGAGAAATCGATTCGAAGGTGGGAAGATTTGGTCAAGCTCTTTCGGGATCGATTTATAACAAGCAAGAAGTACGCTAAGACCATGCAAAACCTGTACGAGATGAGACAGGGGACAGAGGAGCCCTTGCGAGACTATTCCCAGAGATTCTGGGAGCTTTACACCGAGATCGAGGAACCAGATGAGCGAAGCGTTCTCGACATCTTCAGACGAGGACTGATTCGATCCTTTCGGTTGTTTGAGCAGCTCACCCTCGACCCGCCGTCCAGCATCAGAAAGCTGCTTGATCGAATACAGAGGTACATACGACTCGATGATGCTTTTCGGGTGGTCAAGCAAACCGAACAGGCGGATAAGAAGAAAGATAAGAACCCCCGAGCGGACCGAGCAAGGGATGACCGAGCAAAACATGAACCAACAAGAAACAAGGCACCAACAAATCCAAATCAAGCAGTTCTCACTGTTTTCACTATGCCAATCTACAGACTCTTGCGAATCGATGAAAATAAAGACTTCTTCAAAAAATCAAGGCCGATGGGCGGAGACCCCGAAAGGAGGAACAAAAAATGGTTTTGCGAATACCATAAAGATCACGGCCATAAAACTGAAGACTGCAAAACATTAAAGCATAACCTGGAGACCTGGGCAAAAGCCGGACACCTGAGTGAGTTCATAGTTAAGAACGACGATCGGAAGAAGCCCGAGGACAAAAAGATCGAGAAACCAAGAACTGAGACCGAGGGATATACCGTCTTGGGAGCCATCGACGTAATTAGCAGAGCATATGACAGGGCTTCGGTCTCTATAAACGCCCTTCGAGCGCAATATCAAAAAGCCTCCCACCTTCGGGAGGTGTTCAAAGTAAAATCAGAGCCAACGCTCGTGGCTGAAAGAGGGAAGGACGATTTGAGCTCCGCCTTATTCTTCGGAAGAGATTATCCGACCACGGAAGCACACCATCCCCACAATGACGCCCTGATAGTCCGAATGATGATTGCGAACTACGACGTAGGGAAGGTCTATGTCGACAACGAAGCCTCGGTTAATGTCATGTTCAAAAAACTCTTCGACTAGTTAGGGTTGAAAAAGGACGATCTCTCCCCGTGTAATTTGAGCTTGAAAGCATTTAACGGGAATCTTTCTTACCCCCTCGGGCAGGTCGCCCTAGCCGTCCGAACCGGCCCAGTCCAGACCATTCAGCACTTTGTCATTCTAGAAGAGCGATCAGCATACAACGTGATAATGGGAAGGCCTTGGCTCCACACCATCGAAGCGGTTCCCTCCACTTACCACCAGTCCGTCCGCTTCCCGGGACCTGAAGGCATAATAGAACTCCGCGGAAACCAAGCTGTAGCCCGAGAATGTTTTATGTATGAACTTACAGGTCACACTCCGTCGTCGGCGGCTAAGAAGAAGGAAAAGAGCAACGTTCGGACCGAAATGATGGAGGACTACTCCGTTGAGCCGAAAAAATCTAAAAGGGACATTGACCCATTATAGAAATTAAAGCACGGTCAGCTCGGGGTTGAAGATACTCTACTCGAGCCCGACGACCCAATGGGTGAAGAGCTCCGCAAGATGATCATTGATGAGAAATGCCCCGAACGATACTTTCTTCTCGGGAGCTCTCTCTCAGATGAGGAAGATGAGGAAGCGTCAGAGTTGTTTCAGTTCTTGAAGAAAAACGCTGATGTGTTTGCTTGGTCGCCACATGAGATGCCAGGAATCGAGCCGAGCATAGTCCAACACAGGCTTAGAGTGAATCCGAGCTCCAAGCCTGTCACACAGAAGCAAAGGAGGTTGTCCGATGACCGAGCTCGGGCCATAAACGAGGAGGTAAAGAAACTTTCGAAAGCCGGATTCATACGGGAAGTAATGTACCCGACATGGCTCGCCAACCCAGTATATGTCAGGAAGAAAAGTGGCGAATGGAGAATATGTGTTGATTTCACGGACCTAAACAAAGCCTGCCCGAAGGATAGTTTCCCACTACTAAAGATCGACCAAGTCATAGACTCGATTGCCGGGTACGCTCGATTGAGCATCTTCGACGCCTTTTTCGGATACCATCAGGTGCCGATGGCGGAAGAGGATCAAGAGAAAACAGCATTTATCACCCCGACCGGCACCTATTGCTACAAAGTGATGCCCTTCGGTCTCAAAAATGCCGGAGCAACATATCAACGACTTGTCTCTCGGATGTTCGAGGGACTAATTGGGAAGAATTTGGAAGCCTACGTCGATGACACCATCGTAAAAAGCTCGGCTGAGTGTGACCGCATAGCTGACCTTGCCGAGGCTTTTGAGAGACTGCGGCGATTCGGGATGAAACTCAATGCTAAGAAAAGCTCTTTCGGGGTGTGATCAGGAAAGTTCCTCGAACTCTTGGTTACTCGACGAGGGATTGAGACAAACCCCACGAAGATAGAGGCACTATGATCACTAAAGGAACCGAGCACATACCGAGAGGTTCAGCAACTGAACGGAATGATCGCAGCACTCGGGCGCTTTATCTCACGATCCTCGGATAAATGTCAACCCTTCTTCCAGGCTCTAAAGAAGAAGAAAACAAAGCACATTTGGACGGAGGAATGTCGAGTCGCCTTGAAGAGTTTAATAAGGCATTTGAAAAGCCCTCCTGTCTTGTCGAAACCAAGACACGGAGAACCATTGTTCTTATACCTAGCAGTTTCCCAGCAATCGGTCAGCGCCGTCGCAATCCAAGAAGATGGAAAAGAACAAAGACCAGTGTATTACGTAAGTAAGACCTTACTTAATGCCAAAACACGGTACTTACCTCTCGAAAAGATCGCCCTAGCACTCCGAATAGCTTCGAGAAAGCTCCGACACTATTTTCAAGCACACACCATCATTGTCCTAACAAACCAACCCCTAAAGGATGTACTTCGGAAGCCCGACCTTTCCGAAAGAATCTCTAAATGGGGGATCGAGCTAGCGGCATTTGATATACAGTTCAGACCGAGGACGGCAATAAAAGGGCAAATCTTAGCCGATTCCGTTGCTGAGTTTACCAATCGTAACAGCGAGCGAGATGAGTCAAACCAAAGTTTGCCCGAACATTCGGATACCTCTTCTTCGGTCGAACTCGGGGGCGAGGATAGTTGGAGATGGGAGCTGTATGTCGACGGGGCCTCGAACAATCGAGGGGCAGGAATTGGGATTGTCCTCCGATCCCCGAACAGGTGAAGTTCTAGAAAGCGCCATCAGATTGCAGTTCTCCGCCTCAAACAACGAGGCCGAGTATGAGGCCATTCTAGCAGGACTGAGGCTTGCCCTAGCATTATCGGCAACCAAATTAAATCTTTTCAGTGATTCTCAATTGGTGGTTCGGCAGCTGAACGGTGAGTATGAGGCCCGAGACGAAAGGATGAAAGCTTACGTCGAGCTCACCAAGAAGCTTATTTCGAATTTCGAAAGCGTTTGCATCCAACAACTTGTCCGAGAACGGAACAAGCACGCAGACGCGCTAGCATCTCTCGCGTCGGCACTGGAAACAGAATCCCGAAGAACAATTAATATCGAAACTATCCATACCCCAAGCATAGAATCGAGCCTGGAAGTCAACGAAATTGTCGAACTTGGTCCAAGCTGGATGGACGAAATAATTGACTATCTCAAAAATGATGTCCTTCCTGAAGACCACCATTAGAAACACCGGATTAGGGTCAAATCGGCACGATTCTGGCTCTCCCCAAAAGGCTTGCTATATAGGCGATCTTTCACCGGAGCGTATTTGAGGTGCGTTCATCCGAATGAAGTGGAAGGAGTCTTGCAAGAACTCCATGATAGAAGTTGTGGAGGTCACGCTGGGGGACGCTCGCTGGCGCACCGAGCAATAACGCATGGCTACTGGTGGCCGTACATGCAAAAGGATGCCCTTAAGTATACCCGGAAATGTCCGAACTTCCAATTCTTCTCGGATAAAATCCACCGACCAGCAGGAAACCTGCATCCTTTATCAAGCCCTTGGCCCTTTGCAAAATGGGGCCTTGATTTGGTCGGATCGCTCCCCCGAGCGAGCGGCAATAGGAGATACCTCGTCGTCACAACCAACTACTTCACAAAGTGGGTGGAGGCCGCTGCCCTAGCCTCCATCAGGGACTCGGATATTATCAGTTTCCTTTGGGAAAACATCTTCACGAGATTTGGGGTTCCCCAAGCGTTCATCTCGGATAATGGCACTCAATTTGAGAGTCGAAGAACTCAAGAGTTCTATGCACAATTCTAAACGAAGTTCTTCTACGCTAGTCCGAGTTATCCACAATCAAATGGGCAAGCAGAGGCAACAAACAAAGTGATTGTAAAAGGAATCAAGAAAAGGCTGAAGAAAGCAAAAGAGAGATGGCCCGAGGAGCTTCACGCGGTCTTATGGGCATACAGGACGACCCCCCGGAGGTCGACGAACGAAACCCCATTTGCGCTCGCTTTCGGAACAGAGGCAGTCATCCCAGCAAAAATGGGATACCCGACTCGAAGAACAGAAGAGCTCAGTCAGGAATAAGACGAAGAGAACATGGCGCGCGAGCTCGACCTAGCCGAAGAAAGAAGAGGCGAAGCAATGATCCGAATGGCGATCTATCAATAAGAACTCCGGAAGTATTATGAGAAGAAAATTAGCCCTCAAGAGTTTAAAGTCGGTGATCTCGTCCTCAGAAAAGTAAACTCGGGAACTCGGGACCCAAAGGAAGGAAAACTCGGAACAACTTGGGAAGGGCCCTATGAAGTCATCGCTGTCGGAGAGAAAGGTTCTTCTGATCTAAAGCATTGTGAAGACAATAGAGACCTACCAAGGTCGGTAAACATATTGAACCTTAGAATATTCCACAAATGAAGAAAGATGTAATACGGGCCTGGTCGGCAAAACACCAGCTCGATCTAATGAAGTCTTTTTATTCAATGAAAATGCTACCATTATTAGAAACACCTAGTCTTATCATGATGACGAGGACCGATCACCCTAGCCTCACCATGACAACAAGGAAATATACACAGAAAACCTTAGTCTCGCCAAGGTGGTGAGGGCCGATCACCCTAGCCCCACCTGGGCGACAAAGGGACACTTACTAAAGTCTCGGATTCCCAAAAAAAATAAAAAATATATATATATATATATAATAAAATTTTTTTCACCCAACACATGAAAGAGGAAGCTCGGGAGAACATTCCAAGCAACGACGACTTGCTAACACATAAACAGGCGAGAAAGCAAGATAGGAAAGGCGCGAACACAATGGCATCTAAAAGCCCATCGGGCCGGAAACAAGCATATACATTCAAACCAAGCATACAATGGGTGCCCATCGGGCCAGAAAGAGCATATATACATTCAAAAAATCGAAGTTTTTTACAAAGTAGAGATCCTGTACATGATATGCGCCTCGGGCTACAAAAAAGATCAAGAAAACAAAAAGGAAGAAAAAAAAATTCGCTAAGTGGAAGGAGCCTCGGGAACGGAGTGCTCGGCGTTCTCGGTCGCAGGATCCTGCCGGTCCTCGGCTGCTAGTTGTTCGGTTCGATCAGTAGCTGGCTGCTCGGTGTCCTCGGGCACACCGTTCTAATGATCGGCTGCCTCAGGATCCTTGGGTGGAGTCTCCTCGTCCTCGGCGTCATCCTCTTCTTCTTCACCCTCATCATTGGAGATGGGCAATGCTACCCTCTCGAAAGGAATCCTTTCCAAGTCCACCTCTGGGTAGGCCTCCTTCACCCGAGCGCCGAGAGAGTCCTAACCGAGCCTATAATTTTTCTCCAAGTATGGCTCCATTCGGTCGACGTACTCCTCGGTAGCTTTGTCCTCAGCTTGCTTGATCTGAGCAGCCCGAGACTCGACCTCAGTCTACCACTGATCATACCACTCATCGGCTTGCTTCTTCCAGTGTGAAGCGTCACCTCGGGATTGATCAAGTTTGGACCTTAGGTCCTCGGTTAAAGCCTAGGACTTGGCAAGCTCGTCCTGAGACAACTGAGCAACCTCTCAGATACTCTCCAGCTCCGACTGCACCTTGGCCAGCTCTTCCCTTAGCTGGCTTCCCTCGGCTTTGAGATCCGACCTCTCGGTCAACCACTCAACCACCTCTTTCTTGTACCGGTCCTCGGTCTTCAAGAGGCGCTCGGTTAGGAGCATGGTTTGTTGCGTGGCCTGCGTTCACCGAGCACAATTAGAAAAGATGACAAACTCAAAATTCTCTAAGTGTTGGAAGAACAGAAGCTTATCAAGAGTTGGTGGATGAGGGTCTCGTAGCCCAAGTCTACCGACCGATGCTTCTTGTGGCTTGCCATGTCCGACGGGAACTTCAGTAAATTCCCAATGGAATGGTACGTGAACTCGGGGTCGGTCAGGACCGAGAAGCGCCGGTCGGTTGGAAAGGGGAACTGAGGCAAGTCCCTCATAATCTCCCGGCGCCCTCGGTCTATTGTCAGAGGATGGTAATCCGAGGAGGGGAAGGGGTAATCCATCTCCACCCTCTGCTTCTTCTTGGCTTGCTCGGGGGAGTGGTCCTCGATCACGATGGCCTTCTCTGGCCTCCCCGAGGACCCCACCTCCCGAGAAGTGTTCGGCTCTGAGGACCGAGGAACTTCCGGAGCCGCCCTCTTCTCCGGTATCTTCGGGGTCGGTTCCCTCGGGGCAGGCCTCTCGGGCGGGGTAACCAAAGGCGCTTTCCCTTACTGCTGCTTCCTGTGCATCGCCTCTTTAAGGGGGTCAGACCCCTTCTGCCTGCTCGGGCCTACGCCTTTCTTCTTTGGCGTAGGGACCTTCATGGAAATACCTCGGTCCGCCATATCCTCGGGCGACCACTCTTGCGGGGAATTTGAACCTTCTCCTTCAGTTCGGCCCTGCGTACCGAGAGCAACGACTATGCTTGGTTCTTGCACGGTAGCCTTCTTCCTCTTTGCCTGACCAAAGGAAGGGTACCCTCTGGGAATGCTCGTTGCCTGGAAGCTCCGGTACCGAGGTGGGTACTATGAACCCCGGAAATTGGGCCCACAAGGGATTGAAAGAAAATGGATTTGAAAAAGAAAAAGGAAAGGAGTCGCCACCTTATTTTTTAAAGGAAACAAGGAAAACCCTAAAAATAGTTTGTTTTAGGAAAACAATTTGAATGACTCCATAAAAAAAGGAAAGGCAAAAACCAATCTTTTGAAAACCAAAGAAATCGGGGATTCGGAGGCTAAGTTATGACATGGGAAGGTTCTAGGCAAAGCCTATAGGCACCCATGTCACCCTTTCGGTCTCTCAGTTCATTTGGGCTAAATCAAGATCTTTCCATACAAAAATCAGCAAGTCTATCATCACAAGAATTGCATGCATATCATATATTTCATTCATCCATCCATGCATAATAAGCAAATAAAAACAGAAAATAAAAAGAAGAAAAGAAAACATAAATAAACCTAGGATGCTTGGATCCTAGAACGGACTTGAGCCTCACGAAGAGCGCCTACGTACCATGCAACGAAATACATGGATCAAAGTCCACGTAGTTCGATTAGAACTAAGGTTAAATCCTAATACAAACCTATGGTTAAAACCCTAGGTTTCCTTATTTGATCAAAAGAGTTGAATATGATAGAAAGTTTGATTTTAGGAAAGAAATCCACAAAATGGAAACTTTAATAAAAACCAGAATTTTGTTGGTTAAGGAAACCTCTAATTAAACCATAGGATCATATTAAAAATTAACCCTAAATAGGGAGAAGAGAAAGGATAAGGAAGAAAGGTGAATTGGGGCACCTTCACACCCACTTACCTGAGCGCAATTAGCTCCAAGCATTAGCCATTTCAGACATAAGCAGCCCTATTTGCCATAGGACAAATACCACACCTATTTGCACCCTTACAAGTGCTCAAAACCATGCGAAAACACTAACATGCAAATCTGGACAGAATAGTATTATGACCTAAAATCATCCACTAAGCATGCCAATAGCAAAAACAGCGAACAATAATAAGTCCTAACATATTCCTAGAACCATATCATGCATAAAAACCCTAAAACATACTAACATGCATGCAAAACTATCATGTTTACTCCATATGAAAAACATATACAGCAAACACGAAGAAAAACCAATAAAAAAGTCTACTTTATCATGCTATATGAAAACAAACACAAAACAATGACTCTAAAACCCTAAACTCACAAATATGCTTAAAAACTCACAAGACATACTTTAATCATGCTAAAACCAAACTAAACAGAAATTATATCATGCATATTAACTAACTAAAGCAATATAACATGATGAAAATCCTAACTCTAACATGCAATGACACTAATCCTAGCACAAGGACAAACAGGAGCACAAGAATCATAACTATGCATTAAAAACCTAAAGGACAGCCCTAAAGCATGCTAAATAGTAGATAAAAAATAGATATTCCATGTATATTAACTAGCTAGAGTGTTAATACATGATAAAAAAGTTACCTTTAACATGCAATAAGCCTATCCTATATGAAAACCTAGTTTAAGCTTGAATAGAGAAGGAGAATACCTTATTCTCTCTCAAACACTCAAGTATTAATGCATAAAGTGGCTCCCCTTGTGTTTGTAATTGTTCGTGGCTCCTCAGGTCTTTAGAGTGAATCAAACCAACACGAATCCTCCTCTTTGTCAAAGTGGTATCACAGCAAAGAGATCAAAACTCACTCAACTTTGAAAAGAAATAGAAAACAAAAAGAGAACAAGAGAAAAGAAAAGTGATTTTCGTCACTTTGCAGCAGCAGCAACTTCAATCGCGTTTTTGGGTATGAAAACGTTGGATTTGGACAAAGCTTGTGAAATACAAAGTTGTAGAGAATTGAATTATCTTTCTAACAAGACTAATTTCATCAATATTCTGACTTCGGATGAAAAAGTTATGATTAAAATACGACTGCTGGTTTTCAGAAAATCTGCTGCTGAATTATGACGAATTTCACTCCCTCCAAACCCTCTTCTCCTCCCCCTTGTTTAAAGACATTAAGAGAGTATTTATAGCTAAAATCTGGAGTTTCCCTTTCCTTCCTAGACTAGGTTTCCTTGGAGAATAATCAAAAGGTATTTTATAATGATAAAAGACTTCTAATCTGAATAGGAAAAGGAAATTGTCTTTTATAAAAATTGGGAGACTGACCGCTAACACGCATGCACATGTATCGTATGTGCGTACACACACTCATCACATACGTACACGTGTTAGTGTCATGATAAAAATGGCTAATTTAATAAAATAATTTTCTTTTCATTTTAACCAAAAATGTCATGCTGTGATTTGCACTAATTCTTCAAGGATAATCCGTAAATAACCACACTAAACTCATCATCAGGGCCACGGGACTTAAATACCTCATATGCATCCATATGAACTCCAATTGACAATTTGGAGATCATTCCAAGGTTAAATGAAAAGTTTGGGACTTAAAAGACGATTATGCCCCTCAAGTCACAAAAGCTCTTATTATCCCTCAAGATCAACTCCAATTTGAACCAAAATTCATATCCATTGTCCTTGTGACTCTAGAAAACTAATGCAAGTGACTAGACTCAAAAACAAAACAAAAACATGCATGAAATGATGAGCCCTAGTAAGGTGGTGCAAAAATGGGGTGTGACAGGTACTTGAGAAGGACGTGGGCTGCCCGACCAAAGCTGTCTTCCCCTCGGTAACTCAGTACCTTCTAGATCTCTTCCTCCCTAACTTCAAGAGGAAGCTCAAAGGCAGCTTCAGCTGTGGAAAAAGAACAAGTCATGAACCGAGAGGTAGAAAAATAGAAAGAAATAAATGATTAAAAATACAAAGTCTAAAAAACTTACGAGGCTCCCCGAGCTCCCGAGGGACTCTTCGCCCTTCTCTCCCGAGCAAGGGAGGCTCAAAGTCACCATAAACAAACACTATGTCCGATTGGTACCCTTGGCTGCTATCGGGGATGTGTGTAACGAGCACCGGCTCAGGGTCTCGGGATCTGAGGTAGAACCTGCTCGGCGACCGAGACAGCTGGTAACAGTTGAAAATCTCTTCAGCACCTAGGTTGGTGCCAAGAATTCTGTTGAGTTCTACAACCCCGAGCACTACTTTGTATGTGTTCGGTTTCAACTGGATGGGCGCTAAGTTGATAAAGTTAAGGAAGTCCGCTAGGAGCTCGGGGAAAGGGACCCGAACACCACCCTCGAAGAAGTTGATGTTGTGAATGGGCACTCCCCCTTGGTCGTCGGTAGAGCTGATTTCTTCACCGACTTCGGCAGACCGAAATGTAATCTCGGCCCCGAAACCGAACTTCTCCCCGAAGTCCCTCTCCTTGTTCGGATTCCCTCAGATTTGATGAGTCATCTGTTAAGTACAGAGCTTGGTAAGGATAAAATGTCCTAGGACGCATGGAACAGATAATAATCCTATCTTTAAGGGAATCCCCGAACAATCCTAGGTAAGTTAATCTCTCGGTTTGAAACCTAGTCTTAACCGAGCACATATGTTGTGCTCGGTTCAAACACATTACAAGAAACCAAGCACATATGATGTGCTCGGTTCAGACGTTTCACAAACAACCGAGCACACAACTTGGTTTTTACAAACGGATTAAAAAAAGGAGATCTAAGACAAATGCATGGAGAAAATGAAGAACACCAAGAACAGATGAAGAACTTACCGGAAAACTCAAAGAAGGCGATTTCCGGTGAGCTGTTGATGGTCGGATTTCCTCTTTCCGGCGAAGTCTCTTCGGTAGGCAAGGCTTTGGCTCTGGGAGTGATAGTGAGAAAATAAGGAGGGCAAAACCCTTATATACCTAGCCTCCTGAGGATGACGTCACCCCCTCGAGCTTTGTGCCCAACAGCTGCCTCGGGCATACGAAACGGCGCTTGATTGAAAGGAAGTACCACCATGTCAGAACCATCGCATCCTCGGTAACCGAGTGGCTGAGGACATGATGGCTCGGGGGAAGTTGTGTGGGATATTTATGAAAGGCAAATGAAACCGCGACACGTGTATATTCTCGATAATGTGTTCGGTTCACCCTATTCCCTCGGTTACTTGTGACCGCTCTCGGGCAAGCGCGTCCTCGGGGCATTTGAACCCTCGGGTTAACATGCCTTCGGGGCAAATGGGCCCTCGGGCCTTGATGTCCTCGGTTCGTTTCATCTTCGGGCAGACACGCTCTCGGTCAGATGAACTCCTTCGGGCCACACGAGCACATGTCCCTCACGTGCGCCGAATTTGTCTTACCTCTCAAATCCGACAAAGGAAATCAAGTCGGGGGCAGAGCACGCTCCTGGGAACCGATTCAGGGTATGACTGTCAACGGTCAGGCCTGTAACCTCGGAAGATCCGCGATCTGGTCTGAAGCCCCTATCTAACTAGGGTTAGCCCGGAACCCTAAATTGACCACGGTCAGGTCAGAGCGTTGGTCCAATCTGAAACCTAACACTTGCCTATAAAAGGAATACTGTTCATGCCAAGGAAGGTAAGCTTCCTTAGCGTAAAACCCTAGAGATTCTCCTTCTACTCTTGCTCTCTCCCTCGACACTAAAACTAACTTGAGCGTCGGAGGGTTTTAGACCGGGAAACCCCCGGTCCCCCCTGACGATCCTCTTTGTTTTCAGGTCCCTGATCTATTAAGCACCAAGCTCCTCCATTCTACGAGATACCTAGCACTCCTATTCATCGAAAGGGCCCAGCATCCAGGCACATCCAGGCGTTGTCTCATCCCCTACAACCCGATCGGGCCGTAGTTGCGTGGCACTCCGAACCTCCGGACCTCCTTTTCAAAACGCTCCGTCGATTGTCCGGACTTTTCCCCGTACATTAAGTTATTTATTTATCCCTCTCTTCACCTACCCCTTTCCATCCTCTACCCCAAAACCACTCCATCACCATCTCTCTCTTCTCAAACCCCAACCCAAACAACAACTCCAGTGGTGGCTGATTTCCATTGATGTCTGACCTCAGGCGACGATAATTGGCTGTGAAATTCGTCAATGTCGAGGTCCTCCAAACCAGATCTGAAGACGAACACCAGATTTGAAACGCGCCAGATCTGGCTTCCCTACTTCCCTCACTCTCTCTGCCTCTCTTGCTCTCTATTTTCTCGCTTAATTTCCCGTTCTTTCTCTCTTCTAGATCTGAACCTCACCAGCGAGCTTAGACTTCAATGATTTCTTCTGCCACCAGAAATAACCATTGTCACCAATGATCGCATTCCCCATAACTAGGACCCTTTATTGGCTGCAACTCGTCTTCAAAACTTTTATTACCACCATTCTCAACTCATCTTTAGTTCACTACTATTGTAATACCCTGAATATTTAATTGATTTATTTTACGTGTATATTTGGTGGAATTATACACAAGGTGATAATTTTAAATATTTTATAGTGAAAATAAAGATTTGGTCAGTTGGATGTTGGGAGACATTACATTAAATTGCTTTGCTTTGGGAAGAAGATAATTAGATGGTGGTTTTATATATATATATATATATATATATATATATATATATGGTACGGTGGAAGAAAGAAAAGTAAGATAAGAAAAGAAAAGAAAGGACAAGAGAAGGTAAGAAAAGTCAAGGGAAATAAAGAAGAAGAAGAATTGGCCGGTTGTGTTTGGGGGAGTGAATAAAAAAAAAATCAAAGATAATTAATGGGTAGGTGAGAAGAAAAGAAAAAGAAGAAGAAATAAAGGATGAAAGAGAAACAGGAGATGGGAACGGGAGAAAAGAAGGGAGAAAGAGAGAAGGAGGCAAAGAAATAAAAGGAGCAGAATAGAAGAAAGAAAGGAAGAAATGAGCAGGCAGGGGGAAGGCGAGAGAGGCGAAGGCCGATGGTCCAGTTGCCGGATCAAGGGAGTTTTGATCACACATGCGAGTATGGATTCTATATTTTTGAGTAGATTTATGCATCTACAGTGGTGGTTATTCATTTTATTCACTCAGTTTTGAGGTAGGGGGTTTAATTCTTGTACAGTGAATGATGATTATTTTGAAGCATATGTTAAGATTTTATTTATGCAAGGTGATAATTATTGATGGTGATATATTTGAGGTTTATGATGGTTGATTTCATTGACAGTTGGATTATATTTGAGGTTTATGATTTGGAGTTCGTATTATTTGATCTATATATTATTTTGAATATATAAATGCTTGCATGTGATTTTGAAACATTATTTATTGTATAGGAATTAGATTTCCTACTGGGCAGTGGTTCGCTCACCCCAATATATTTTCAGGTGATAATTGTTGGCGGCACGTAATAGAATTGGGGTCGAGATTTGGAGAAGTTATTGCGTACATTTATTTTTATTTAAAGCTGATGTAATTTTATTCATTTGGTTGGCCAATGTATTTTGATGATGAGTTTTGGGTTAACCATCGCTACCCGTAGCTGCGCAATACTCTATGTTTTTAAATGGAATGTATTTTTGAAAAGGTTATTTGTACTGAGCTCATAAAAATTGTACGTGTTAATGATTTATAAATTTTGGGGCGTTACAACTATTTGTGTAGTATTTGGGTTTGTTGTTTTTTGGGGTTAGGTGTTAAGTCTTATTCTCTGTTTTGCCTCTGTTTTGCCATTGGGACCCTTAGGGATTCTCTTTGTATGCTACTTACATCTTCATTAATAATATAAGCTTTTTCTAGATCTAAAACCCAAAAAAAAAACAAAAAAAAAAAAAAAAAATTACCATCATTCTCATGTTTTTCTTCCAATCCTATATCCTGGTTATTTTCAGTTGGGTTCATACAGTTTTTGCCATAAGGAAATATGCTAGGAACAATCCCAACTTTGCAAGAAGCTGTCGGGAACCTACATGCCTAAGTAAAGAAACACATCATTAAGTACATCACCAAATCCTAAACTATTACAAACCCCAATTCTTGAAGTAGTAAAATTTTACTACTTCATTGTAAAATTTATTTCGTAAAGTAGTAAAATTGTAAAATTTATTTCGTAAAATAGTAAAATTTTACTACTTTATTGTAAAATTTACTGCTAAAGTAGGAAAACTACTTCAGAAAGTAGTAAAATTTTACAGTTTTATGAGTATTACGTTAAATTGTGTCAAGTAGTAAAATTTTACGATTTTAATTTTTTTAATAATTACCTAATCAATATGGATAATTTTTTGAAGATGTCGACGAGTAGGTTCCAAAAATATAATTTTTTTTTAAAAAAAAACGGATATGTATATTATAAGTTTTTAAAAATTATAATACTACAAAGTTAAGTTAGTTACATAGGATGCCCTTCAAAACAAAAAAAAGGAGTGCCCTTAGTAATAATAAGGGTAAACAAGGATTTTCAAAAAATGTGTGATTAATTGATAAATAAGTTTAGTTTCATTGATAATTGACTTAGAAAAACTCATACTTGATTAATTTCCAATATTTTATAAAAAAAATGGACTATTCGCCAACTTCCTCATATATATATATATATATATAGATATATGAGGAGGGTTCCGTTGACACCTTGTGTAAAACTTTTTACACTTACACCCGTCAATATCTTTTTACAGAAATCATATTTCGTCAATCCAACCGTTAAATTGCATACTCCTATCATACACGTCATGCATGTGAAATTTCAAGTTAATCGGATATTGGGAAGTGTTTCATCCGTAAACTTACATTTCTTTTAATAAATAAAAATTTAATTTTGAGCACTTTATGGATGATGTAGCTCCTAATCTTCGATTAATTTGAAATTTGGCATGCATGACGTACATGACAAGAATATGTAATCTAATAGTAGGATTAGCGAAATATGATTTCTATAGAAAGATATTGACAGGTGTAAGTGTAAAAAGTTTTACATTAGGTGTCAACGGAACCCTCCCCTATATCTATATATATATATATATATATACTAGTTAGTGCACACGTGCGTTGCACGTGAACTATTTTCACTATAATTATTTACATATTTATTTATGTTAAAATAAATATATAATTGTTGTACATAGGTCATTTTTCCTTGAGGGTTCGCCTAACATGTCGGCTTTTGGGTTTAGTCCCAAGAATCATTTCGCTTATTTTAATATTATTTAGTCTATTTTTTGTAAAATCTATCTTATAATGAGATCACAAACATTCACTCTCACAATCACAATCACGACTATTAATTATTCCCATTATCACAATTATAGCCATTAATTTCACAGACGGTCAAAACTCGTTTTCTCACTCACCATAAAAATCCACGATGTGGCGAACACCTTCCTACCACGTTTCTCTCGACCAATCATACTCCCATCCCCTCTCATTTATAGCCACTTTGCTGACCAATCCTCTCCTCTTCATGTTCCCTCTCTCTATTTCTTATTGTCAAAATTACCCAATCTTATAAACAAACCCAAGCTATTTTCTCTCAATCATACTTTTTTCTGTCATGAACAACTATTAAGATTTAATGATGATCTTTGAATTCTTCTCCTCTTCTATTTTTTTTTTCTAAGTGTGTGTTTGTGTTTTTCATTTTAAAAATTTGCTAACAATTTCCACTAATTTCACTCTCTTTGTTTTGTTTTTTCTTTGAATTCCTTTGTTTATTCGGTGCTATTGTCGTCCACCATAAAAGGTATGATCTTTGCAAGGTAAACTTGTTCATAAATAGGTTCTTTTTTTTAAAACAAAACTGATCTCTTAGAATATAGTTTTTCTGATTTTTTTAAATTGGTCTTGTTTTCTTATGGCGTCATTATCTACATTTTGGTTTTTTTTTTCTTTTTTTTCTTTTTTTGAGTTCACACAGATATTGAAAAAAAAGTGAGTTTTCTATACTTATAATTTTTTTTCCCCTAACGTTTAGTTTCTTCTATAATTTTTTTTTCTCCCCTCACATGATTATCAATCTATATATATAAGCAAGCAGGATTACAAAGTTTCATTTTTTTTCTTCCCTTCACATGATTATCAATCAATATATATACATAAAGTTGAATTGGTCATTCAAGCAAAGATTGCAAAGTTTAATAAGTAAATAAATTACCACTAAATTCCCATAGACACCCTTATGCTTACTATACAAAACAAGAATTGCCCTCACGCCGTGCAACTGTAGTCTCAAGAAACTCTTGACCCACGCCTTTTGGATGAGCTCGTTTCTTTCGTCCACAGTCCATAGATATATTGCATGTTGTCAATCCAACAACTTACACAACCTCACCTTTCTTCAAGTAGTTCTTACCTAAATATAGTTTAAGGCATGAGACTTGATTCGTCCTCAAACTCTTCTTATCGTGGACTGTCTTCTTCTCCATCCTCTTTTCTTGAGTTTGTCACCTTTATTTTCCCTTCTGCATGTTTTAGGGTTTTAAGATTTAATACGTTTAGTATTATATATGTTTGAGAGTTTATCTCAACTAAAGGGTACTTTTTCTCTTAATTGGTTAAATATGGGAGTAAATAAGTATTTAAAATTTAAAATAAGGATGGATTGGTTAATCAAAAGTTTTTGTAAGATATAAACTTTTATAGGTAGTATAGATATACGAATTATAGTTTCCGTTTCCTTAGAACTCCTATTTGGGTTTGGTTTTATTTAATTATTATAAGAATTATAGTTTTCTTAGAATTCTTATTAAGGTATGTGTTTTATATTGCTATATTTCCTATATATGGAGAAGGGTAGTTGTGTATTTAAAAATTAAAATAAGGGTATATTAGTCAATCAAAAGTTTTTCTCACATTCATCTTTTTATAGGTAGTATAGATATATATATATATTTCCTTAATTACTGCAGCAGGAAAACTCCAAAAACATGCAGTTATGCATAATATTGGTTCATGGAGGAATGACTCTTGTATGAGTTATTGTGCCACCACCCCGTTGTGGTATCCAAGCTTAGTTTTCAAGTTTATATATTAGAGATACGAGCTCATATAAACAAGAGAGAGAGAGAGAGAGAGAGAGAGAGAGAGAGGGGCTGAATTATTGAAGGACAAGTTTTAGCTATGGGGGGAGGCTATTGTCATCACAAAATTCCTTTCCACCCCCAATTAGTTCACATTTTTTAAGGTTTTATGAAAAATATAAAAGGTTTTTATAAAAACTTATCATGTTATCTACTAAAAACTATCATTTTGAACAATTTTGTAAAAGAAAGTTTTTCCAAAATCTATTGTTTAAGTAGATTGTTTGGCCATTTTTCAAAAAACATTATGTAAAAACAAAATAGAGATTGTAAATGGCAAAAAAATCCACTTAAATGAAAGATTTGAGGGAAAAAAAAAAAATTTTCTACAGAGTTATTTAAAATGATGTTTTCTAATGGATTGTATTGCTAGTTTAATTTCATGAAAACCTTTTATGTTTTTCATAAAATTTTAAAGAGTATAAACTAAATGGGGGTACAAATAAACTTTTGTGATGGCAATAGCCGAACTTGGATTCAATGCTAAGTTGACAAATTAAACTTAACATCATGCCAAGCTAATCTACACCCTTGAATGAGAGATTGGATGGCTTGGATTAAAAGTTGAAAATGTGCTATTGAAATGACCAAAATGACCTCATTGGGCAACTTTTTCAACTTTTAATCCAAACCATCCAATCTCTCATTCAAGGGTGTGGATTAGTTTGGCATGGTGCTGAGTTTTATTAACTCAACATTGAATCTAATTCCGCAATAGCCCACCTCTTTAGCTATTTTAATGTTCAATAGCTTTGGTGGGACAGGACGCGCGTTTGTGTTTTAAGGAATGGTGGTGGACTGGGTAGTAGGCAATTTGAATGTTTTAATAAGGTTATTTTGGCCAAACTCGACCGGAAGTCGAAGTGAGCATCTCCCTTCATTCTAGGCATTTTTCTAAAACCAAAGTAATATTTTTAGCCTCCTAAAGTACAAAAAAGCTACTAGTAAAATTTGGCATTCATGATCGGATCATGCAAATTAAATTGTGAAAGTCCTTTTCTAATTAAAAGGCAAGAAAAGGACCTGAAAATGGAAGAACCCACCCCTACACAGTTGCTCGAACACACCACTCGTAGGTGGCTTACCAATCAACTGGGCCTTATAATTGGGATTGTTTGTTGTTCAATTTGAACCTTAAAGGTTCTAGCATGCCCACAAAACTGAAAATTGGTCACAAACTTTAAGAGAGAGTTATTCACACCTTCATCTATCTTTATCTTACACCTACTGTTAAGATGTAACTAAGGTATTATCAATTTTCATTTATTACAATCACTAGTCATTGGATAAAAGTACAGGTATACCCATCAAACAATGCAACCAATTAAAACAGTTTTTCGAAATCGGTTAGGGCATGTTTTGTTGCCTAATTCAAAATTAAACAATTCAAAAAATTTTACATAGTATTGAAGGCACATTCCATAAGCTTGTATTAACAAATTCAGGAAAATAATAGCTATCATCACAAATAAGAGTGACAATTCATAATAATGGTATTTCATGAATGAGTCCTCCTCTTATGAGGTTAACCGAACCTAACTTTGCGTTAGGTCACTTCCAAAACTATATATGTGATTTATATTTTACGAAACCAACCCTTTTATTAGATAGTCTTATCATGTAGGTGATGCATGCCAAAAATTAAATTAATCCAAGATTAATTGCTATTTGATCCAAAACTTACATTTTTTAAACAATAACAATCGCTCATTTTGGATATTTATGAATAAAGTAGTTCTTAATCATGGATTAAATTGGATTTTGGTATATATGACGTTCATGTGAAGTAGATCTAATCTAACAGTTGGTTTTGCAAAATACAAATCAGAGATAGAGTTTTGGAAGGTGACCTAACTTAAAGTTAAGATAGGTTAATCTCATAAGAAGGGGACTCTTTCATGAATTCCTTAAAATTGATTTTACAATATTAACTATAATGACAATTACAACATTTTAAAATATTCTAATTTTAGGTGATGGATTTATATCTTCAATCATATCTAAAATTTCTTGACCTATTTAATTTTGAATTAGACAACCAAACATGCCCCTTAGACAACTGATCTAATGGCCCATGTAGAAAACAAAGACAAAAAAACAAAAAAATATTAAAAAATTTCTTTCAATGAACACTAAATGAAATGGGATTTGTGCTATTAAAATAAGTTATGTTGTAAAGAGAAATTCACCTCACTACAACCGTGTCATTAGTTGAGCCAGCCAAAACCAGGTTCGTCAACGCGGCTTGCTTCATCATAACTACTGTAGAATATCTGATGGTATTGGACGGGGCACATTGGATGGACACCCCCGCCTGCCGAACAATGGAAAAATGATTATTGTTTGGAGAGGAAAAAAATTTGTGTCCCCTTCTGAAAATATGTGAAAGGTGACTTGCACCAAAGGCACAATTGAAAAATGCCTGGATGGTTCCCGATTGAATTAAACTAAACCAAAGAGACAAGAGGGAGATTGGTGAGCTTTTAGACTACTATTCTTTTTCTCCGTCAAGTTTGAAAATATGTGAAAGGTGACTTCCACCGAAGGCACAATTAAAAAATGCTTGGATGGTTCCCAATTGAATTAAACTAAACCAAAGAGACAAGAGGGAGATTGGTGAGCTTTTAGACAACTATTATTTTTCTCCGTCAAATTTGAAAATATGTGAAAGGTGACTTCTTTTTTGTCTTTTTCTTTTTGGGTATGTGTGAATGGTGGCTTCCAGCAAAGGCACAATTGGGAAGCGCTGGGATGCTTCCTCATTGAATTAAACTAAACCAAATAAAGAAAGTGGGAGACTAGTGAGCTTTTAGAATAGTAGTAGGAAGTTGTATAGTATTCTCTTCATTCTACAAAGATAGGTTATTTTTGCTATTTTTTCTGTTTTAAAATATTTGTCCATTTTGAAAAATCAAATTATAATTTTTTTTGAACTTTCTTATACCACCCTTTGTTATTTCAATAATTACTTGCAATACAAAACCTAACACCAAGTTGGAGAGGGTACTTTTGGGAAATGAAATTTAATAAATGAAAAGTCAATGCAATGATGACTTTTTTTAAACTGTGTTTTGTTAAACTTGACCTATCTTTGTGAGACGAAAGGAGTAGTAGAACTATGGAAGCCCTTAGACCTCTCCCTAACCTATAGATGATCAATTCCACTGTGTTACTTTGGCCATCAACAACCATCTCACCACTGACATATCCAGGCTTAAAAGATTTGACTTATATCCAGAAACCTGAAAACAAAAAACTGCTAGATCCTGTGTAGAAAGCCGTATCAAAATTTTCATGGCTACATTATACTTCTAGAAGTGTTAATTGGGTCTTCTACTCTCTCCGTAGTCTTTTTGGTGGGTATGTTTGATCAAATTGTATGAGAGTATGGACCCAATTGTCTTTTATGACAAAATAATCCTCTACAGTTTGAACCCATTACAAACCCTAAGGCCTCACTCATTTGTTTGGTCGGAATAGGGGTAACCAGAATGGAATATTATTACGAGAGAGAGAGAGAGAGAGAGAGAGAAAGAAAACATAATGAGGGATAAAACCCTTGTATTGAATGTGTATTATACATGTACATGAGGGACAAAACCTTGAATTTGTAAAAAGAGGGCCCATACAAGGGGGAATAATACTGGCATATTCTAAGAATAATACTAGTGTATTCCAATAATAGATGTTGAGAATATGCCAAGGTATAATTGTACAATACAGGTAAGTATATTATGCTCTACAGTACACGGTAACAAATATAATGAGTATCCTTTACTCTCTTCTCCTTTCCTCTCTCGTTATAGTTTCTTTCTCTCTCTCATTGTGGAACCTCAATCACCATTGAAATTTCATTTCATTCCAATTCTTCCTATTCCGGTCAAACAAATGAGCCATAAGAGATACTCATCGACACCTTCCTCCATCCTTATCATATACCAACTATATAATGAAGGTGTTGTCAATTAATTCCAATTAATGAAGCATGTCACTGATCGTCAAATAGGAATATAGGCATGCTTATCAAACAAAGTAATCTTTCAAAAACGATAAGACGATTGATGCAATGGCTCACACTGTCACACTAGGAAAAATTCTTTCAATGAGCACTAGATGAGCCCTGCATTTAGGACGGTTAAAATAAGCTATGTTGTAAAGAGAAGATCACCCCATTACAACCCTGTTATTAGTTGAGCCAAGCAAAGCTAGGTTCCTCAACGCGGCTGGCTCCATCGATCATAGCAACTATTGTAGAGTATCTGATAGTATTGGACCGGGCACATTGGATGGAAAATGGTTATTGTTTGGATTTGTTTCCCAAATGACAATAGAAAACGGACATAAAGAAAAAATAATAATTTGTTGACTTTTAAAATGTGTGTCCCCTTCTGAAAATATGTGAAAGGTGACTTCCAGCAAAGATTGGGAAATTGCTGGGATGCTTCCTCATTGAATTAAACTAAACCAAAGAAAGAAAGTGGGAGACTAGTGAGCTTTAAGTATAGTAAGTAGTGGGAAGTAATACTTAGGCCATATTTGTTTAGTTGGAATAGAATGGATATATGGAACGGAATCTCATTCTAATTCATTCCAAACAGCATGTTTGGATGAGGTAATTTGAATGAGAATGAAATCAACAGTGTGTTTATATAGCTATTTCAAATCCCTTTCCATTTCATACTACTTTAAGCATACAATCAGATTTCATTCTCATTCATTTCATTTCAGCTAAACAAACATGGCCTAATAGTAGAACTGTAGAAGACCCTAGACTTCTTCCTAACCTGTAGATGATCAATACCACAGTGTTACTATGGGCATCAACAACCATCTCACCACTGACATATCCATGCTTAAAAGATTTGACTTATAGCCGGAAACCTGAAAACAAAAAATGCTAGATCTTGTGTAGAAAGCCATATCAAAACTTTCATGGCTACATTATACTTTCACTAATGGCAGAAGTGTTAATTGGGTCTTCTACTCTCTCCGTAGTCTTTTTGGTGGGTATGTTTGATCAAATTATGTGAGAGTATGGACCCAATTATCTTTTACAACAAAATAATCGTCTACAATTTGAACCCATCACAAACTTTAAGGCCTCACTCGTTTGTTTTGTCGGAATCAGAGTCTCATATAGTTTCAATGAGCACTAGATAAGCCCTGCATTTAGGACCGTTAAAATGAGCCATATTGTGAGAGAAGTTCACCCCTCTACAACTCAGCCAACCAAAACTCAGTTCTCAACTTTAAAAATATGTAAAAGTGACTTCCAGCAAAGACACAATTGGGAATTGCTTGGATGCTTCCTAATTGAATTAAAAACTAAACCAAAGTGAGAAAGGGGAGAGTGGTGAACTTCTATTATAGACTACTATTAATTCTACCTTGATGCATGTGTCCGTGTAACACACTTTTCGGAAGGGCTCAAAGGTCTTTTGAAAGTAGAAAGTTATTTCATACATTTTAAGAATGTTTAGTGGGCTATTCAGAAGGCCTTTCAAACAAAATGATTTTTATTAGAAGTCATTTTAACTAGAAGTTACTGTGAATAGCTTTGGGAATTGAAGTGCTGATTGTGGAAAGGTAAAAACCTCTTCAAGTCATCTTTTAAATTTTAATGCAAAATTAAAGGACTTCTAAAATGTGTGGTCACCCAACACCAAACGGAAGGCTTGCTGCTTTTCGTCTTATGTAGAATTGTGGAAGCCCAGACAAAAAATGTACCAATACTAGACCTTGCCCTACACCCATCGATGAGTCTATTACCAATAGCATTGTGTAACTTTGTGCAACAACAACCATCTTACCACTAACATATCCAAGCATAAAAGATTGGCTTATAGCAAGAAACCCGGTGGCTAAAAATGGTAAACTTTTTGCAGAAAACCACATCAAACATTCTCGGAAATAAATTGACAACATTATACGTTCGGCGGTGGCAGAAGTGAATTAGGTCTTCCATTGTCTCCATGCTCTCTTTGATGGGTAGGTTTAATCAGTAGGTGAAAAATTGTCTTTTACAAACAATTACTAGCCCAAAAAGATGGGCACCTTATATCGGCAAAGAGTTTAAAGAGTCTTTTAATGCGTTATTACTAAAACCATTTTCTTAAATAGGGTTATTGCTAATTTTTCTAAAAGAGAAATCACCAACTTCATAGATTTGCATAGAAATTTCAAAGAAACGTAGTGACGTAGCGTACGGTTTGTATGGGTAAGAAATGTCAAATTTAATGTGAAGAAATGGGTGGTTACAGTTCACTTACAGGGGCAAGGGCCGGCCTTAGTTGACTGACATGACAAAAAGCTCGCTGCTTTCCATCTTATGTAGGAGGCACCGCATGAGGACAGACTAATAATTCAAAGTGGGAACGCTAGACCTCGCCCTAAACCTGTACTTGACCAATACCATAGCATGTGTTACTGTGGGGCATGGGCATCAACAACCATCTCACCACTTGCATACCCAGGACTTAAAAGGATTGACTTGTATATCTTGTTGGGAGAAATTAACCTTTTCTACCACACACACAGCGATTAACAAGAAAAGAAAGAAAGGATTGAAGAAGCAAGAACACAGAAATTTACGTGGTTCCCTCTAGTTGAGGTACGTCCACGGCACACACACAATTTCACTATGCTCTGAAGCGAAAAAGAGAATATAAGATACAAAGTCTTCTGACGGCCAGCCCCCTTAAATAACACCCGTACTAATTAGGGTTAACATAAAACCATAGGAAAATACCTAAAATACCCCTACAAAAAAGTACGAAAAAGTTGTATGGCGGGCCGTGCCTTCGGCACGGCGGGGGTCTTCGACCCCCTCGGGGGGCTACGCCCCCCGAACCGCCCGGTCAATCCTGCTGACCAATATCATCAGACTCCACATACCACAACATATCTAACATTCTAACTCAAAATGCTAGAGTTCATGTGGAAATCCATATCAGAACTTTCCTGGAAATTAGTTGTGTTTGTTTAATAATAAAATCCACTGTGAAATAATTAGTCATGGCAGATGTGAATTATGTCTTTTACTCTCACCATAGTATCTTTGATGGATAGATTTAATAACAAAAGATTCCAGACAATTAATCCCTGGTGGGCACAAACAATCTTCCCGTTCCATGTATACCAAGCAATTACAAGATAAAGTTCACAAGATGACCTACTAGCCTTGAAGGGGTAACGAAAGTTAAATCTAAAATGTCCTACTTGGCAAAAAAACCCTAAAACTAATCTGTCCACCCCCAAGGTTGTGTTTTTTAAGTGTTATAAAAGTAAAGTCATAGTCATATACGGAGTAGAGTTTTATTTTGGATCAGCTAACATTGTACGGATTGGACTTGTTTCCCAAATGACAAAAAGAAGAAAAAAAAAAAAAAGAAAAGAAAAAGGGAAAAATGATTTAAACTTCTTGTTCCCTACTGGTAAATTTCAGTTCAGCTGGAAAATACGTCACAGGTGACTTCCAGCTAAGGCACAATTGGAAATTGCTTGGATGCTTCCTAATTGAATTAAAGGTAAACCAAAGAAAGAAAGGATAGACTTGTAAGCTCGATCATATTAGACTACTATAAATATTCTATCCGTCTGAGAGTCTGATTCACTCTACCAAGGAATTCGAAACACACCCAAGTTTGTAATTTTTCCATTTGCTTCACATGACGACCCAAAATCCATCTTCTTCTTCTTCTTCTTCTTCGGCCTCTAAATGGATTTACGATGTCTTTGTGAGTTTCCGAGGCGAAGACACACGCAAGACCTTCACCGACCATCTCTACACGGCTCTGAACCAGAAAGGATTAATTCATACCTTCAAAGACGACGAAAAGCTTGAGAGAGGAAAAGAAATTTCGCCAGAACTCCAAAAAGCAATTGAAGAATCGAGGTTTTCTCTGATCGTTTTGTCGAACAACTATGCTTCTTCCAAATGGTGCTTGGAAGAACTTGTGAAGATCCTTGAGTGCAAAGGGACCAGAGGACAGACGGTTTTGCCGATTTTCTACAACGTGGATCCGTCGGAAGTAAGAAAGCAGACGGGGAGTTTCGCGAAGGCGTTTGCTAAATACGAAGAAGAAGATTTCGAGGGGAAGGATGAGAAGCTGCAGAAGTGGAGGGCAGCTCTAACGGAGGTGGCCGATTTATCTGGTTGGGATTTACGCAATACTGCAAATGGGTATATCGTTTTCAACTTAAATCTCTTTTGCTTACTATTATTTACTAGTTTAGATGTTAAACTATCTCATCTAGTGCCATGTCTTATTTCAATAGGTGTGTGGGATTTATGGAGATTTTGATTTTGACTTTGTGTTGACTTAGTGTAGATACGTATATGAGTGTAGGCATGTTCTCCTTTCGTTTGGCAAAAAAAAAAAAAAAAAAAAAAAAAAAAAAAAAAAGATAATATCTAGACTATAGAAAATATTTCCATAGGTGGATTTTTTTCGTTGTTGTTATTATTATTATTATGATTATTATTTTATTTAACAAGGGTTTTCAGGGCTTCTCCTGATTAATCTCTCGGACACGCACAATTCCCTTGGTCCACATGCATCGGATAATTACTAGACCTTTCAAGTGTGAGACGCTTTTAGAAGATTTCGAACACTCGATCTACGCTTCCTAAGGTTCTTATCAAGACTCGGCTTGCCACTAGATTAATAGGTGGTAGTTAGATAAGATATCTAATAACTTATTAAGCAATGATCCAGTTTTGAAAAATTTAAACCTCTAAAAAGGCATGACTTACAATAATCTCCATACAATTCCCTAAGTATACATGCCATGTAATCATTAATGATATAAGACAAAGAACCATCATTTTTTGATGAGATCCAATTTAATATGTCTATTTACAATAAACTAGATATGGCACACGTGTGTTGCACATGAATATTATTTAAATAAAAAAATTTATAAATATTTAAAATTTAAAATAAGGATGTAATGGTCAATCAAAAGTGTTTCTAAAGTATAAACTTTTATAGGTAGTATAAATATAATATAATTTAATATGTGATACAAGAGCATCTTTGAGGGAGGTAGCAAAAAAAAAAAAAAAAAGTAACAAATTTGTCTTTTGCTACCTTACGTGGGCTGTGGCAATTTGCTACTTCAATTTGATATGTGCATTCTAAAGGGAAGTAGCAAACATAATTATTTTATTTTTATTTTCTATATTTTATATTTTTGATGCTTTCAAATATTATTTAATTTATTTTTTTAATAAGTGAAATTGATCCCTCATAATATAGTTTTTCTTACTTTTTCTATAAAAAAAATTCTCAATTTTATTTTTATATGGTATCATCATCTACATTTTTTTTTTTTTTTTGTTCATTTAGAGATTGAAAAGTGAGTGGAGATCGAGATTTTCATTTTATTTTTTTCCTTTTTCCTTTCCCCCCTCGCTTCCCATCAACAACCAAATTCAAGCAAAATAATAATAATAATTATCATATATCATATACATATATGACCCATTCTAACAATTTCCACGTTACAAGCAAAACACATCAAGGGTTTTCCTAGTCTACCCAAAATCCTCGAAAACAACCACCCCCAACCACAAACAAATTCAGCATTATATGAATTCTTACAAAATTTCAAGAAATACATAATAAAAGTATAAAACACTCACGCAATAGCCCCTTGAGATCCGGTATCGTCTCCATATATCGTCTCTATGATGTGGATATTTGGTTTGTGACTACGCTGGGAAGTAAGTGTGCCTCTAATAGGTCATTCTCGTTTGCTAGAGAATGAGAAGAAGAGATACGAAGTCAACGTGTTTTAGAATTATATGTATAGTATTAAATGGAGTATTTGATTTAGGGTTTCCTTTGTATTCCTATTTGTGCTTTATATATTAAGGTATGTGTTTTAGAATTATAGTTTCTATATTGCTATATTTCCTATATATGTAGAAGGGTGGGTAGTTGTGTATTTAAAAATTAAAATAAAGATATATTAGTCAATCAAAAGTTTTTCTTACATTCATCTTTTTATAAGTAGTACAAATATAAATTTAACCATATTAGGTAAACCTCAAGAGGTAGATCAAGGATTCACAAAAATTATGTCTCAAGAATCGGGATTTATTGTTAATTGACAGTGAAATGGATGATATAGCCTTACCGAATTACTCCAGCTAGCCAAAGGTTAGGAAATCTTTATTGGCTCAAATATATAAATAAACCTTTGTTTGATGAGTTATAAACGTTTAATGATCTCATCTTTCAACCTATTAACTTATTTGATGATCTCATGGAGACATTTATTTTCTTTCAAAAATTTTGAAAATTGCTTCACCATTCATGGAATTTAAGAATTAATACAATACGATTTTTGACGCATGGATTGTTACCTTAAAAATTATATATATCTATATTTATATTACTTATAAAAATTTGCATCTCAAATTTTTTTTTGATTAACCATTACACCTTTATTTTAAATTTTAAATACTCATTTGCCCTTTCTTTAATTGAATTACACACTACATATACATAAATAGGAACAGAAATTCATCCTAAAATTCCTAAGACCCTAACAGATAAATAGGATCAGTAACACAGCCAATCAATTGCATCTTCTATCTTCTTCTGCAACTGCGTCTTCTATATTCTTCTGCTTTGTGTGGTCTGTTTTTTTTCAATAAACTTCAGCCATGTAATCTCTGTTTCAATAATCTAAATTTTTTTTTCCTGCTTGAACAAAAACCAAAGAAAACCCAACTAAAGAGAAACCAAGAAGAAAAAGAAGCCATGAACGAATGCACGAAACCTAGATAAACAGGAGAGAGATAGTATGATGTGTAAGTTTGCAAAGTCTGTTTGATTCTCCAAATCAATAAAAAAGACAAAAAATAAACTTACAAAACCAAGCAAAACAAAACTAAACAAAAGAGAAGAAGAAAAATCAAATCATCCCAATCAGTTATGTACCATAAAGAAGAGTGCTTTGGAGATCTACGTCAACCACCGATTTCATCGCACAATTTTAAAGAATACATACTGGAAAAAAAAAAATTGTAGAAGATATACCTCAGATAAAATCCACAGATCAACGGCAACCACTGATCGGCGGAGATCAAAACCTAGCCGCCTCACTTAAGAGAGAGAAAATAATATCTGAAAGCAATCCGGCCACCTCACTTAAAAGAATTTTTTTATGTGGTCAAACAAAAACTACTTCGTATAAGAATCATGGGATGTTCTTTACTTATAAAAAAAAAAGGTATATTCTTTTTTGGGGGATTTGGTCACTAGTCAAGAAACTACATCTTATTTGGCAATTAGTCACCTAACTTTTTTCCTAATTCAATTAGTCCATTTTACTTTTTTTTTGAAAAAAAAACCCCTGATTTACTAACTAATCTACACCTATGCCGTTCCTTCAAAACACAAAACCCGTTCTACAGACGGCTTGTGGGTTTGTCTTGGTGATTCAGAGGTGGGGTGCTCGATGGGGTTTTCGACGGTGATCCTTGTAGCCATGAGGAAATTTCCATAGAAACACTCCTCCTAATCGGATAGATCTCACTCCAAATCTGATGGATCTTATAGCCGACGAAGCTCTAGATCTCTTGCTCCTGCTCTTCTGGCTTGTTGCTGTTGTTAGGTGAGTTCTGTCTCAGAAGACAGCCGATCTGTGTATGGAAGTAGCTGCTAGCTTCACTTGAGCTCCCGCCCAGGGATTGTAGTAATTTTGTTTTTAACTTAAACTAAAAAGTCAAGGTTTTGGTGTAAAGGATATAAATCGATCGTCTTTTCTTCTACTGAAAGGGGTGCCCAACCTTTTAGAAAGGGGTAGTTCCCTAACAGCAGGATTAGCTTCTCGAGAATGTATCCTAGGGTTCGTTCTTCTCTCATAACTTAATAAAGAAAGCTAAAGTCAAAAAGCAATCCTCCTACGTTCCAACACCTATGAAGTCATCTCTCTTCAAAATGTTCAATTGATTGGCACATGGTTCCACCCTTAGGCAATGAAGCAGTTGTGGAAGGCAACATGGGTGGTGTAGAACAAATAGGCATTAACATCGATGATGAACTGAGAGCCAACGAACTCATCCCCATCTCATCCAATCCACTGGTTGTAAAAGACTTGGTAAAGTAGTAAAATTTTACTACTTCATTTTAAAATTTACTTCGTAAAGTAGTAAAATTTTACTATTTTTACTCTAAAATTTTACTACTTTGTAAAGTAGTAAAATTTTGCTACTTCACTATAAAATTTATTAATTCGTCAAGTAGTAAAATTTTACGGTTTTAATTTTTTTAATAATTACCTAATCAATATGGATCTTTTTTCGAAGATGCCAATAAGTAGGTTCCAAAAATATGATTTTTTTAAAAAACGGATATGTATATTATAAGTTATAAGCTTTTAAAAATTATAATACTAAAAGGTTAAGTTAGTTATATAGGGTGCCCTTAATAACAAAAAGGGAGTGCCCTTAGTAATAATAAGGGTAAACCTGGCATTTTTTAAAAAAGTGTGACTAATTAATAAATAAGTTCAGTCTCCTTGATTAATTGACTTAGAAAAACTCTTACTTGATTAATTACCAATATTTTACCAAAAAGTGGATTAATTGCCAATTTCCCCTTCTTTTTTTTAAAGTCTTAACGACCTTTTATATGTGGTTAGAAAAAAACTTGCGTGTGAAAAAGTTTTACAGCAAGAACTGTACTAATATGAAATAGGAAAATTAAAATTATTATTTATAATATTTCTAAAAATTTTCAATTATTATGTTTCTTTTGCACATTGTTCAATTTCATGATTTTATAACTATCAAGAAATTGTATAAGGTCACACCTCTTCTTCAAAAGTTAGGTCCTTTTGAAGGATGAGTGTGAGTTAATCTTATGAGCTTTTTTTAGGTTTTTTTTTTTTTTTTTTTTTTTTTTTTTTTTTTTTTTTTTTTTTTTTTTGTCTATGTCACATATGTAGACTTCCTTATTTATGTGTTGTTGTTGCATGAGTATTTAAGCGTGTTTTGCAAAAAAAAAAAAATTGAAAATGTTTGGAGGTATAAGGTCTCACACAACTAGCCAAGGTTGCCTTTAGGAATATATCAGGGTTCACCTCTCCTTCAAGAGTTAGGCTCTTTTGGAGGTTGAGTGGGGTTAACCTTACAGGCTCTTGGGTTCTCTTCTGATCTATGTACGTCACATATGTGGATTTTTTCATTTGTGTGTTGTGTGTTTGAAGGTATAAGAAATGTTTTAGATTTACATGGGTATTTTTGACATTCTATATTGGAACATTTTTTTTACACTGACGCACATAAGCTGCAAATATCAAAAAAGGTTAAGATTCCACCATCTAACTCCCATTTTGTAAACCAAATTATAATCCTATAGATAACCATATTTTTTAAATAAATAAAAAAACCCTCTCTTATTATTTAATTTACTCATACTCTATTTCAAATTAATTGTTTTGTTTGAAAAGATACATTTTTTTAGATAATCCTCTTAATTGCTTTCAAACCAACATTTAAATTGCCTTTCAAATACATAGTACGATTGAGGTTGTTTTGTCCATATCATATAATTAGTATAATGGATATGGGAATTTTGGGGAATTAATTAAAATAAAGTCTTTGACTTTAATATTAGGACAATAATTTTGAAACAACCCAAAATGGAAGGGAAGACAATTAATATGAAACAGAGGGAGTAAATAAAATGAGAACCTCCCAATCCCATAAATACTAGTTTTTAAAAATAGAAAGACAAAATATTTACCTGTAATATATTTATAAATCTTTGAATTTTCTTTGAATGGTTTATATCATCTGAAAATTGATTTTCAATATTTCTACTTATAATTTACTCTAATTTTTGGAATTAACCACGTGCAATGCACGTGTGTACTAACTAGTAATAGTAAATTACAAGAAACACCCTTAAAGAAAAAATTGATACAATGTCCTCCTTCGGCTAAGTTTCAGGTGAAAAATTGAGTAGAAATTTGATTAAAAAAACACTATAGGAATAGGTGAATATTGAGCACGGGATCAGAGAGAGATACAATTTTTTTTTCACTCAATTTTCACCTAATTTGCCTCATAGTTATGTGAATTTAGAAAGTTTCATGGGGTTATTAGGATTGTATTGACATCATAATGGAGTTTAGAAAGTCGTGTGAGACTACGTGTCCAAGGAGAGTCAAATTGTGTCTAGAAAGCTTTGTGAGACAATTAGGATAAAACACTATATCTCTCTCACGTGCTCAATGTTCACCTATTCTTATAGTGTTTTTTATGTCCTGCACACGTGAAGCCAATTTTCAGGATTTGCACCCCCCCTGTGCGCACATCGTACGCTCACGACACGCCCGACTAAGTCAATTTTCAGACCCCAATCCCGCAAATCACTCGATTGGGCTCCGTCTCATGCGTACGTGGGGACTTCCTACATCTCCCCACATGATACCGTATACAATAAGTGGAGTACTATATAAGCCCACTAAAACTCTCTTACTTTTCCAATGTGGGACAAGATGTCATCACACTCAAGTACAAAACTTTTTTATAAAAACCTTTGATTTTTGAAATACTTATTTTATACTTAAAATACAACAATTGCTAGTTCGTGGGGGTGGTGGTGGTAGTAGCAACGATGATGGGTGTGGGTGGTAGTGGTGGTGATGATAGGTGCTAGGTGTGGTCGTGTTGGTGTAGATGATAGGTAACGGATATGGGTTGATGAAATGACATCTGTTGCTATCACAATAACAAATCATTGGGAATTAGATTACCTACCTCAAAACTTAGACACATTTCTTGATATCGCTACAATATCGATCACAATCTCACAAAGCCTCATTCCGAAATGAGGATTCTAAGTAAACTTATAGGTCAAAGGTGGCAATGAGTCGAATCCTATCCATTCTCGCAAACCAAACGAGTTCGGTGCTTCAATGCTAAAAGAAGACCAAAACAATAGAATTTATTTTTTAATTATTAAAAAGAAAAAGAAAATAAGATATAATAGTTGACAATAGATAATAGAAATCAGATGAAATTAAAAGCATAAAACTACAATCAAACAATTAAGAAAATAATAGGAAGATCAATATATATTCATGCAATCATGCATGTTCCATTCAAATAGTTAGTATAACCTCAATATCTACAATATTTAGATTTTATTCACTTCCTTTTTTTTTTCTTCAAGGTCATGCTTACTCAACATAATGAAGCAATTTTTAACAAGTAATTTTATTAATTTCTTTAGGTCCAATACAATTATTTTAGTTGCCCATAATATTTTTCAAATGTAGTGAAAAGCTAAACCTTATCATTATACTTCGTTCATGTCTCTTTTTAAAATTTTAGGTTAATATGACTTACGACATGTTTATTACGTTTTATGATTGGTAGGCATGAGGCGAAATTCATCGAGAATATTGTTGAAGAAATCTGGAGTAAATTGAATCAGAATTATCCAATCTTATATGTTGCCAAGCAAGAAGTTGGAATAGATTCCCGTTTAGAGAAAATATATTCGTTGTTAGGTGTTGGGATCTGGAATGATGTTCGAATTATAGGTATTTGGGGAACTGGTGGAATAGGTAAAACAACGTTAGCAAAAGCAGTTTACAATCAAACACATGAACAATTCGAAGGTAGTAGCTTCCTTGCAAATGTTAGATCGAGAGGAGATGGCGGCCTACTTCATTTACAAAGGGAACTTCTTTCTCAAACCCTAAACGAACCAAATCTGAATATATGGAGTGAAGATAGAGGAGTCATTGTGATAAAGGAAAGGCTTCGCTATAAAAGAGTTCTCATTATTCTCGATGATGTGGATAAGCAAAACCAATTGGAAAAATTAGTTGGAAAACTAGATTGGTTTGGAGCTGGAAGTAGAATAATCGTAACAACTAGAGATAAACATTTGCTAACTACACATAAAGTCGATGGAATTTATATGGTGAAAAAATTAAACCATGGTGAAGCTCTTCAACTCTTTAGTTTGAATGCATTCGAAAAAGATCATCCAAAAGCTGACTTTCTAGAGCTTTCAAATTGTGTAGTAAATTATGCTAATGGCCTTCCGTTAGCTCTCAAAGTTTTGGGCTCCTTTCTTTGCAATAGAAGTGTAGACGAATGGAGAGATACGTTGGATAAACTACAAAAGATTCCAAACAATGAAATTCTTGCAACACTTAAAGTAAGTTATGACGGACTAGATCAAATGGATAAGGACATTTTTCTGGATGTTGCATGTTTCTTTAATTGGGAGAATGAAGATTATGTAACAACTGCACTACAAAGTTGTGGTTTCCGCGCAATTATAGGACTAAGAGTTCTGACCGAGAGATCTCTCATAACTATGTCCGTTAAGATGGTACAGATGCATGATTTGCTACGAGAAATGGGTCGAGAAATTGTTCGACAAGAATCCCCCCAAGATCCTGGAAAACGTGGTAGGTTGTGGCTTCAAGAGGATGTCTATCGTGTGCTAAAAAGAAATACGGTGAGAACTAAATATATGCATCCTTCCATTTTCATTTAAGAGGCAACAAAACTAGATAATTTTAGTAAAGCTCAATTTAATTTTGCCTCACTTATTCTCTCCTTCTGATTGTCAGGGTTTGGAAGCAGTTCAAGGTATAACCCTAAAGTCTTCAACAATGGAAAAGGTACACGTAAGCAATGAAGCCTTTACAGGGATGCACAATCTTAGACTACTCAAGTTTTCTAACGTGCACCCTTTTGGAGACTTTAATTATCTTCCTGATGAGCTAAGGTGTCTAATTTGGGATGGATACCCCTTAAAATCAATACCATCAAGATTTGATCCGAAGAACCTTGTTCAACTTTACTTGCCTTATAGTCGCATTGAATATTTTTCGGAAACCAAGGTATGGTTACTAGTTTTTTATCCCAAAAAAAAAGTACAATTATAATTAGGGTTTTCTTAACGTGTACCTTAAAAGCACATGTTAATCTGTAATTAATCACCCAATCATTGCATGGAAAATTGTGTTTTCACAATTTTCCAAGTATTTTTACATTTTTCTAAGCAACTTTCACCATTTACAATGCATTTTCATCATTTCCAATGCAATTATTAGGCTATTAATTGCAGTTTAACATTGTCTCTTAGGGCACATGTTAAGAAAACTCATATAATTAATATAATTTATTTTCCTTAAAGAATGTTTTTTTTTTTTTTTTCCTGCTGAACAATATAAAAACACACACACCAATACATGCATCTTCAATTCCTTAAAGAAAGTTATAAAAGTTTATTTATTGGAACTATTACATTCTGTTGTTACAGATTTTTGAAAACTTGGAATTCCTTAATCTCAGTCACTCCCAGTACCTTCTTGAAACGCCCGAATTCTCAAGGATGCCAAAGCTTAAAATATTGACTCTTGAAGGTTGTACGAGGTTGGTGAAGGTTCATCCATCCAATTTGGCTCTCAACAGGCTTGTTTTCTTGAATTTGAAAGATTGTAAAAGCCTTAGAAGTCTTTGGAGGAGCATTAAATTGGAATCCCTTGAAACTCTTACTCTTTCTGGTTGCTCGAAGCTAGAGAAGTTTCCAAAGTTCCTAGGGAATATGAAGCATCTATCAAAGGTTTATTTGGATGGAACTCCCATAAAAGAGCTACCCTCAGGAATTGAATACCTAACTAGGCTTGTTTTATTGAATTTGGGAAATTGCAAATATCTTGCTAGTCTTTCGAGCAGCATATGTAAGTTGGAATCTCTTGAAACTCTTACTCTTTCTGGTTGCTCGAGACTTGACAAGTTACCGGAGAACTTAGGGAATATGCAAAATTTGGTGGCCCTTTTTTTAGATGGAACTGCTATTAGACAACTACCATCCTCCATCGTACATTTGAGAAACCTTCAAGAATTATCCTTTCGTGGATGTAAAGGATCAACGTCTTATTGGTGGAAATCAATGTTCTCGTCTTGGTTTTTCCCAAGAAAAATTCCATGTTCTAGCAGTTTGATATTACCTTCTTTATCAAGTTTACGCTCTTTAAGAAGACTGAATCTTAGTGACTGTAATCTTTCAGAAGGAGCAATCCTTAGTGATATCATTAGCTTGTCCTCGTTGGTATGGTTGAATCTAAGCAAAAATAATTTTGTTGGCCTACCCGCAACTTTTGGTCAACTTAATCGCCTGAAAACCCTTTGGTTGAAGGATTGCACTAGGCTTCAAGCATTGCCACCGCTTCCATCAAGTATATGTGTAATAAAGGCTCACGGTTGCAGATCATTGGAAACATTACCATATCCATCATCGGGAAATTTGCAACTTCATCATTTGAGATTTAGCAATTGTGAAAAAATCGATGGCAACATACTTCTTCAACATATTTCTAAATTCTGTGAGATTATTGTACCCGGAAGTGAGATTCCGAAGTGGATGAATCATCAGAGCATGGGGTCTTTAATTTCTTTCAAGATGCCTCCACTTCAATATAGTACGGTTAAAGGAATCGCCCTTTGCGTTGTCTTTACACTCAAGAAGACTAATGGTTACACATTTCCCCTTGTATGCTCCTTTCGTGATGTAATTAGTAATGCCTCTTTTTCATCGTATTATCCGGGTTATTTCCCTTTGAATAGACACATCGAGTCAGATCATGTGTGGCTTAGATATTTCCCCAGTAATGAATTCCGGACCGGTAGCTTAGATGAATGGCACCATATTGAAGCTGCATTTACAACTTATGGCAAGGTTTTGAAAAAGGATATAGGCCATGGGATCGCATGGCCCCATGTGAAAAAGTGTGGGGTTCATATAATATACGAGGAAGACGATGTGCCAACGATGATACACTACAACTCTTCATTTCACCATTCGACACTAAAAGAAGAAAAAGAAGGAGAAGGAGCAGAGGAAGATATTATTACTAAACATACTAGGAAAAGGTTTGTTGAGGAGGAAGCAAGTGGAAGTCCACACCCTAAAAGGATAAGAGGAAACACGAACACAATGCTTAAACTCAAGGACAAAGAATCATCCTAGCAAGCATCGCCATCGCCATCATCACAGCTCACAAATCCTCGATCTGTGTACAAATTCAAGGGATTCAAAGAGGTGAAGGCGACCTTTCAAATTTAGATTCAAATCATTTATGGGTTGGACGGGGCTGCCTTACTTATCCAATTAAGGATTTGGTTCGACTTGGACTAATTCTCTCAACCGACGACCAATCTCAGGTCAATCTCTGATTCACTTTCTCTTTTTCATGGCCCCTGTCTCTCTCCTCTGTTCTTTCGATTTCTCTCAAATCTCTAACCCTAACCCATAGCTAATCTGAGATTTTGTATATATATATATATATATATTTAGGGTTAGATATTTGAGAGAAATCAATATATATATATATATATATATATATATATATATATTTTCTTTTCCTTAATAACTGCAGCAGGAAAACTCCAAAAACATAATATTGGTTCAACTTCCCTGCATTTTTTCCCATGTTGAGTTGAAGCGTAATCGAAATAGAGTGAAAAATATTAGGCCATTGGATCTCAACCGTGTTAAAGAGATAATTAAGCAGGCCAGGGACTGATTACCTTCTCGAGACCTTCAATTCCTCTACTGATAGGGTGATACCATAAGCACTATCGCCGCACAGGTACATTATACCCATTGTCTCCTCACTTCCTTTAGCTTCTCTAATGAACAATCTATCACTTGTTTCCTTGTCATCTCCCAGCCCTTATGGAAATTAAATTTATAAAATCATGTTGCATCTTGTTAATTTAATGTGGGTTAACTTAGTAACCCCAAGGGAAATTGGTAATGTGAACCCTTACCAAAGCCAGACCAACTAATCAGTCAAACAAGTATATTAGCTTTGAGCTGATTCAGGTCTTAAGTCTTAACTTGGATAACCTCATGAGATCACTCAAACATGCATATCTTGGTGAAACTCGCTCACATCAGCTGCATTTGAATGTGGGTTAATCTAATAATACAGTGTGAGGCTTTTTTAAGACCAGATGGGCCACTGGGATGCCAGGGCTGCTTTCTCGCCATATAGGCATTCAATCTAATGCCAAGGTTAAAATATGGGTACTTTAGATTCATTTAATTGCACGATACAGGCCAATTGTCATGGCTAATTTTATTTTCAAGATTATTCCCAAGATACTTGCTGATCGGCTAGCTCCTATTGCCCATCGGATTATTTCTCCAAACCAAACTGCTTTTATTAGGGGGAGGAAAATAACTGAGAATATTGGTCTTGCATCTGAATGTCTTAACCTTTTGGATCACAAGAGTTATGGTGGGAATGTTGGGTTAAAACTTGATATAGCCAAAGCTTTTGATACTCTGAGCTGGTCTTTTCTTGTCCAAGTTCTATCTAAATTTGGATTTAATGATAGATTTACTACTTGGATTTATTCCATCTTGCATTCTGCTAAGATCACTATTTTAATAAATGGCTCTCCATTAGGGCACTTTGGTTGTAGTAGAGGTGTTAGACAAGGAGACCCTCTTTCCCCGTTACTTTTTTGTCTTGCTGAGGTCTTAAGTAGAGGCATCACCCAGCTTGTTTCTAACAAGAAAGTGCTTCCTATTGCATCTCCTAGGGGTATTATGGCTCCTACCCATATGCTATATGCGGATGATATTTTTATCTTTTGTAAGGTTAATTCTTCATCATTACACTCTCTTATGAATTTTCTTAAGCATTATGGGCTGAATTCTGGGCAGATTGTTAACACAAATAAGAGTAGAATTTTTTATGGTAAGGGGGCTCTTCATAGAAAGCAAGTCATTCACTCTATTTTAAATATCCCTGAAGGCTCTATTCCTTTCATTTATTTGGGTGTTCCACTCTTTAAAGGCAAGCCAAAGAGAAGTCATCTGCAGATTATCGCTGATAAGGCAAAAATTAAATTGATGAATTGGAATGTGAAAGCACCATAGCTTGCAGGAAGGGTAGAGTTGATCAAATCTGTTATTTACCCAATGTTGCTTCATTCTTTTATGATTTATGTTTGGCCTTCTTCTATGATTAAGCAGGTCCAACGATGGGTCAAGAATTTCATATGGACTAGTAATATTGAATCCAAAAAACTGATAACAATTGCTTGGCATCAGGTCTGCTCTTCAAAAGCTAGTGGCGGTCTAGGGGTATGAGATCTTGCTGCTCTTAATAAAGCTGCCTTGATGAAATTGTGTTGGGATATCTTTTAACAGAATAATGAGTGGAGCAAATTCATTAAGGTCAGATTCAAACTTTCTTTGGGTTCTACGCTTTTTCCTTATAAAATTTCGTCTATATGGCATGGTTTGAAGTTGATTCTTCCAGATATTGCTCTCCATGCACAATGGATAGTTGGCAATGGTTGTTTGGTTGATCTTTGGCATGCCAATTGGTTAGGGGAGCCCTCATACAGAAGTTGTAGATTTCTAATTACATGGCTAATCATTTGCGTTGCCCTGTTCAATGTTTGATTAAAGATCATGCTTGGTGTATTCTTGACTCCTTTTATTCTGCCTTCCCACATATATCAACAGATATTTTGCAACTTCATTTGCCTCTTCAAGACTCAAATGATGTTCTCATCTAGCCTTATAGTCCCACTAGTTAACTTTCTTTTTCTGATGCCTATATTTATTTCAGTCCGCCCTACTTGTCTGTTGATTGGGCAAATCATCTTTGGAAGAATTTCATCCCTCCAAGAGTTTCATCGATAGTTTAGAAGTTATTATGTCATAAAATTCCAACGGATGATCAACTCCAAAAGAGAGGAATCCACATGGCTTCTTGTTGTAGCTTATGCAAAATGTCAAACCATATAGAGACCCCTGATCACTTGTTTTTGCAATGTAAATATGCTAGGTTGATTTGGCAGTGGATTTTTTCTGTGTTTCATATTCAATACCGTTGGGCTTCTCCTTCAATTATGGAATTTTGGTCTACCATGATGAATCAGGCCATGAGTATACAAGTATTTAACTTATGGGTCTCTGCCATAATGCTTGCATTCTCAACAATTTGGCAAGCAAGAACTACTAGAAGATTTGAGGATAAAACCCTTTCTGATAAAAGGACTTGCCTCCACATCAAAGCCTTTTTGCATGATATTGGTAAAATTTGTGGAGGCACTATGTCTAATACGCAAAATGATTTGTGCATCCTTCACTCTCTTGGTATCAAGGGTATTCCTAGGAAGGCTCCTACCATCATTGCGGTTCATTGGTACCCTCCTCCCCCAACTTGGATTAAACTCAATACTGATGGATTGGCGCAAGGTAATCCGAGTCCTATAGTGGCAGCAGGAATATTTCGTTCTTGTCGTGGATTTGTTAAAGGTGGTTTTACTTCTAATTTGGGGGTCCAAATAGCATTTTATGTAGAGCTTCTAGTTGCTTTGATTAGCATTGAGTATGCATGGCGTAATGGTTGGCACAAACTCTAGTTGGAATTAGACTCTGCAACAACAGTTGTTCATTGTCTTCAAAATCCGTCTCATATTCCTCCTTGGAGCTTACAAACCCAATGGCTTAATTGTCAAGTTTACTTGAAATCTATGGACTTTCAATGTTCTTATATCTTTAGAGAAGGCAATTGCATTGGGGAAAAATGTGCAAATCTCGGGATTTATTATTCTGGCTTCCAGTGGTGGTGGACTGCACCACAAGAGCTTTCCTCATTTCTATGTAGAGATATGTATAATCTTCCTTATTATAGGTTTAAAGCATAGTTTGGCTTTGTTCTACTAACTGGATAGTGACATTTATAAGTCACCTACACTAGTTTTCTTTGTCTTTTCCTATTGTATTCATTTTTCTTCATTTAGTAATATGTAGGGCCTTGAGCACATGATGCCGAGGGCCGGGGGGTGCCAACCTAGTTGGGATTCCTTGACTCTCCCTGATGCTTAAGGACCTTTTATTAATAAAAAAAAAAAAAAAATTTTTGCATGATATATATTGAATCCACTCTCATCAAAATGTGCTGATTTTTTTTATATGAGCATCATGCATTGATGGATTATACACTGTGTATAGGTGGGTTGTATTGCATAACCCAAACATGTATGGGGTACAACCCCCAATGCATGATGCTGATGTAATTTACATCAACACATCCTTATAAGAGCAGACTCATGGTGGGTGTGTGTGTGTGTGTGATATATGTATGTATATATATAAAGAAGTGTTGTAATCATATTACTCCAAGTAATTATATAATAGATAGATAGGATATGGGCAATCGATGGTTAATAATCAAGTTTCCCATCCTTGAGTAACAATGTTGCAGCATTAATATAGAGAAGGAAATGTGTGAATTTAAAATAAATAAATAAATAAAACAGAGAAACAAATGTGCATAAACCTTTTGCTTGGAAAAGTAGCCAACTCATAGGGACTGTAAGGGTAATTATACTTTCCTCTTTTGTAATCCAATCCCTTCAGTTGGTCAGTTTACAAAATTCCATTTTACCATAACGATTTAGCATACATTAATACCTTTCTTTATAATGCTATTCTTTCATGTGTCCCTTCAACAAATAACATCTTTGCAGGTTCTTGCGTTGCAGAGCCATTGATTGCACTTGATCGAGAATGGTTTGCTGTCATTTTAACAAACAAATCATGGGCTCAAATTGAAGGAGGCTGGTATGAACTGTACAAATATCATCTTACGAGTATGAAAGATGTCTGGATGTTGTTCCATTGATTATGTTTCATTTATAACTTGTTATATTTGTCAAATATTTTTTGTGCATGATGGAAATATATTTTCATTTCAACCATCCAAGAAAGAATCTAAACTGCATGGCTGCATCTTTAGAATAAAGTAATTTGTAAACATTATAGTAACATGATTGGAAAATGAAGATATTAGAGAAAAAATAGCCATAATAACATTCAAGGCAAAAAGAACATGATCAGCACACCATCTGAAAACACGATTAAGGAGATTAAAATAATAGTACATCGAATACCTTATCTTTTTGCTCCCAATTTAATATTAAATGATTTGTTTTTATTTAAGTGGTTTATATTTAAAATTATTTCTATATAAAACCTCTTATGTCAGCCTACATATTATTGTATTTTCCTAAGTAAATTCGACGAAAGGATGAAGAAAACAAAAAATAGACATTGTGAGTTTCCATTAGTGAAATACTAAGATGTGGCATGCTTTGATATAAAGATATAAAACATTATAGATTTTTTTAAAAAAATAAAAAAAATTCACGTGCAATACGTGTGTGCATCAACTAGTCTTATTAAGTGCACTTGACCGTCAAATGCACATCTTAAGCATTTATTATTTATATTATTATTATTCTTTTTTTCCCTCTCCTAACCCATCTAGCATCTATAATATTATTTTTATTATTCCTTCTTTTTTTTCCCCCCACTAGTCTAGCATCTATATATGTGTATGTCTGTGTGCATTTTGGCCTGTACATACAGGGGCGGAGCTAGGATTTATCTTCAATGGGGGCACTGGGCTATAATTCTGTGAAGTGGGAATTGGGAACTAAAAGCCCTAGGAAGCATTTTTTTTTAAACATTACTTTTTGGTAATCATTTTCCAATTTAATACCAAAAAAATGATTTACTTCCAACTTATTACAAAGTGACTGTAAATATACTTTAAAATGACTACCAAATTCCTCTTTTTGGCATTATCTTGAGAAATAGTCATCAGATGGTAATATCTCTCCCAAAAAAAAAAACTTGGTTGAGCCAGTGGGGGCACGTGCCCCCAAAGGCCCCCTGGCTCCGCCCATGTGTACATATCTATGTATATATATGGACATTTGATTATGTCCACAAGATCATAGAATACCCTAGAATTGCAAGGTCTAACAGTTTGCCCATTACATGGCTCTTTAGAACTTATCTTTTTATAGAATCTTAGATCTACTTGTTCTTGTCTGGTCTAATTACTGAAGGTGAAACTTGTCCAAGTCACGAAGAGAGTGCAGGAAGCATATTTTGCTCGGTTATACCTTACAAAGGCAACTTCCACTGTTTTCCCTTAATTAACCCATCAAACATGTGAAACCAGTTATACCCTAGATGTAAACTGCAAATTAAGTAACTGGTTACTAATCATATCTTCAATGCATGCATAGATGGACTATGAAGCAGAGACTATTAATTCTGATATTCGACCTTCTGATGTCATTAACATTGCAGTAAGATGCAAGGTACTTTGGCTCCCCTCAATACTTATTATTAAATTTATTTTCATACATGAGGTGTTGAAACTGTCTTTAGAGCGTGTTTGGCAAGAGCATAATCATGGGGAAAAGAATGGTTGAAACTATTTCTTTCCCTTGTTTGGCATAGGTGGAAAATGTGGAATCATTAGAAAGGAAAGGATGGAAGGGATTTGGAATGGCATCCATACAGTTTTTTATTCTGCCCATAAGTAGGTGGAATTCGGGGGAAAGGTAAGCTTATTTAAGAAAGGCTTTCCCTCCTATTTCAAAACTTTTCGATGCTAAACGGGGGAATGGAAATTCTTTTTCTTTCCATTGATTCTTTTCCTTTCTTTTAGAATCTCTTGTGCCAAACATCTTGTTTTGTGCCCATTGCATACATATTACCATAGAACAAGGACATATTCCAAATTCATCCAGTTGCAAAAGTTTGACATGGAAAATATTGGACCTCTTTAAGTATGACATTAGCCATAGGCATACTTTAGTTGGTTTGTAGTATGGCCAAGTTGTCCCATACCATTTATTCCTAGAGAAGGCTTCTTGATGCATGCGACAGCTTGGATCTCCCTCCATGTCTTTGCCCAAGTGGAAACAGGGCAGGTTTAATTAGTGCAACTAATATATATTTCATTGCTACTGAGATGGTCAATGCTAATTTTGTGCCATATCACATGTAGGTGCCTATACAAGTAAACAAGTATTTGGCATGCAATGATGGAATGAAAATTGTGGAACCTGCAAACCAGCACAAGCTCCTCTATCATCCACAGAAGTGGATAGCTAGATTGATAAATTCTATTCACATGGTCTTCATTCAATTTGGATGTTAAACAATTGGTATCTGAAATGTTCTTTCTTTCGTTTTTCTTTGTACTATTTTTTTCTTTCACACTCTCAACTTAAAGATATGAAACTTAAGAAGGCTGCCTCTCACGGGCACGTGCACCTTAGCCCCTCGTTCCTTTTAAAAGATAGGTTTGCCCTTTTAACAATCTGTAAAGTGATTTAAATGAGTTGATTTTTGTTGTCTTTCCAAACTTTGTAATATCATGAATTTCATTTTATATTAACAAAGCTTCAACAATTTTGCTTGATCAACAAACACAACTTCAGCAACCTTCTTTGGTTAATGGCTGTAAAGTCCATGTTTTCAATGTTGTCATATTCCGTGCCAAAGTATGGTTGAGTCTTGGGTTGATTGAAGATATGTGAAGCTTCAAAGATGCGTTAAAGAACAAAGGCTCAAAGCTATGCGGCTCTCACTCATTCTCTAGGAAGGTAAGTGACCATAGTTGCCCATTTCATAGGTGTTTAATTCATTGAAAATCATTTTTAATGTTTTCATCAAAGGAAGAGTGGTTTTTGAGGTTTTGGTGACATTCCCAATTGATTGGGGTTGATAGCCAATCGATTGGAGATGTTTTGTTTAAAAAGTTTTTGCTACTATTTTTTAGGATCGATCTTAGCCACTGGAGGATTGATCCTAGGGTGCCCAGAAATGCCATTTTTCCACTGTTTTTTAGATCGATCCTAGCTCATAAAAATCAGTTTTTAAAGTATTTAAAACCTTCCTATTTGATCCTAAAATGAATCCCAGTCTTTTGGGGTTTCTTCGCGTCTATATATAGAGGCTATTACAATAGAGGAGGTTAAGTAAGCCTCTCCCTATTGGGTTTTCATTAAATATCTTATTTACTTCTCTATAGAGCACTTTTACGTAGGTTTTCACATACATGCTCTAGAGACCTTTAAACCACACATTATTTTCACATCCTTGAATGCTTGTGAGTCCGTTGCGACGGTGATTGAGCTTGCGAGTTCGTGATTGAGGGCATCGCTGTGAAAGAGGTTGGTTACGACCAAAGCAGTGATGACGGAGATCAATCGTGTGTGATCGTGGGAGTGAAGACAACTGCATGAGTCCTTGTGTGGTCTGTAAGTGTGTCTTTTACTCGTTTATTTCATAGTGGATTTGCTTCAACTGGACGAGGTCCCATGGTTTTTCCCATCTAGGGTTTTTCACATAAAAATTCTCTTGTAATATTTTTACTGTTTTATGGTTTGATTATTGTGTGATTGATTGATAGTTTTTAGGGTTTGAATTGATTGGATAAAAATTGGGTAAAATAAATTTAAATACCTATTCAACCCCCCTTCTAGGTATTATAGGCTTGGTAAAACCGGAATTTCAATGGCAAGTCCAGGGTACAGAGAAGCCATCTTTAATGGTTTACTTAACAAGCTAAAGAGCTGCTTTTGCTTTGCCCATCACAAGTGAACATGAGAAAACACCACAATCCGGTCACCATTGACAACATCTTTGGTATCCTTGGTTCTCTAATGATAACCTTCTCAACAACTTCAATTCCTTTGCTAATACCATAAGCACTATTGCCGCACAGGTACAAATGTACCCATTGTCTCCTCACTTTCTTTAGCTTCCCTAATGAGCAATCTATCACTTGTATCCTTGTCATCTCCCAGCCCTTATGGAAATTAAATTTAGAAAATCTTGTTGCATTTTTTTTTTTATATTGTTTATATATTACTTAACCGAGGGAAATTGATGAAGTTAACCCATTACCAAAGCCATACGAAGTGATCAGTCAAACTTGTATACCAGCCTTGAGCAGATTCAGGTCTTAACTTAGATGACCTCGTGAGTTCACTCAAACATATCTTGGTGAAACTCACTCACATCAGCTGCGTTTTAATGTGGGTTAATCTAATAATACAGTGTGAAGCTTATTAAAGACCAGATGGGCCACTGGGATGCCAAGGCTACTTTCTTGCCATTTAGGGGTTAAAATATGGGTACTTTAGATTCATTTAATTGCATGATATATATTGGATCCACTCCCATTAACATGTGCTGATTTTTTTATATCAGTACCATGCATTGGGGGATTGTACACTATGCATAGGTGGGTTACTTTATAACCCAGAATGTACGGGTACAACCTCCAATGCATGATGCTAATGTAACTTACATCGACACATTTTTATAAGAGTGGACTCATGCTGTGTGTGTGTATATATATGTGTGTATGTATGAATATAAAGAACTGGCTAATGTCCAAATAATTATATAATAGATAGATAGGATATGGGCAATCGATGGCTAATAATCAAGTTATTCCCATCCTTGAGTAACAATGTTGCAGCATTAATATAGAGAAGTAAATGTGCATAAAACTGTTCTTATTAGTAATTTGTTATTTATAAGGCTATTCTTTCATGTGTCCCTTCAAAGAATAACATCTTTGCAGGTTCTTGCGTTGCAGAGCCATTGATTGCACTTGATTGGGAATGGTTTGCTGTCATTTTAACAAACAAATCATGGGCTCAAATTGAAGAAGGCTGGTATGAACTGTTTAAATATCATCTTACGAGTATGAAAGATGTCTGGATGTTGCTCCATTGATTATGTTTCATTTATAACTTGTTATGTTTGTCAAATATTTTTTGTGCTTGATGGAAATATGTCTTCATTTCGACCATCCAAGAAATTGAGAATCTATGATAAATAAATATAAATAAATAATTAAATTAAATTAAGAATCTAAAAGATCGTGATTGGAAAATGAAGATATTAGATAAAAATGGCCACAATAACATTAGAGGCAAAAAGATCATGATCAACACTCCAGCTGAAAACAATATTAAGGAGATTAAAATAATAGTACATTAAATACCTTATCTTTTTGGTCCCAATTTAATAGTAGATTATTTGTTTTTATTTAAGTGGTTTATATTTAAAATTATTTCTATATAAAACCTCTTATATCAGTCTACATATTAATTACCATATTTTGCTAAGTAAATTCGACTGTAAGGATGAAGAAAACAAAAAATAAACATTGTGAGTTTCCATTATTGAAATGCTGAGATGTGGCATGCTTTCATATAGACATATATAACATTATAGAATAATCTTTTTAAAATTCAAAAATATTCACGTGCAAGTGTGCAATGCACATATGCATCAACGAGTCTCATTAAGTGCAGTAAACCATGTATCATTTATAATTTTCTTTTTCTTTTTCCCTCTCCCTAGTCCCACCCATCTAACATCTATAATATAAGTTTTATTATTCCTTTTTTTTTCTTTTTTCTTTTTTTGCTAATCTAGCATCTATATATGTGTGTTTGTGTGCATTTATGCCTATGTGTATGTATGTATGTATGTATGTATGTATGTGAACATTTAATTATGTACACATGATCATATAATACCCTAAATATCCCACTATAATGGAGGTGATCGAGAACTATGGATAGTGGGTACTAGGTAGTAGATTTGAGTTCAAAATTTCTCATGTTTTAGGTGGCCAGAATGCCCTCTTCATGAGGCAAGATTCAACCAACAATAATCTTTAAAAAATAAGATCATTTTACCAAAGCTAGACATTTGAATTTTTTTTATACTATGAGCTGATTTATTAATAAATACAATAAGATGTATGTTCTTAAGTATGCTTTTGTGATATGTGGTTAAATCGCAACATTTATTTTTTTTTAACATTATATTATTATTATTTATTAACATTGACGTACCCAGCTATTGGGGAAATCCCAACGGCACAAATCACTCCTTTCCCCAACGGCACAAATCACTCCTACTCCTTGAGTCTAGGTTGTAAAAGGGTGATTACTTCAAGAAAAGAACATTTTTGTCTTCCTTTTTCCCCCTTCAAGGAATTGGAAAATTTTTAAATTAAGTATAAAAAAATATTGTTGTTGAACTTAGGCAACCTATATTTTTCTATGAGGGATAAATTATGGTAGTTTTGTCTATGTAAGACTATGGTCTTAACGTAGAGTTGTTTTTTACTAGGTGGGAGTAATATAGTGAATTTGGGAGACTTGGTTGTATGGTATGACTAGCCTGATGAGGGATGTTTGTGACACTCCTTTAAATGATGGTTGTGTGTCAGGACATTTTGAGCCTAGTTTTTTATCATAAATGTTTTTTTATCTTACATTCTTCATGTCTTCTTCTTTTTCCCCCTCTTGTGAAAAATCTAAACATAGGGGCAATGGATAGCGGGGAAAGAGATTTGAGAATTCAATAGATAGAGGAAGCCCACGCCCTTAGATTTTGTGCCCTCACTTAGTTTGGCAGGTTAGTAGAAGATCATGGGCGGCACAATTTTGGGACAGACATGTGCTAAGTGGGCATTGCGCTCCTTGCTTCCAGTGAGTGTCTAGAACACCTGCAACAATAGAAGTATGAACATGGAAGCTATTGTGGCATCTTTTCAAACCAGCTATTTCATTTCAGGTTCTCATTAATCTTCTGGAATCGACTTGTTTTCAAGTGCCAGATCAAAATTTTTGTGTCTCATCACTCATGGTTTATTTTATATGCTCCACTCTTTGGTCCCATTACATGGCTCATTTTATTTATTGCTTCTTTTTTATCATTTGTGGGTTTAATTTCCATTTTTACCCAAATCACTTTCAAAAGTTTTATAAGATAAAAAAGGTTCCCGTACAATGCCAATTCAAGGTCCAATAGTTTTTACCCAAATAACTTTCTGTTCATCTATCAAAAAGCTTAGGCATGACCTGCTGCGCTACCTGCCAAATGGCTAGGCCTATCTGGAAACGGAATCAGAATCAGCCAGTGGCTTGTTTTGGCACTTCCTACTTTGATAGTTTGATATCTAGAATGATTAGTAAAGCTTGTATTTTTTGGTCCTTGATTTTTGAATAAACTATTAAAGTGATATATAACGCCAATGGGGCGGGCCTTTATTGCTGCTTCGGAATGACTTGGCATATGAGCGATAAATGTTAAAGATGCCTATACCCTGTTTTTCTTGACAGAAATCAAATTCTTGGAAGAGAAGGACATCAGTGCTGCATGATGATCGTGGTTTATTCTTTATGTTCATATGTTTCACTATTAAAGTATTAAAGGGGATTGGATGGTTTTACGAGAGATATTGAGATGTGTTCATAACAACCACTGGGTGGTTATCTACCGGATTATGCTCCTCATCCTGCTATTGTGCTATAGATGGAAGATGGAAGCAATCTTCTTCTCCCAATAATTTTTTGTGAGTATATTGCATCCAGCTGTTAAATAGATGAACAGAAAGAACTTTTGAAAACTGCATTAGATGCTATTAGCTAAATGTTTCACCCTGAAATGTGATGATTTGCCTTTGATTTCAGTGGAGATATGCCTATCTTGATGCTGATGGCTGCAGTTTGCAACATTCAAAATGTACATTTTATGGCTGATATAACTGTCTGATTTTATTTTTATTTTTAAATTTTATAAGAGAAACCCTGAGCCCATGCAAAACCCCACAACCCACATTAACTTTACTTGATATAGCTATCTCATTTTGATATAAGCATATTCTTGTCTTTGTTGCAAATGCTTATGTTAAATGTCATTGAAGTTGGTATTTGTGTCTCAGGCTAGGCCCACTCCATATCAAATAATAAAGCAGATGAGAGAAGAAGGGATATGCAGTACTCTTTTTCCCCCCTCTTTCATGTTTGTCAATCTACATGTCCAATATCTTTAGAACTTATGTTTTTATACAATCATAGATCTACTTATTCTTGGCTTGTCTAATTATTGAAGGTGAAACTTGTCCAAGTCATGAAGAGAGTGCAGGATGCATATTTTGCTCAGTTAGACCTTGCAAAGGCAACTTCCACTGTTTCCCTTCGATTTACCCAAGAAACATGTGAAATTGATTATACCCTGGATGCAGACTGCAAATTGAGTAACTAGTTAGCTGATTATATCTTCAATGCGTGGATAGGTGGATTATGAAGTAGAGACTGCTAGTTTCGATGTTCGACCTTTTGATGTCATTAACATTGCAGCAAGATGCAAGGTACTGTGACTCCCCTCAATACTTCGTATTAAGTTTATTAAGAAAAGCTTTCCTTCCTATTTCAAAACTTTTCGATGCCAAATGAGAGAATGGAAATTCTCTCTCGTTCCATAGATTCTTTTCATTTCTTTTTGAATGTGCCAAACATCGTGTTTTGTGCCCATTGCATATATTTACATGGAAGTACTTATATTACAATGACATATTCTAAGGGTATCCCTTTTAAAGTGTTGTAGTGGGTTTAGCCTCTATTTACCAACAAACAACAAAAAAAAAAGGACATATTCCAGATTTATCCAGTTGTAAAAGTTTGATATGGACCTCTTTAAGTATGACATTAAACCATATGCATACTTTTTTATTTGCAGAAGGATAATGGAGACCAAGGTGTGAACTCATTGAAATAGGCTTTCATAGGTTGAGGAGTGGTGGTGATTGCAGTCAATTGGACTTCTTAATGCCACAGCTTAGATCTCCATGTCTCTGTCCACATGGAAACAGGGCAGGTTTACCTCCTCTCTTCTGTTTTTTTCCCCTTTTTGCTTAGAACAGGGTAGGTTTACTTAATGGAACTAATATAGCTTTCACTGCTGCTGAGAAAGTAAATGCTAATATTTTGTCATATCACATGTAGGTGCCTATACAAGTAAACAGGAATTTGGCATGCAATGAAGGAATGAAGATTGTGGAACCTGCAAACCCAACAGCACAAGCTCGTCCATCTAATGTTTTATCATCCACAGAACTGGATAGCTAATTGACAAATTCTATTCACATGGTCTTCATTTGATTTGAATGTAAACATACGGTATCAGTAGTTGTGTTATAACTTTCAAGTTTGCTTTTTTCATTCACATGCAACCAAAGAGATGAAATTAAAAAGGCTGCCTCTCACACTCGATGGGCATGTGCAAAGCTCATGCCTTAGCCAAGCCAGGATCCTCTGCTTGGGTACTTGGGTGCATTCAACAGCTTTAAAAGGTTAAAGCCCCCATCCCATGTATGTGCTTGTTTTTTTCAACCATTAGATTACCCAAGCAACTGAAGCACCCAAGCAGAGGGTCCTCTCTCACCTTAGCCCCTAGTTCTTTTTAAAGGGTTTGCCCTTTAACAAACTGTGACTTTCAATTATGCCAGAATGTGGTCGAAGCTCAATCGCCATTGGGAATTGTTGCCAGTGGGAGTGTTGATTTTATTGAGATCTCACAGGTAAGCTTATGTGTATAGAAGGGAATTTTTGCCCAGAAATGTGCAAAATTTCTGGGCAAGAGGACCTATTGGGTTAATGAAATCGTGCCTCAACCTGCTGCAAAATAAAAATTTAAAAAAAAAAAAAAAAAATCTATAATACGGAGCTATGGCCAAAATCCTTTTTTTTTTTTTTTTTTTTGTTTTTGTTTATACCTGAAGTCATTGTTTGTGCTGCAAAGCGGGAATTTATTATAGGAGAAGATTTTTATTATTTCCTTCTTGTGAAGGACTTAGCTTTTATTTTCTATTAGAATTAGGCTTAGTTCCTCATAACTATGCTTATTATGAGACTTGTTATTGAACTATGTTATTGAATTCAACATTAATAAGAGTTTTCTCTTTATTTTCCTATTGTTTTTTGTGTTCTTGGATCACGAGACTTTAGATGCATCATTTGGTTCTATTTTCTACTTTCATGTAAAAAAATAAAAAATAAAAAATAAAAAGATGCATCGGTTGTTCTTGTGTTCTTGGATCACAAGACTTTTAGATGCATCAGTTGGTTTTTTAAACAGGTGTTACTACTATATAGAGTACTTCTTTCCTTATAGTCGTGTATTATACTCTGATATTTACTTCATAGATTTGCAGAGGAAATTTGAATAAACAAAGCGTTTGGTTTAGATGTCAAATTTTAGTGTAAAGGAATAAGTGGTAAGATTTCATTTTACAATACACATCTACAGGGGGCTCATCCCTACTTAGTTGACTAACAATGACAAAAGGTTTGCTGCCTGCCAACTTAGGTATAACCATAGAAGCCACCCCATTCTAACAGACAATAAATCAATATATGAACCCTAGAGTCCTTGACTTCACCCTAAACCTGTAGATGTGCAATATCATTGTGCTAGATGGCTTTGACATATTGAAAAAAGAAGTAATGACAGTAGTGGGTTCCCGTAAAAATAAATCTACGCTCTCCCATAATGGTGGAATTCATATGATCAGGTGCAATGCATGTGTGTGCGGCCATTCCTCATGTGAGGGTAGATTTTTTTACAAGAACCTATTAGAGTTCCTTAGCACCATCTCTCATTGAAAAATATCGAAAAAACTAAAAATTGAATCTGTGAATACATTGTTGAAGTCAAAGTTTTTATTGGTTGAACTACAATAACTGTAAAAATATAATTGAATAAATCTTTTATGGTGTAAGAATGAAGGGGGTATTATAGAATGACCCTCCTATAGACAAATAATTACAAGTCAGTACAATTGACTAGTAACGTCTTACTCATTATTGGTTAAGTTAGTAGTCATCTATTTGTAGTTATGTGCATTTACCCATAGTCGGGTCATTCTGTAATTCTCCCAAGAATTAAATATTATGCAATTTGAATATTTAAAATTTTAAAAATAAAAAAATTATAATAGAAAAAAGGGTGAAAATGAAAACCATACATTTATCTTGGGTTGACTCAAACAAGTCAACTTGGTGCCTGAAATCAAGTTCTAAGCCCAATCTCACCCAAAGCAACTTATACTTGGTGCCTAAAGAGCAATTTGGTCTAGCTAAATCCAATAAGCATTATATATAATGAGACATAAATCAAGCTCTGTCGTGGTTAGCATAAAGTACTCTCTATTTGGGAATGTACATGAAATTCGTTTAGTAGAAAAGGAAAATACTTTCGTAGCTTATCATTACTTTTGTAATAATAGACACAAATGTCTACAGAAAATGTGAGGCTCACATGCCGACTGTGTCCTTGTAGCCATGTGTTCTCATGTTCGTGTGCCCAATGCTAATGAGTCGCAGTTGGAGATTAATTGAGAGTAAGGTCGGCATTAGGCTTCTTATTCTATTGGTAATCGATTTGTAATGCATCAAAAGCTAGGCCCAGTCCAGCTAGTTGCCATCCATAATCTGAGGGTATCCCACTAATCCTGTATTTAGGATTTTTAAACTTGTCTATGAGAGGGTCACCTCCACCTACTTGTGCAAGCCTGGACATGGGTTGTTTAATTTTGAGACTTTCAAAAAGGGCCAAACAACCCACCAAATCAAACCATCTCTTAAAAGTATAAGCAAGGGAACCTTCTATTGCTTTTCTTTTTCCTCTTATTTTTTTTTTTTTCCCTTTTTAGCTGGACTAAACTACCATACAAAAATGTGTTCAAAGTTCAGGATTTTGCATTTTTTTTAATGCTTTTTTTAGTCCTTTTGACTCCGACACCTCTTTTGTAGCTTTTTCTTTTTTTTTTCTTTGGTCCAACTTTTGTAGTTGTGTTTGACAAAGAGGACTCCGTTTTTTTTCTCTTCAGGCTTGTTGAAAAATAGAGGTCTTGAGGGAGACACATTTCTTTTGTATTTTTTCAGTTTCTGAATGAATTTTCCTTTGGCTTTTCTCATTCTAGAAAGCAGCCAAGTGGATTTACCAAAACAAGCACAGAGGTTTGGTTGTTAAGATATATGATGATCTCTCATGTGAACTGGCACCAATGGTTTGTGAGGAGGTGGAAGTCCCATCATCCAAAAAGGGAGTGGCTGGGAGAAAATGTTTTTTGTCCTCTTCTAGTGGATGACAAGGCAAGGCATCAATCTTCTTTTCCCTTCCAATCACTTTTCTAAAATAGTTGAATAAATTAAAATAAAAAATAGAATAAATATTAATAAAGAGTTAACCAAATGATATTGAATATATTAATCACTCTCAAGTCCCAACTCTACCCAAATTTTATACTTTATCCACCACCGTCTGTGTGTGGACAAGTGGCCACACCTCTGACCAAAAAATAAATAAATAAAGACATGTGAGGTTTTAAATATTATTGATAGTTTCTATCATAACTCTAACCTTTTAAATAGTTGTGAAAAAGGTTATAATTATAGTTGATATTATAAGATTTTAATTTTCTTTCTTTCCATTAATTACAAGATCATTTTTTTTTAAATTCATGAAGGGCATTTGAATTTTCCCTATCATTTGTGATTATGATCGATATTATTTCTTAAATTTTTCTATTCAAGATGATGGATTTATGACTTCATTACTATGTATAATACATTATGATGTTTAATTTCTATTTAGACGGCCAACTCTTATATTATTAAGTTATGAGTAGATCAAGTTAAAAGATGGGAGATTTGTCAAATTTAATTTTGTTTTAAGAGCCAAATGTCAATCTGACATAAGTTAATGTTTTGTCACCGGATAAATCATGTGTCTCCATTAATGTACCATAGATGTCCAAAATGGAAGGAGATATATCATTGGGAGAATACAAGGGCATCCATTTTGTAGCCTCTTCCTATTTAAGAACTTTATATGTTGATCTCACCCTTCATTTAACATTTGATATATATTAATGCATAGGGACATTATTAAAAATTTGATACGGTGTATTTAATGATTAAGGTTTTTATTGTAATTTAATGGTTAATATCTATCTATATATATATATAGAACAGGGATATTGAAACTTTTGACCTACTAATTCCTAAGAACATAAAAGGCATTGTTCACTTTGCATCAACTGACACTTAAGATAAACTCGATTGATGGCTAACCGTAAAAGGAAATGAAAAGTCAAATTCAAAACCTTTCACTTCTTAAAATTTAAGTCTCGGGAACTACTAGTCCACTAAGCTAGAATGATATAAAATAGTTGTGACAGTTATAACAATTTCTTTCTCTTTTTTTTCATTTATTGTCAATTTGGAATGGGGATTCATTGTCAATTGGAGCTTCCATATGACCATCATAGCTCCTTTAATTTCATGGTGAACAAGGAGTTACAATGGCAATGATGCTTTTATTTTTTGTCTCACATATTTTTCAATAGCTAATCCTCTTTGACTCTTTGTTTATTTATTTCTTCTATATTTACTAGCGGTAGGGGAAGATATATATGCATCATGCATTTGCATAAGGTAATAGTTCAAAACTATTTACATTCATTCTATCCTTTATCCTCAGCACAAACTTTTAAAAAATACCATTGATAATCTGTTACATTGTTGCAACAACAAAAAAAAAAAAAAAAAAAAAAAAAAAAAAAAAAAGATCAAACATATGAACACATGGACACATGTCTCTAAAATTACATGAGACTCAAATGTCAAACATGCGTCTACGTGTCATACACAAACTACTAATCTAACTAAGATTAAATTTTAATATTTGTAATGATGACTTTTTACCTAAAAATGATAATAATAATAATAATAATAATAATACTTTCAATTATAATAATTTTTTGCAAAAAAAATATAAATAAAACCACTTATTGCATTTATCAGACCAAACACTAAAAATTTATTCTTCAAGCACCGTACAAAGATAAATCAGATTATTCCCCCACCCCCACCATGTGGAAAGGAGATAGATGAATATACAAAAATAAACATTAATTAGGTCCTAAATTAATTTATCAGTTATCACTGTCAAACAGTGACTGTACGTACACCAGCTCTCACAAGAGGACCTTATTTCAGCCAATACTTGTGAACCACGTGTTACAATCATGTCCACATATTGGCCCTCCAAGCACACTAGCCAGCCAGGTGTCACAATTCTAAATGGATTTTAGGAAATAATGTTAGATGATGATTAGCTTTATCATGAGGCTTTTGACTTGGCAAGTGTCGAAAATCTCATGCATACGTTACGTCTATTTTTAATAACAGCTTGTCACATCCAATCGAGCTTATCGAGTTATCACTTTGTTTTGGCCTAGCACATGTTTAAACCGAATTGGCTAAATTACCCTTATTGTATTAAGAGAAGGACTAAACAGTCCTCTTGTTTTATGACGTGGTGAGCAATGATGGGGTGTCCTCTGCTAATAGGATATGAAGGCAGTGGAGTTGATTGTTGCCCATTAGGTCGTCGTACATGATGTGGAATTATTTAGCGGTCAGAGTATGAGAAAAGCTACCATGTGGGCATCCTCATCTGTATATTGATGGACCCTTCTTATGGACCCTTCTTATTATAGGGATATTAGATGGGTATTAAGACAAGTTATATGATTCGATAAAAGACATTACAGGCTTACAAGAGTTTTGTATTTTTTATTAGCATTCGCTTGAATTATTATTATTTTTTTTTAAATATTCTGATTGGTGTATATGAACTCATTGTAAAGTATTTTCAATCAAACTTTTGCAATTAGATAAAGTTAATGTGATGAATAGGATGCCATCCATGCATGCATGGTGAATGTCTTAAATTGTGTAAGCAGAGGGCTTACTCATTTAGATATCTGAGTGAATAAATGGCAACATTGCATAAGAGGAGGATATATATACACACGTACAAATATAAGAGCAATGCTACATAACCTAAATTTTTTATTTCCTAGCACAACTTATCCATGTGGCAAATGAGATGACTGTCACATCAGTCCATTATTAACGATTATTCTTTTAATGAAAAATTAATTGAGTGGCCAAACAAGCATATCATTTGGGCAAAAATTTGGGTTCTTTAGTATTTTTCATATTTAATATAGCAATCTAAAATAAAAGAAAGGGCAAAAATAGGTGACTATGATTTTAAACACAAGACTGCACATGCTCCAAGCAATTGAGATGAAAATGTGATACTTAAAATTAAGCAATAAATTTGATGATTACCTTTAATGGTTTTTTTTTTTTTTTTTTTTTTTTTTTTTTTTTTTCTCTTTTTGTGCTAACAAGGATCTAGAATACCAAACCTTCATATCCACTAATCTCTCGAAACATGCGTAAGGCCATTCGTCATTTTACTTCAGTTAATGACCATGCTAAATTTAGTAGGTGGTTGACCTTAAGAGGAACCACAAAGAATTCAAACCTATTTTTAAAAATGACTTTTTGAATAGGGAAACAACAATCTAAAATAAAATATTTTTCTTAACCTAGTTTAGGAGCAAAACATTTACTTGACCTGAATCATTTTGTTCATTTGAGTGAATCCTACCTGCCACGACATGGTGGTAAGTGCTTTATATTCCATTTTGCATGAGTATGTTCTTTGAGTTTTGCGTTTTCTATAGAACAAAAAAGGATAGATGAAGAGTCAACCTACTTTTAAGGGGGTGCCATTCCCAATTAATCATCCACGACTTGAATCGATATTAATGCCATTATAAATTATTAGAGGTGGTACACTAATAAAATAAAATAAAAATACTAGAGGTGGTATGTGCACAACACTATAATTATCTAATAATGAGTTTACCAAAAAAAATAATTATCTAATAATGGAATAGGAGGTTAGTTGGTTTGAGTTTAAAAAAAAATATGAAATTACTATTTTGCCTTCATTAATTTTTCAATTCGATATTAATGCCATTATAAATTATTAGAGGTGGTACACTAATAAAAAATAAATAAATATTAGAGGTGGTATGCACACATGATGTGTGTGCACAACATGCACTATAATTATCTAATGGAATAGTAGGTTAGTTGGTTTGAGTTTAAAAAAAATATATGAATTACTATTTTGCCTTCATTAATTTTTCAATAATAAAATAATAATGTCGTCTTTTAGAATTTTAAAGGAAAAAGAGGATGATGTGTGGGTGAGAGACCAAGCACTCCTATGCACTTTATAAACATCGTTTTACTGCCTCAAGTATATCACTTCTTTGGTAAGGATGAAATTCACACTAATGTGAGATTCATCCAACTCTAGCTTCTTTTTGAACAATGGTAAATAAAAAATAAAAATAAAAACTATTAGTGATAGATGATGATGTAGAAATATTATTTATGATATTATTTATATAAAATATGATGCTAAATTAGCAAATACTCCGTAACTGTTTATATAGCATTTAGTGATTTGATTTTTAGTTTTATAAATGATTGTAAAAATATCATTTTTGAGAATGTTATTGAACATTAGAATGCACAAATTATTAGTTGGGAGCATTTCGGATGGATTAGTCGAGTCACGAAAAATAATTACAGTTTAATACAAATTATTATTAAATTTTTAATAAATAACTACTAATTTCACTACCAATTCTCCCTTTATTATAACAATAATAATAATTATTATTATTATTATAAGGATACGGTAGGACACAACGAGTAAGCAGGTGTGCCCTTTATGGGAACCCCCTGGTTTCCTTCGGTCAAAGGGCTCGTGCACAAATGCCATTTTCTCCACCTAGAGTCGGTTGCCTTTTGGGTCCAAAGTGGATGGCCGCGGAATAGCACCAATGCGTGTGAGGATGAATAATAAACACCCCCTCGTGGGCCCAATATGTCAGCAATTACTCCACTCCTCATCAAAATATCCCTACCCTTCAGCCATCACCCCTAATGATAGGTCCTACACCTATTTATAACCTACGAAAAGTCCACCTATCCCAAGTGAGTCTTCCAACGCAGTCATATGATGTCATGAATCAATAGGAGACAAGTAAAGTGAGACTATGGAGTTAAAAAGTACTTTGACAATCTCACTTTACTTGCCTCCTATTGGGTCGTGACACCACATCAATCATGTCACAGTTACATACAAGTTTTTCTCTGCCTATCCCACCTCTAATAAATCAGGTGCTCTGGAAATTATTTAAAAATGTTTTAAGTCCGCAACCAGCAAAGCCATGATTGGTGTAATCATAGTAACAAAGTTCTCTAATGAGAAAAAACTTATGTATAATTGTGATACAGTTGACAGGGATCACGAGTCCACATGGGTAGAACAAAATGAGAATGTGAGACTACTTTTTAACATGATATTTTCATGGAGCTGGTCTTGAATTTTTTGGGGTTCTAAGCGAACTCCTAAAATGGGGTTGTCTATAGATTTGGGTTAAAAATTACTTGGAGCTCTTGGACTCGGGTTAGGGCCTTGACTGTATCACAATTGCACTAAAAACTTACTATTCTCTAATTATTCTCAAGAGTGGAGCTAGCATGATAAACTGAATAATGACAGTCAAATCATGACCATAAATGGATTTTACTCTTCTTAAAAAAAATTAATGGTTTAGTATTATTTTTTGTAATCATGATTTGATTGACATTGTTTTTTACAATGATAGTCTGTCATGTAAGCATTTCTCTATTCTCAAATCTTTTGAATTTACCATGTTTTTTTTATTAAATGAGTGAAACCCAAATTTACCCATATACATTTCAATAATTCTAAAATTATTTTTGGAAAATGATTAGGGGGACGAAGTTGTAGTGCCGACTAACAGTGGGACGACTAATTGTGGATGTTGAAGAGTAATGCTAGATTTTTTTCCTTTATTTGGGTTCCTATAATTAAGGGATAATGGTTCTCAAACCATTTGGATTTTTGTTCACACGATTATCTTGTTTTTACACCTTATTTTTTAGGGATCACACCCATCGTTTTATCATTTTGGGAATCCTTTTTTGGTATTGGAATATCGCCGGCTTCCGTCGATCATATCTGATTCGTTCAATTTTTAAGTTCACGTTTTTGTATAATATTCATATTTTTGAAGTTTTTTGACATCCTAAACGTTATGATTGTGAAGGTTAGTTGATTTTAAGATGATTGTGTTTATGTTTTGGCTTATTATTCATGTTATCTTGATCGCACAATATACAAAGATAACACTTGGCGAATTGGTATGGATAAATACACAAAAGAGGTGCAGTTCAGTTGGTAAAATTTTTAAGATAAATTGCAGAGGTTGAAACACAATCTTCATGTTATCTTGATCACACATTATACAAAGATAACACTTGACGAATGAGCATGAATAGAAACGCAAAGAGGTGCAGTTCAGTTGGTAAAATTTTCAAGATAAATTGCAGAAGTTGAAACACAATCTTCATGTTATCTTGATCGTATATTATACAAAGATAACACTTGACGAATGGGCATAAATAGATACGCAAAATAGGTGTTGTTTTGTTGGTAAAATTTTCAAGATAAATTGCAGAAGTTGATTGAAAATATTTATGTGATCTTGATCGCACACTATACAAAGATAAAACTTGACGAATTAGAATAAATAAATATACAAAATAGGTGCAAATCAGTTGGTAAAATTTTCAAGATAAATTGCAGAAGTTGCTAAAAAATATTTATGTTTTCTTGATTACACACTATACAAAGATAACACTTGACGATTTTGCATGGATAGATATGCAAAATAGGTACAATGCCATTGATAAAGTTTTCAAGATAAATTGCAGAAGTTGAAACATATTTGTTTTTAAGGGAAGGAGAATGTTTGATGAAGCCTAGTCGAATGGGAGAGGGTTTTCGGGTGCGAGTGGTTTCCTTTTGGGAATCGCTGAAGGGAAGGAAAATGTTTTAAGTTTTATTCGAAATTTAGATAAAACCCTAATTATTTGATTTTTTGAAACAATCTGACCCGAAAAATAAGGAACTCTCATATTTTTAGATTTTTTTTGGCTCTTAACAGTGTTAAAACCACTGACCAATCAGGTTCAACCACATCTGTGGTCTTATATTTTGGTCCTCTAATAGTGGTTCTATGTATCACTACTCGGTATTACAAACTGTGGGCATAGTAAAAGAAACGAAAAACTTAATTGCGGAAATTTGATTGGCTGTAGCACACCGCTCTCCAGTAATCTTAACACCACCAGAAGTTTTCCCACCGAAGGACCTCCGCGGTTATGTAGGGTCGGTGCGCATGACGCACCCTGCGCATTTAAAACCAATCCTATTCACTGCTCAGAATCTGCATTCACACCGAGCCGCCCCTATCAAAAGAGACTGCTGATCGGACTACGAACCCTCCATCTCTCTGTCTCTCTCTCTCTTTCTCTCAAAGGTGAGGTTTATAAAATTTAAAAACAAAAAACAAAACTCTTTCTCTCTTGAAAGAAAAGCGAAGGAAAGAGAGAAAAACGAGAGAGAGAGGAGAATCCATTTCCTATGAAATTCCACCACCTGGCAGCTCTTAGGTACCGGTTTTCAGGGCTCAATTGTTACAGGCGGCGAATCCTCTGCTCGCCACGCCAAGCCACGCCAAGTAAAGAAAAGTAGAATTCTTTATATTTTTTTTTTCTTGATAAAATCTGCAAACCAAATAGAGCCTTAAAGGAAGTTTTGATGGACTTGATCAAATGAAAAAGGACATATTTCTGGATGTTGCATGTTTCTTGAATGGGACATATTTCTGGATGATGAGCCAACGATGATACACTACGATTCTTCATTTCACAATTCGACTCTAGAAGAAGAAGAGGCGGCAGGAGCATAGGAGGATGTTATTACTAAACATATTAAGAGAAGGCTTGCTGAGGAGAAAGCAATTGGAAGTCTGCACCCTAAAAGGATGAGAGTAAACACCCACACATTGCTTAAACTTAAGGACAGATAATCATCCGAGCAAGCATCCCCACCATCACATCCTCTATCTACAAATTCAATGGATTGGACGGGGCTACCTTATTTATCCAATTGAGGATTTGGCTCCACTTGGACCAGTCTCAGGTCAATCTCTAATTCACATTCTCTTTTTCATGGTCTCTCCTGTCCCTCCCCTCTGTTCTTTCGATTTCTGCTCTCAAATCCCTAACCCTAACCCTAACCCATAACTAATCTGATTATATTATTTTTATGTGTTTTTTTTTTCCCCTCAACGACTACAGCAGGGAAAACTCCCAAAACATAATATTGGCTTGTGGAGGAAAGGCTCATATCTGCCATTGAAGATTTGGTACTTGGCCAAATGCCAATGTGATGGTGAGGATGCGATCAGGTTCAATTTCCCTGCATTTTTTCCCATGACTCTATTGAGTTGAAGCGTAATCGAAATAGAGCGCAAAATATTAGGCCATTGGATCTCAACCATGCTAAAGAGATAATTAAGCAGGCCACGGACTGATTACCTTCTCGAAACCTTCAATTCCTCTGCTGATACCATAAGCACTATCGCCGCACAGGTACATTGCACCCATTTTCTCCTCACTTCCTTCGGTTTTTGTTTTCATTTTGAATTCAAAATTTTTATTTTTATTTTTTTGGAGATTTTTGTAACATTTTTTTTGGCACACGCGTTGCGTGTGCTCAAACATCTAGTGGTTCAGTATGCATTTGACTTTAGAATTACAGATTTATTTTCGATAACTCACAATTTATGTAATTTTATTTTTCTTTTCAATTTAAATTTAAACAATGATTTATATGTTTTTTTTCTTTTCAATTTAAATTTGAGCAATGTTGATTGCTACTTCCGATTGTGGGCTACATGCACTTTCTTTATGGTTCCTTTTCCATGTGCATGTTTTAGCTTTTAATTTTCTATAAGTGAAATCTGAAATTTTAATTTCATGTTCTTTTATAGCTAGGTTAAGCTTGTCTATATTGATGTGGTACTTCTATTCCATATATGTGCATTTTTGCAGCACTTCTATTCCTGTTTACGAGCTTTTGAACCACCAAGCTTAGGAAATCTTTTTTTTATTTTTTATTTTTAATAGTGACCCATATATGCACTCCTTCAAGGATTCTTAATTAATTTGACATCTCATTGCTTTTTATCGTATCATTGATGCAAACACATATGATCACGTAATTATGTATAATGTTGGTAACTATTGTACGTGCATTCATTTTTCCTAATTTTATGTGTTGTGTTAAAATTAAAATAATGCCTAGCTTGCATATTCCTTTTGTAGGTTATATTGACAAATTTTAGAAAAACTCCGCTTTTTACAAAAAAATCATTGAGATGCAAGTAACAAGTTCTAACACTATGCCTAATTTATTATTCATATGAGGGTAAAAATACTACGTTGTTCCTTTCGTTGGCAGGCATACGTACGACTCAATTATTTTGAAGGATGGAGAATGCTAGACATAAACATCAAGATCCCGAAGCATATATAGAAATTAGCTTCATTTATTCTTTGATTCAAGATATTGTTTTTGTAAATGGATCTCTATCGAAGTTCATTGAGACTTAATGAATAATATAAAAAATCATTGTGGTTGATGTATTACATTTTCTATGTTCACATTATTCCAAATCTCCCATAGTATATAGTGACTATTTGAATAATATGTCCAAATATTATTTAAATTATTTTCTTCTATATTTTGTTTCCATTGTCAATGTTTTGAGCTGGTTTATGGTCTAGACGACCTTCTCTTTCTTTTTCTTTTTTTTCTTTTCCCCCTATTTAATGGTGTTCTTTAAACTGAATTTTTTCAATTTTGTGTTGCTTTTACAAGAATGGACATACAGAGAAGTTGCAAGGCTCAAACAACTCAACATTGATGGGAATGCTCTCATGAAATGGATGTTTAAAATAAGAATTTCCATTTTACAACTCAACATTTTGTTCTCCTCTCGGTGCTATTTGCATTTTTCCCCCCTTTACTAATTACCATGCATGGTTCCTAGTATCGGAAAAAAGGACAACTCATAGTCTTTATGCTTGACATGATGGTGCCTATTTATGTTGTTGATAGCTAGTTCTATGTGACAATTGAATTGATTTTAATGATGTTATATACTTATCAACTTTGGCTTGGTAGAAGTGAGTTTTGCAATATATTGATGTAGCATATTGTTTACATAGTATGAATATTAACAGAATTTTATATAAGCCTAAGGTCTCTCTTTAAAGGGAATGCTATTTGGGCCTAAAGCCTCTCTTTTCAAAGGAAATCTGCAATTATCAAGGCAATAGGAGCCTGAGGTAAATTGACACCTCAGAGCCTGCCCAGCCCTTGTCATTTCTCTGCACCTTGAAGCTCACAAGCTTCCCTGGGTTGGTGGCAAGGCCCAAGGAGTCCGAACGATGTGGACCAACGAGCTTAAACATACCACCCTGACCCATTATTTTGGGATAACTTAGGGGTCTTGGATTAGTGGCTAGAGTGAGGGCTAATTGAGCTTAAACAAGACGAGGTCCATATTATCCATTGGACACAAGCCACGCACAATGAGTGCTCTTTAAATAAACTCATGGGCTTATAGTTTTGAAAGCTCAAATGGCACAAAGTGAGAAGGTCTCTCATTGGATAAAAAATTCAGCCAGATGGGAGGCCTAAAGTCTTATATAAAGGCCATCCACAGCTCATCTGAAGGATCCATAATTTGAAACTAAAAATGAGCAAGAGCATTCCCATTCTTTGAATCCTTTCTATACTGCCACACCTCAGAAATTCTCCCATAGTTGCCTTGCTCTCCCCTCCTACAATAGTACACTCTAGCTATTTCATCAACTTGGATGCATGTCAGTTGTACGGGGAAAAGTCCGGACAGTCGACGGAGCGCTTTGATAAAAGAGGTCCAGAGATTCGAAACGTCGCGTAACTACGGCCCGATCGAGTTGTAGGGGCTGGGATAACTCCTGGACGTATGGAAATGTTGGGCTTCTCCGATGAACAGTAGTGCTAGGTGTTACGATATACAGTGACCTGAAAACAAAGAGGATCGTTAGGGGAGACCGTGGTTTCCCGGTCTAAAACCCTCCAACGCCCAAGTCAGTCTTAGCAAAAGAAGAGGAGAATCTCTAGGGTTTTGAGCCAAGGGAACTTACCCTCTTTGGTGCGGATAATATTCTTTTAATAGGCAAATGCTAGGTTCCAGATTGGGCTAATATTCTGACCTGACCGTGGTCAATTTAGGGTTCTGAGCTAACCATGGTTAAATGGGGGTTTCAGACCAAATCGCGGATCTTTCGGGGTTGCAGGCCTGATCGATAACAGTTGTATTCCCTGAGTCGATTTCCGGGAGCGTGCTTTGCCCCCGGCCTGATTTCACTTGTCGGATTTGAGTAGTAGGACAAATTCAGTGCACATGAAAAACATATGTTCGTGTGGCCTCAGGGAGTTTATCTGACTGAAGGCGTGCTTGAACAATGGTGGCACGGACCGAGGACATCAAAGCCCGAGGGCTTAGGTGGCCCGAGGTCATGCTTGCCCGAGGGCTCAGATGGCCCGACGTCATGCTTGCCCGAGAGCTCAAATGGCCCGACGTCATGCTTGCCCGAGAGCTCAAATAGCCTGAGGGCGGTTCGATGTAACCGAGGGCAGAAGAATTACCCGAACGCATTACCAAGGAAATACACGTGTCGCAGTCTCATTTGCTGGCCACAAATATTCCACACAACTTCCCCTGAGCCATCATATCCTTGGTCACGCAGTCATCGAGGATGTGATAGTTCTGACATGGAGGTACAGTTATTTAACAAAGCGCCGTTTCATATGCCCGAGGCAGCTGCTGGGCACAAAGCTCGATGGGGTGACGTCACCCTCGGGAGGCTAGGTATATAAGGGTTTTGCTACCCTTATTCCCTCACCTTCACTCCCAGAGCCAGAGCCTTACTTACTGAAGAGACCTTACCGGAAAAAGGATTCCGATCATCGCCATCTTGCCAGAAATCGCCCTTCTTGAATTTTCCGGTATGTTCTTCATCTGTTCTTGGTGTTCTTCGTTTTCTCCATTCAATTTGCTGTAGATCTCTCTTTTTTAATTCATTCGTAAAAACCAAGTTAAGCTCTCGGTTGTTTGTGATGTGATTGAACCGAGCACAATATATGTGCTCGGTTAAGATCGCATTTTTAAACCGAGAGAACAAATTACCTAGGTTTGCTTGGGAATGCCCTTTAAAAATAGGGTTATTATCTATTCCAAGTGTCCTAGGACATTTTATCCTCACCGAGCTCTGTATTTAATAGATAACTCATCAAATCCGAGGGAACCCGAACAAGGAGAAGGACTTCGAGGAGAAGTTCGACTTCGGGGCGGGGATTACTTTTCGGTCTGCTGATGTCGGTGAAGAAATCGGTTCTACCGACGACCGAGGGGGAGTGCCTATCCACAACATCAACTTCTTCGAGGGTGGTGTTCGGGTCCCGTTCCCCGAGCTCTTAGTGGACTTCCTCAACTTCATCAACCTGGCACCCATCTAATTAAAACCGAATACATACAAAGTAGTGCTCGGTGTTGTAGAACTCAATAGGATTCTCGGCACCAACCTAGGTGTTGAAGAACTTTTCAGTTGCTACCAGCTATCTCGGTCGCCAAGTGGGTTCTACCTCAGGTCCCGAGACCCCGAGCGGGTGCTTGTTACACACATCCCTGATAGTAGCCTGGGATACCAGTCTGAGGTGGTGTTTATTTATGGTGACTTTGAGCTTCCCTTGCTCGGGAGAGAAGGACGAAGAGTCCCTCGGGAGCTCGGGGAGCCCCGTAAGTTTTTTAGAGTTTTGGTACTTTAATCATGCATCTCTTTTTGTTTTTCTTCCCCTCGGTTCATGACTTGTTCCCTTTTCCACAGCTGAAGCTGCCTTTGAGCTTCCTTTTGAAGTAAAGGAGGCCGAGATCCAGAGAGTACTGAACTACCGAGCGGAGGACGGCTTTGGTCGGGCAGCTCACGTCCTTCTCAAGTACCCACCGAGTTACCGAAGCTTCCAGGCGACGAGCGTTCCCAAAAGGTACCCATCCTTTGGACAGGCAAAGGGAAAGAAAGCTACTGTGCAAGAACCGAGTGTAGTTGTTGTTCTCGGTACGCAAGGCCGAGTAGAGGGGGAGGATTCAAGTTCTACCCAAGGGGGGTCAACCGAAGATATGGCTGACCGAGCCAATGTTTCCATCAAAGTCCCAGCGCCCAAAAAAAAGGGGGCAGGCCCGAGCAAACAGAGGGGTCCTGACCCAATCAAGGAGGCAATGCGCAGGAAACAACAACAGGGGAAGGCCTCCTCGATTCTCCCAACCGAGAAGCCAGCAGCGAAGGCCCCGACCACGAAGGTCATCGAGCCAAGGGTTTCCCTTTCTTCCCGAGCAACCAATCCGAGCACTGCTCCCTTTCTTCCCACAGACGGCGCCAAACTGTTCATCGGAGAAGCCCAACATTTCCATACGTCCAGGAGTTATCCCAGCCCCTACGACTCGATCGGGCCGTAGTCGCGCGACGTTTCGAATCTCTGGACCTCTTTTATCAAAGCGCTCCGCCGACTGTCCAGACTTTTCCCCGTACATCACCAACTCGAATAGTTCGCCTCTTGCTCCCCTACAAGAACTTACCCATCAACACATATTCATTTTATTCACGCATCTTATTATTTCAAGACCTATTTTTCATCAATCATATGTACTTGTAAATAGCCATAGCAACGTGAACCTTGCTTTTAATAGTAAAATACTAACTTCCAACTTTTAGCATAGCAATAAAACTAACTTTGCCCATGCTTTGAAAATGTTCGGCATATACACCACTGTTGCTACATTTCTAAAAAGGGATATGAAGCATTCATATATAGTTTGGAGATAGGATAATTGATCTGGGTTTAACTATCCAGGTAACTTTAACATCTTACCACTTATGCCAATGCTGAGTAATTTGATCTCAATATAAGGAAACATATATACAACAAATAACATAAAGAGAGAGAAAAATAGAATATATAAGGGGTATCTGTTATCCAATTTTCATCAATACCCGAGTTGCAACCCATAATGGTTATTTGCTGAATTGATTAAACCAAAGATTTGTTCTTAGTTTACCGCAGGTATATGGTCGTGTTAATTTCTCTCTAAAAAAATTGTACGGTTGCGTTAATTTAGCTCTCAAAAAGTTATATATATGTTGAGGGATATATTTGTAGATTGCCGTGTATTGTGACCCAAAACAAAATAGAAGACATTTGTGCTTAGTGTTCGTAGTCACAACAATTGTGGTGGTGGTGGTGGCGGCGGTGATGGTAATAGTAGGGATAGGGGAAATTATGATCGTGGTAGTGATAAAGTTTTGATGGTAGTAGTGGTAAAGTTATGATGGTGGTGTGGATCGAGTCTAGATTTAATAGAGATGGTTGCTGTAATGGTGGTTAACAAGTTAGTAATTATCAAAGATAATTCCCTGTGTTTCTTTATGATGAAGAAGCACAACTTCAACAACCTTCTTCGGGCGGTGTCAAGTCTGGGGTACAAAGAAGCCATTTTAATATTGAATAAACAAAGAGTTTGGTTTAGAGGGACAGGAAATGTCAAATTTTTGGTGTAAAGGAATGAGTGGTTAAATTTCATTTTACAATGCACATCTACAGGGCCTCAGCCCTATTTAGTTGACTGACAATGACAAATCAATGGCAATAAGTCAATGTATGAACACTAAACCTGTAGATGTCCAATAACATTTTGCTAGATGGCTTTGACATATCAAAAAGGGAAAAAATAGTGACAGTAATGGGTTCGCGTAAAAAAATTCACCCTCTTGAGTAAAAAATGAGCAACAGATCACAGATCACGTGCAATGCATGTGTGTATGTTTCATTCTCGTGTGAGAATTTATTAGAGTTCCTTTAACATCATCTTTCGTTGAAAAATAGTCACAAAAAAAAAGTGTATACATTGTTGAAATCAAAGTTTTAATTGGTTGAACTAAAATAATTATAAAAGTATTATTGAAAAAATATTTTATGGTATAAGAATAAACTATATATTATACTATTTGAAGAAAAAAAAAGTCATGTCTTGTTCTCCCATGCACCCAAAGAGAAAGGAAAATGAAAACTATATATTTATCTTGGGTTGGCTTGGGGCCTCAAAGAAGTCAACTTGATGCCTGAAATTATGTTCTAAGCTCAATCTAACCCAAAGCAACTTAGGCTTCGTGCCTAAAGAGCAATTGCTGCTAGATGAATCCAATTAGGCATTATACTTTTTCTTTTTCCTCTTTTCTTTTTTGTATCAGGCTCTGTTGTGGCCGGTTAGCATAAGTACTCCCCATTCGAATCTTAAAATGTAGAGGGAAAGGAAAAAATAAATACTTGAAATCGTTTTTTTAAATGAACTTGATATTGATTATTTTTCTTTGCTTGACCTTTTTCAAGATCCAAACAAAGACCTGGTAGAAAGTGAAAATTATTTGTTTCTTGAAAAAGTTTATAAATTCCTTCCAAAAGAAAATAAATAAATAAATAAATAATAAGTTTCTCGGATAATTAGCAATTAACAATGTGGGAGAAAATGTAGGTACATAAAGGATCTCAATAGTGCTGTACTTCGATCCATTACAAAGTATCACCTTTTAAGTTAGAGAAATGCTATAAATAGCTCCTAGATACAGCAGCGCACTTGACGTGGCATGAGTTGGTTGACAAAAATATCCTCTAAGTTAACTATTCAATATCGTTACAAAAGGTCCATCACTACATCATGTGTTGTCTATATGGTGCTACTTATAGCATTTCCCATCTAGTTATCCACATGATAAGAAAGTTGCTACTTTCCTTCACTCTTCAGTGCTCCTATTGTAATTTGTAATCATACATGGACTTTAGGGTTGCAAACGAACTTGACGTTTGTTTAACAAAGAAGAAACACACTTCCGTGATAGCCCATCATTTCTTTTTGTAATAACAAGTATGAAGGGCTCATATGGCATGTGTCCTCGTATTCACAAGTACAGATCCAAATGAACAAATTCAAACTTGAAAAGGATCTTTCTGATTCTTGAAGAATGAGGATTGATCGAGAACTCCAAAGATGAATTGAAAAAGAAATCTTTATTGTTGTCTTTTATATACAAAATAATCTTGCAGAATCTAAACACGTTACAAACTCTAACAGCACGTTTGTTTAGCCGAAATCGGAAGGGAATGGAATGAGATTTTAATAGTAAAGGAGATTTAAACAATGGGTGTAGCCCTTCAATTTCATTTCATTCCATTTTGATTCCGACCAAATAAAAGAACTAGATAGTCATCCACACCTTCCTCTATCCTTATCATATACAATTTAATATACATTTTGTGTGTATATTAAAGGACTAGCTCGTATCTAAAAATTCTAACATTTTGTGTGTATGGGGAGTAGAAACATGGATGTACACTCCAAAGAATTCTTAACCACTAGACCACCTAATGCTTATGTAAAAAATTTCACAACACATATTATTTAAAGTCTAAATGTATACATTTTATTTTTTGGTATTATTTTAATTATTTATTATTATTTTAATTATATAACCAGTCCAACCGGTGACCCGACGGTTGAACCAGTGACCCAACCTCTAGATCAGGTCAATGACCGGTTTGGGTTTAATAACTATAATGTGTACGTGGCTTAGATATTTCTTCAATAATCGCCGCCTGGAGATAGAAAAAAGTAACTCAGATGGATGGCACCACATTGAGACTTCATTTGAGATCCATCACAACAAGTGTGGGGACGCATGGAACCAAGTGAAAAGGTGTAGGGTTCATATAATATCAAGGAAGACAATGTGCCAACGATGATACACTATAACTCTTCATTTCACGTACCATTCGACACTAGATGAAGAAGAAGGAGCAGAGGAAGATATTATTAGTAAACGTACTAGGAGAAGGCTCGTTGAGGAGGAAGCAAGTGGAAGTCCACACCCTAAAAGGATGAGAGGAAACACCAACACAGTGCTTAAACTTAATGACAAAGAATCATCCTAGCAAGCATCTGGCCAGCATCACAACTCACGCATCCTCTGTCTACAGAAGTAAAGGCAAAAAATGGGTGTAGTGACATTCCTTAAAATTGATTCTACAACATCTACTATAGTGATAACTACAAATAAGAGTGACAATTCAAAATAGTGGTATTTCATGAATTCCTTAAAATTGATTCTATAAAATCAACTATAGTGATAACTACAACATTTTAAAATATTCTAATTCAAGGTGATAGATTTATGCCTTCAACCCTATGTAAAATCTCTTGAATTGTTTAATTTCGAATTGGACAACCAAACAAGCCATAACTTATCGAAATTAACTGGTTGAAGCATGGAAAAAGGTCATTGTTCTTGAAACTGATTTTAATTTGGTTTCTCAAAAATTCTCTAGTCAATGAGTAGTTGGCCACTAGGATACGACAACTAGAAGCATGCTAGTAAGTGTGCACTCACAATAGTAGGTCGCAATCTTCGTTCATTTTTATTCAAATACATTTTCATAAGCTTTTTTTGTAGTGAAAAATGATGGTTGCCTTCAGGGATGGAAATAGGAATTCACATTAGGATCAATTTTTTATTTTATTGTAATTCAATAAATTAAAAAAATCCCTTCAAAGAAAACTAAAGGAATCTCATTCAAATTTTCTTAGTATTGCTTGTCTACATAATTTAGTATCTTCATGAATGAAGTTCTTGGCCTGCAACCAAAAGAAAAAAAAAGAAAAAAAAAAAAATGTAATCACAATCAAGGGCGAAGCCAAATGTGACCTAGGGAGTCCACTAGCCCTAAAAGAACACAAATCAAGACTGGTGTACATTTCGTTTGGATATATATCCTAGATTTTTATTATTATCCCCAATGCCAAACTGTGAAGATTTTTAGCTTACAAATTCTTAAACCCAATTCCTTGCAAGCTCCTTTCCAACAAACCACCCAAGCTCCCTTATAATATATATAGATAAGAGAATCAAGAGTAGATACGACCTCGACACCATTAATGAATGTCAAAGAGTTCTTCTTTAGGTGGGAATTGGACATAAAATGTACTCAAACATAATGTTGGCGAGTTATTCTTATAATACACTTGTGGTATTTTACTTCACTGGAATGTCACATGAGACAACCACGTTGATAATAAACACAACATATGTGAGATAATAAACTCAATGAGGAAAGAATATTAGTGGAGGAGGACCCAATGTTGTCTTAAACGAGAGATATAAAATCGTGTTTGAATTTTCAAGGAAGATCCTTGGAATAAGATATCAAGGATCTTTCTCGACTATTCAAACTAAGACTTTATCATCTCCCATCTAAGATAACACCAGTTCCTACTGTACTTTTATCCCTTTCCTCATTGAGTACATAATTTTACAAATGCTTCATTTATTGCCAGCGGTGCTTGTCTCAAACTCTTACATGACTTCTTAGTGAAGGGAAATACAACAATATTATTTGAAAAATGCTTCATCAACATTACGTCAAGTAGATTTTCCGTCTATTTCTCATCCAAGGAGAATTGTTTGGCATACATCAACGGAATTGAGGTTGTTTCCGCGCCAGATTCAATTCTTTTATCTCTTATATAACATATAAGGGAGGTTAGATGGTTTCTTTACTGAAGCACGCAATAGACTAGGATGAATAATTCATAATATGAAAATCTTCACAAATTTCAATTTGGTAGTTGCAAAAACTGTAACAAACATTCAGGATGTATACGAAAGGTACAACCATCCTTGAGTTTAGTTCTTTTTGGTGACCCACAATCAATTTTGTAACTTTCATTTTCCATTGCAACAAGACTTGCGAAAATTATTATTATTATTTTTTTACAATCTTATATTATATTTTTTTAATAAAAAAAATTATCTTTTCATATAATTTTTCTATATTCAAACTATTAATTTTTTACATATGATCTCGTGCATCGTATGAGTTCATTGCTGCTATATATAAAGTAATCGAGGACAGCTATGTGGTTCTTTTTTTAAAACCACGTGGTGCTTTTCCAAAAAAAAAAAAAATTTTTTTATAGCTTTATCTTCTAATTTTTTTTAATAAGATAAATTATCATATCTTAAAGAGGAAATTTAGGCTTGCCTTCGTCCAAATCTCTTTCTTTTTTGATGATGTCCACACACACACACACATATATATATCGTTTTTTCTTCTTCTTCTTCTTTTTTTTTTTTTTTTCTTTTTTTGATGAGTTCGGACATATATATATCTTTTAATCTTACCTTTTTTTTAAAAAAAAAAAAATTATCTTATCTTAAGAGTAAGATTTATGCTTACCCTCTTTCATATCTCTTAGTTCTTAAATTAATGTAAACCCAAACCCAAATAACTCTCAACCTATTACCACAATAATATGATAATCCAATGGTATTCTCCTCCCTTATTGAGTGAGTGATTTCAAACTTAAGATCTCAGAGAAGCATTGATTCCGAACAAATGGCTAGGATTGGATTGGGCAACCCATGGCCTCCCCTAAGCGGGCTAAGCCCAACCCTAATTTGGTTGGGTTGGGATTTTTAACCTAACTACGTTCATATGAAGTCTAAAAGATTAATGCTATGTTTGTTACGAGGGAATGAAGAAAGGAATGGAATGGTGATTCCATTAGCTCAAAAAGAGTGATTGTTTAGTAACCTAAGATAATAGAATGACTATTTCTTTGTGGGAGTGTATTCCCTCTAGGTCCAAGGAGGGAATAACCATTCTTTCCCAAACTAAAAGGAATGGCCATTTTCATTTTATTCTCATTCCATTATTCTCTATCTATTCCATTCACTCAAACCAAAAGCAGCCTAGCTAGCTACTAACCTGAGCTCACATATAAATAAGGTTGGCTGAGGGTTTCACCATTGTGGACTCAACCCATGCACTCAAGCTTCAGCTCTACAAGAAATGTATGAAACAAAAAAATAAAGATCCCTTCCAGCTTATAGACACATAAACTCGACCCTAACATGAAATTCTAATAGACAATGAATAAGAGAATTGTCTCTCTGAAGTGGAAGATATGAGTTTTGTTGAATCGATAAATCAAAACAGCATGCATCTACAGCTGAAATTACTCTAAGGCAAAGCAATAATAAAAAGGAAGAACATGCCTACCTAAGCGCCAGATTGTCGACACTTCCATGGACGGCCACAACCATCAGACGAGGCTTCCCTCTTTGCAATGAAGGGCCCCTCCCCTCCTCTTTCCGTTTCTGATATCTTTATATATAGGAAGACATCTCTTGTATATAATACGTTATTTTGCTTGAGGAATTCACGTCTACTTTGGACCCGGACAAATTTGTGACGCGGTAATCTCATTACTGTATAGACGGAGTGTTTCTTGGATCTGTGCCACATACGCAGCTGTGGAGCTATTTGAGGTCTCGTGGGCCGTGGGCAATGGCCCTTGTAAATCTTTGGAACCCTTTTATATATATATATATATATATATATACAGAAAATGCTACCACACCCACTAATATCACCCACTGTTAGATCACTCACGGTTAGATTACCCACAAAATGTGTAACCTTTTTCTTGATATTACATCATGACCAAAATGTCCTACTATCTTCAGTATATATATGTGGTGGATGATGGTCCCGTGGGTGATAATGGCTGGTGGTATAGCATAGTAGGTTTTTTTTTTTTTTTACAAAAAAAAAAAAAAAAAAAAAAAGTAGAAAGAAAGAAATAATTCTTTATCACATTCCTTTTGCACGTCCACATGGGTTCACACCACATGTTGTGCAGGGCCCACAATCGAGCATTGTGTAATTGGACGGGTGTGGCACTATGGCATACTGAATCCCTAGTATTTTTAAGGCCAAGATAGCTTTATAACAACTTACTGCAAAAACACAACCTAGTGAGTGGATCGATTGAAAGCCCATGTGACCGGTTCAACCAGATTGGCTAGGCTCACAACTGTAATTTATGAATCACAACAAATTCGATATTTTTGACCAGTGGCTGAGTGCTTTACTTAGGCTAAAAAAATAAATAAAAGCAATAAATCACCAAACATAAGAAGAAATTAAGGGCCTGTTTGGGTGTTCAATTTGAAATTAAATAATTCAAGAAATTTTACACAGTATTGAAGGCATGAATCTATCACCTTGAATTATAATATTTAAAAAAAGTTGAAGTCATCACTATAATTGATGTTGTAGAATCAATTCTTAGATGAAATGCCACTATTTTGAATTTTCATTATTATTTGTGATCACAATGACCATCATTTTCTCAAATTTGTCAAAATTCAATGTAATAGATTATGCCTTTAACACTAAGTAAAATTTCTTGAATTGTTTAATTTCGAATTGAACACCCAAACAAGCCCTAAATATTTTGTTCAATTACAAGTTCTCAATATAAAACTTGAACAACACTGCTAATACACTAATTATACAACCAGGCTAGGAATTTCATACAAACTGTACTGCATAAAATGGACCTTTTATTTCTTCTTTTCTGCCTTCTTTTTTAGTGCAAATTGGCTGGATAGAATACATCTCCAACTTTAGACTCATTACATAATGAAATAAAAATATATAAAAGATCACAAAAAATGTTTGGGTACTGGTAAGCGAATTTTCCATTCTTTATTAAGAGAGTTTGCGACTGAAATTTTTTATTTTCAGAGTTTCATTTGAGGGGTTCATGTATTCTCACCTGCCTATATGAGAAATTTAATTTTTAACGTGGATTTTTGCCAATTAGCTCTCATCTTTGCATACTCGGTTTTCAATTGGTGACATAAATATGATGAGCAAGTATCACACTATTCCTCTCCATAAGTGAAAATAATTTGTACAACGATTAACATTTTTACATTGTCAAGGATCTGCTCATGGGGCAAATTTTAACCATCATTTCATAGTTTACAGGTGAGTACTTCCATTCCGTGTCATTTGAAAATTTTTTTTTTTTTTTTTTTTTTTTTCGGGACTATTGGTAACATTTGGATCTGCTAATGCGGTGACCCAAATTGGTGGCGCCATTATGACCATTGTAAAGGCTGCCTTATTTAACCAATTAAGGATTTGGCTTAAACTCAAGGACAAAGAATCATCCTAGCAAGCATCGCCAGTGCCACAGCTCACACATTCTCGATTTGTGTTCAAATTCGAGGGATTTAGGCGGGGCTTCCTTATTTATCCAATTAAGGATTTGGCTCAACTTGGACCTTCTCCCAACCGACAACCAGTCTCAGGTCAATCTCTAATTCACACTATTTCTTGCTCTCTCCTATCCGTCCCCTCTATTCTTTTGATTTCTGTTCTCAATGCCCTAACCGTAAACCTAACCCATAGCAAATCTTTTTATTTATTATTACTATTTTTTCTATCCATTTGGGAATGCGAAGTTGGTTCTGATTTCGTTCTTGAGGGCTTAGAGTTTGATTCCAAACCCAAAAAATAGAAGAAGAGGTTTTGACTTTCTCTATATGACTTTATCTTCTCAAGGGCATTTGTTGGTCAAGTGCACATCTTAACCATTTATCATAACTGAGGTCCACTATTTCAATCATAGTTATTAAACATGGACCGGACATTGACCCAATTGGGAGGCTGGGTCACTAGGTCATTGGTTCAACCGTCAAGCCACTGGTTGGACCGGTGTTATAATTAAAAAATTAAAAAATTGGCTTGGTGGCCAGGGCCTTCAGCATATTCTCTTCCTTGCAATTTGCATGGGATTCTGTTCTCGTGTCCCACTTGCTATGCACTGAATTATTTTGTCACAAACAAAAGTACAATGCAGCTATTGGCCAGTCAAACCGTTCCGATTCACACCAGTTCGCTTAAAATTGTTCCCATTTGAACGGTTTCTACTGGTTCACTCCAGTTGAATTGCTTGAAGTCTTGAACGATCCTCACGGAGAACTGAACCGGTCTAAGGCCCAGTTCACTGGTCAGACCGCTAGTCCGATCCGGGATTAATAACTATGATTTCAATAACTAAGATGTGCACATGACGATCAAGTGTAGTTGAGAGGATTTTTTTTTTTTTTTTGGATAAGTGAGAGGATCTTTTCCCCTCATTACCTGACCATCTAGCTAGCAAGTAGCAACTAGAATATATAACTAGTATTATTGTTATTATTTTTCTTGCTTATCTAGTATTTATATATGCGTGCTTCTATGTGCATTTATGATTGTATGTATTAGGGGTGTTAGTGGTTTGGTTTGGTTCAGTTTTAGGGTAGATTTCAAATCAAACCATTATACTTTGGTTTTGTTCTTACCAAACCATACTATAAAAAAACCTAACCAAACCAAACCAAAAAATTTCGGTTTGGTTCGGTTCGGTTCAGTTTTAACCTATCAAGTAGCAACAAATAATTGAAAATGAAAAAAATGACATCTCAAACTCCAAATAAAAACATTTTTAATAAAAGCATTACATTAGCAACTAAAAAAAACATTAAACATTGTATCAAAATGGAAACATATTGACATATGTCAATATAATTTCAAGTCTCCAATCTAATACATGCCAATATCACTAGTCACTTAGTTAGTACTCCCTATTCAGTAGGTTTTGTACTCCAGTAAATTTAGTACTATTATTTTGAATCTATTACCTATTCTGCCCTTATTAGAATAGGAAATTTACAAAATAAAGTTTGACATATAATATGTAAAATTATTTATCTATTATATATTTTTTGGTTTTTTGGTTTGGTTTAGTTTTTTAAACATGAAAACCAAAACCAAACCAATTTAATTCGGTTTTCTAAAATTAGAACCAAAACCAAACCTAATGACAAAAAAACCAAACCAAACCAAACCGGTTTGGTTCAGTTCTGTTCTCGGTTTTAAAACTAAACCACTAACACCCCTAGTATGTATGTATGTGGACATTTAATTATGCACACATGATCCCTGTGAGCACACAATACCTTAAATATCCCACTATAATGAAGGAGAGAATCATGTGTACTGGGTAGTAGATTTGAGCTCAAAATTTCTCATGTTTTAGGTCGACAGAATGCCCTCTTCATGAGGCAAGATTCAACCAACTATAATCTTAAAAAGTTGAGATTATTTTGCTAAAGTTGGACATTTGATTTTTTCTTTTCTTTTTCTTTTTTTTTTTTTTTTCATTAGTACGAACCATTTCATTGATAAATAAAATCGGATGATGATTGTTTCCTACAAAAAAATAATAATAATAATAATAATAATAATACTAAATAAAAATAGATGTATGTTTTAAAATCCGCTTTTGTGATATATGGATAAAATGCATAGAAATATGCATGCAATGGACTCGTAACCATTTTTTTTTTTAAACATTCGATATTATTATTAACATTGACTTACCCAACTATTTGGGAAATCTCAACACAAATCACTCCGACTCTTCAAATCTAGGTTGTAAAAGAGTGATTTCTTTAAGAAAATACTCCAACATTTTTGTTTTCCTCCACACACCCCCCCCCGGTGGGGGCAGTCAAGGAATTGGAGAATTTTAAAATTAAGTATAGAAAATAGTGTAGAAGGATATAGGCAACCTACATTTTTTTGAGGGATGGACTATCTAGTTTTGTCTATAGAGGACTATGGTCTTGAAGTATAGTTGTTGTTTTATTAGGTGCATGGTTCAAAGTCTCGGTCTCGGTCCCCATCTCGTTTCGGTCTCGTTCATCTCGGTCTCGCCCAACACGTCTCGTCTCGGGCGAGATGCAACTTTACGCAAGAAAAATAGTTTGAAAAAATTCAAAAAAATCATAGAAAATTCCTAAAAAATATGATGATTACATTGGAACCATGAAATAAGCAAAATAATGAACTCAATACACATAATATGGTAAAAAAATATAAAAATAGGCGCTAGCGCACTAATATATAATGAAATAACACTATATTTCTGTTTTAGATTAGAATATACACCCAAAAACATAAATAAATATCATATATCAATGATGGGTAAATAACATTACATATTATAAAGAAATTGACAAATAATTTTTTGGTAAGTAACATACCGATATAAAAGTTACTCCCATGTAGAGTGGCGATGTGGCTGAAAGTGTTGATCACCTTCTTGTGGGTAATATGAAGGGGAGGTGTAAAATATATTGAACGTTAGTGCAGCAATTGGATCATAAGAGGCATTTCCACTCGAACCTTGCCCATGATCACCATAATATGGTTGGGGCGGGGGATAGGGGATCTGTGTCCCACTACTGTTACTTGATGCATCATTGAAATAACCAGTAGGACCACTAGAAATGCTGGATCCTCGATCGAGATATCCATAGCCAGCACCAGTGCTAGTACTCGCAGATGTTCCATACCCATGCCCTTGTCCATGATCACCCCGATCATAGTAACTACCGGTACTAGTGCTTGTAGATGTATCAAAAACTGGTGGACCGCATGATGGTTGTGCAAAACTATCAGCCTCTGGTACAGTAGGCACTCGACGGCCCCTACGACTACGAACATGACCACTAGTGCTAACAGATCTCTGGAGTGGGTGTGATGGTGGTGGACCGTATGCATCACCACCCCCTAATTGCATGCCACGCATATGAATATTAAGCATTGTCGCCGGGTCGCCTACATGAACACCATAATCTTGTTGGCTCGAAAACTCACCATGTCGTCTTGAGTGCCTCCTTTGTTCATTGCTCATGTCCTGTTGAGGCCTATCATGATCACCATATGTACCATGATGTCTTTCAGTGCCCTCAGCCCATTGTTGTTCTTGGCTTGGCGGTTGTTCACTATAATTGTAACCACCACCACCACCACCACTACCACCACCACCACCACCAATACCCTTACCGAAAAAGCTGTTAGTACCACTAGATGTGTCTGTGTCTGTGACATCATGTACCACATTTTTCTCACTACGACGGCTTCTTCTCTCACCCCGTGAACGACTACTACTGCCTACATCAGTACTTGCATCACCCCCTTGTGAATGACTGCTACTGCCATAGTAGGGCTCAGCTGTTTGATCTTCATCGTTGGCCAATGCATTAACACCTTGCTCTAATGCGTTCTCATCCATTATAGGTTGCTCTGTCTCCCGAATCCAATCATCTAAGATGTCCTCATCATCAAAGATATGATTCAAGTCAATGGGATTGTAGTATTCATCATTATGAGATCTATTCATTAAATTACGAGTCCGCAGCCTTAAATTGTAATGCACATAAACAAGTTCCTCCAACTTTGACATTGCAAGCCGATTGCGAAGTTTTGTATGAATCAACGCAAACGTGCTCCAATTTCTTTCACATCCTGAGGAAGAACATGTCTGGGTGAGAACCTTTATAGCGATCTTCCGGAGGTTTGGAGCAGATTCTCCATAATTATACCACCATTGAGCTACAAAAACAAAGTTTAAAACATTTTAATGATTATATATTTCTTTTACGTATATAAATTTGCATACACAATAAATTATAACATTGCATTCTGTCTAACCTGGTTGAGTATTTTTGATTGATACCATTGTGAGTCGTTCTCCAAAAACTCCTTTCCTTTCCTTGAATATCTTTATCTTCATTTACATAAAAAATTGATTTAATTAAAATATTATTAACATTAATAAAATCTAAACACTATAATTGGTTTTAATAATTAGTCATAGAATTCTTAATATACTTACTTCATTAATTGCCCTTGCTTGTCTCTCCACATTTGGCTCCAGGCGTTTAATTACTTCTTTTAAACCTACCCACACATCCTCGGTATCACTAAACTCTTGGCTATATTGGCATGCCGGATTTAGAAAGTAAGCTGTTATGTAATACATGTAAAAATTTTAGAAGAAATTAAGTACAAAATAGTTCATATAAAAAAAAATTGAAATTTAATTATGCTTACCTGCCGCATGCAAGTGGCCATGGAGTTGATTTTCCCATCTTTGATCGATAATTTTCCAAATCCTCTTCCATGATCTGTAGGAGGAGGATTTGATTTTTAATTTGGCTCTATCCATGCAGTCGTATATTACAGCCAAAGTTGGTTTTTGGTCCTGATCCACAATTTTTAACACTAGCACCAGCGGTTCCATTAAAGAGCGGACCTCTTCTGCTCTACGCCAAAACTGATCCATAAGAATAAGATCAGATACTTCCCTAGCCAACCCTTTTCTCGATTGAGAACCTTGCCGGGTGTATGAAAGCTGTTGCTAATCCTCAGATGAAAACATTCTCTTCAGATTTGCTTGATATCTTATTAGGCTTTCAATGGAAATGAATTCTGTGGCAAACCGAGTGATACCTGGTCTAAGGAGATCTCTACCATCTGTGTACGTCCTCATTAGATTCACAAGCTGGTCACTATTGTAAATAAAGCTTGTGATCTTACGAGCATCGTCAATCACAGATTTGACCTTTGGCAACTTACCAATGTCCTCAAGAATTAAATCAATACAGTGGGCGGCACAAGGAGACCAAAACAACCCTTTTCTTTTATTCATAAGAAGTCTTCCAGCTGCCTTGTAGGAAGCCTCATTATCTGTAACAATCTGGATCACATTTTCCTCCCCCACTTCATCTACAACCTTGTCCATCAATGTAAACAAGTACTCAGCTGTTCTAGACCTAACACTGGTGCTATCCACTGACTTGTGGAATATTATTTCCCGATCACAATACACCATGAAGTTAGTGATAGGGTGTTTGTTACGTGCCGACCACCCATCACACATTATTGTGCAACCATATTCTGGCCATTTTTTCCTTAACATGCCAAGGTAATTATCTAGCTCCGCCCTCTCTTCTTTTAAGTATGTTCCTCCTATCTGATAACCAGAGGGACCTTTCACACCTGGCCCACATGCTGCAATTGTATCAATCATTGTTTGGTAGTATGGGCCACTATCTGCTGCATTAAACGGGATTGCATTAAACAGAAAAAATTTTGAAATAGCCTTTCCCACCTTCTTCACATTTTCTTTTCCAAACAAATCCTTTAATCTTTTCTGTTTGGCTGGTTCAGGCCGATACATGAAGGGATCACTCCCTCTCAACTGATCAGTAGCAGACCTATAAGGATCACGTGCTGTAGATAAGTTCCTCCTAAGAGGCTCACCAGCTGTAGAAGGACCAGCACCATCTTGGGAAGGTCTATATGGATGACCTCCCACTGGCTGTGTGAAAAACCTGCGATTATCTGCCTCTATTTGAGCAGTCCTACGACTCTCTTTCATAGCCTGTCTCATTTGTTGCATCTCCTCCTGCCTTGAAATGTCAGTGTGAGGATAAGCTTCATCATCATCCTCATCATAATCAGAAAGACCATGCATGTGAACACGCCCATATTCTGCATCTTCTTGTAGGGATGCAAGTAGTTGTTCTTTCTTCCTTTTCATATCGGCCCTTTCTTTTACACATTCAGTAAGATGATTCTTCATCATTCGAGCAACCTCCTTTGGGCATTTAGTGCATGCAGCAACCTCCCCTGAAACCCCTGCAATGTGTTGTTTTAATCGTGTGATGCCAGAACTAACAACTTTACTACAATATTTACACTGGACTTTCCTTCTATCTGCACTGACGGCTAACCCGTGCTCCCAACCAATATCCACTGGCTTGTTTGACATCCTTTACAAAAAAAAAAAAAAAACATTTGAAAACCAACCATAACTAATTAAACAATTAAACAAACGTTTATAAATAAAACAATTACCTATATATATTACCTAACCACTCATGCACAATTGCATGCCATATATGTATTAAACAAAAAAAAACTGTTTCTAAATAATATTCCAAATTATTTATGAGTACGTGTCATTGTGTTGCCCAAGATATGATGCATTTTTTGTTATTTTTAATTTTGGTTTTTATAAAAAAATTTTATAAAATAAAAACCTGAAAATTCTACTTTAAAAACAAGTACTCAGAAAAAAACAATTTTGCAAATAATTTATGCATATTTATAAGTGCATGCGGACTACAAAAATGTTCTAACAAATTTGTAATTTAAAAAATCAGTATTTTTGAAATTAAGAAAAAAATATCATTTATTAAAAAGATTTACCATTTATTAAAAAATCAGTATTGCAGTGATTTTTTTTTTTAAAAAAAAATCTGTATTTTAAGAAAAAGAGTTAGCATTTACCAAAAAATTTCAAATTATAAGCTCCAAAAAATTTATGCTTAATTAAGAGTTCATGATGATTAAAAAAATGTGTAATAATTTTCTAAATTTAAAAATTAAGATTTTCATAATTTTTTATCATTTATCAACAACATTTACAATTTATTAGAAAAAAAATTCACACTTATAAATGTATGATACATGATGTGGGAAAAAAGACAAAGATTATAGGTATTCAATAGCATTTAAAAAAAACAAAAGGAAAAAATGAAAAAAAGAAACAAAAAAAAACAGAGCCCCACGCACTCCCAGCACTAATGAAAAAACAGAACAAAAACAAATGAAAAAAAAATAAAAAAGGAAAAATAACCTTATATGCGTGTAACTCGGTGGGTCTCGAGTCTCGACTGAACAGTCGACCCAAACCCCCAAAGCTCTGCGAGCTGCGATTGCGAGGGCGAGAGAGGAGAGAAAGAGACGCGATGGCGAACGCCGCGAACCAGACCTCCACCGGCGACCGTCGACCTGCCTGATCCGTTGCTTCTTCCGGCCACAGCAGCTGCTACCGCTACCGCTACTGCCGTCTTCAGCTGCCGCTGCAATTATCGCCAACCACAGGCACTGCTGCCGCTGCTGCTCTCGCTGCCGGTCACCGGAGACACCCACTGGACCTGGATTCCACCGACAGAGACCACGACACCCACCAGATATGCTCAGAATGAGAATGGAGGACAAAGAGAGAGAGAGAGGGGAAGATTGAGCTCGTTGGAGAGAAATCAGGTAGGCCTTATGCTTTATTCGTAGGCATAGGTGCATAATTTTCTCCATTTCAAACAGCTTTCTGCAAGATCACATGGGCAAAAAGATGCTCTCGTACGAATTGGACGAAATCTCGTTCGATTCGTCCCGAGATTTCGATTTCTCGCCTGTCACGTTTCGTCTCGTCCGAGATCTCGACATTCTCGGCCGAGAATTGCTCATCCGGCGTATATGCTTGTAACGGCCCTAGTTCTCGTCTCGGAGGGCGGCGAGACCGGATTGTCTCGGCGAGATCTCGGCCGAGACAACCGAAACTTTGAACCCTGCTGCCGCTGCAATTATCGCCAACCACAGGCACTGCTACCGCTGCTGCTCTCGCTGCCGGCCACCGGAGACACCCACTGGACCTGGATTCCACCGACAGAGACCACGACACCCACCAGATATGCTCAGAATGAGAATGGAGGACAAAGAGAGAGAGAGAGGGGAAGATTGAGCTCGTTGGAGAGAAATCAGGTAGGCCTTATGCTTTATTCGTAGGCATAGGTGCATAATTTTCTCCATTTCAAACAGCTTTCTGCAAGATCACATGGGCAAAAAGATGCTCGCGTACGAATTGGACGAAATCTCGTTCGATTCGTCCCGAGATTTCGATTTCTCGCCTGTCACGTTTCGTCTCGTCCGAGATCTCGACATTCTCGGCCGAGAATTGCTCATCCGGCGTATATGCTTGTAACGGCCCTAGTTCTCGTCTCGGAGGGCGGCGAGACCGGATTGTCTCGGCGAGATCTCGGCCGAGACAACCGAAACTTTGAACCCTGATTAGGTGGGAGTAATATAGTAAATTTGGGAAACTTAATTGTATGGTATCATGGTGCCGAGGGATGTTTGTGATACTCTTTTAAATGATGGTTGTGTGCTTTTATTCAGGACATTTTGAGCCTATTTTTTTTATCGTAATTATTTTATTTTATTTTACATTCTTAACGTCTTCCTTTCTCCCCTCCTTTGAAAAAACTAAATTTAGGGGCAATTGATAAAGGGGAAAGGGATTTGAGAATTCAATAGATAGAGGAAGCCCACGCCCTGAAATTTTGCGGCCTCACTTAGTTTGGCAGGTTAGTAGAAGATTAACATGGGCGGCACAATTTTGGGACAGACATGTACTTAGTGGGCATTGCACTCCTTGCTTCCAGTGAGTGTCCTGAACAGCTGCAACAATATAAGTTTTTTTAGTATTTTATTCTGTATTGGTCTCCATCAACATAAATGTGGTTATTGTTCTCCATCAACATAGGTGGTGGTGTTTTCTTCAAGTAGAATTCACTCCAAAACTTATTGTCCTTTCATGAAATTCAGTAGGATACGCTCTTGGTCATTAGATGGAGAACATCTATCCAAATTGTGTTGATAAGAACAAATCACTATGGAGGATCTATGGGACATATAAGCATGTCCCTATGTCCATAATGAACAATGCGGCTATTGTGGTATCTTTTCAAAACAGCTATTTCATTTCAGGCTCTCATTAATATTTTGAAATCAACTTGTTTTCAAGTGCTAGATCAAAATTTTTGTGTCTCGATCATCATTCATAGTTTATGTGATATGCTTCACTCTTTGGTCCCATTTCATGGCTCATTTTATTTATTGCTTCCTTCTGTTCATTTGTGGGTTTAATTTCAATTTTTACCCAAATAACTTTCAAGAGTTTCATAACATAAAAAGGCTGGTTCCTGCACAATTGCAATGCAAGGTCAGACGGTTTTTTTTTTCTTCCTTCTGAGTTGCTAATTTTGGCATTTCCGATGTTGGTGGTCCATTGTTATCAAAAGCTTAGGCATGTATTGCTGCGCTACCTGCCAAATTGCTAGGCCTATCTAGAAATGGAACCAGAATCAGCCAGTGGCTTGTTTTGGCACTTCCTACTTTGATTTCTAGAATGATTCGTAAGGCATGTATTTTGTGGTGCTTGCTTTTTGAATGACTATATAGATGGGTCACATGCGATGGGTAAACTATATTAATGCGATATATAATGCCAATGGGGCCTTTCTGATTCAGAATCACTTAGCATATGAATCATAACTGTCAAAGATGCCTATACCCTGTTTTGCTCGACGGAGATCAAATTCTTGGAAGCAAAGGATATCAATGCCAATGGGGCCTTTCTGCTTCAGTGACAACATCTTTGGTGTCCTTGGTCAATTGGTTGTGTTCAATTGATATGGTATAAAAATTATGGACTTCACACAAAGAAATTTCTCTATTTACCAAAATTATATTCTCTTCACACAAAGAAATTTCTCTGTTTACCAAAATAATATTCTCTTCAAAAAATTATATTCTCTATTTACCAACCCCATCCTTGCTTCTAAACGGAGAACTCTGGACTTGGATTCAGTGCTAGGAAAATTATATATATTCTCTTCACACAAAGAAATTTCTCTGCTTACCAAAATAATATTCTCATCACAAAATTATATTCTCTATTGACCATCCCCATCCTTGCTTCAAAAAGGGAGAACTCTGACTTGGATTAAGTGTTGGACTCGCCCAGCACTGTGTTAGGGTAATCTGACCTGTTGAGTTTATATTTTGACTGAAAGATAAAAAAGGTGCTGTTGAAATGATTAGGGGCAAAACTAGAATTTTTTATCTGGGGTCGTTACCTCTACACTAACATATATGTACAAGCATGTATATACATACGGCATATGTTTGCATATTGTGTGTGTAGGACGAGAAATAAATCTGGAGGTGCCACTTCATCAAATTTTGAGGTGCCAATTCATCAAATTAAACTGAATCCAAATCCAGAGAACTCCATAACCTGTCAACAAACGAAGAAAAAAAACAGAGGAGTGCGAAATCCATAACCGATTGGAAAATTCCTTAATCCACCAAAATTGTCTTTCAGGCGAATTCCATAACCCACCACCATCCCCAACACAAGAAAAATTTATTACATAAAATTGGAAAATTCCATAACCCAAACAGCTTCGGCAACCCATTGTTACAAATTTGAGGTCCCCAACACGAGCATGGCTTTTGAACCAAATGATATTTCAAAACCATATTGGGAAATGGCAGAGGTTTTGGTTGCAGGATTTTAAAAATTTTGTTGAAATATTCTGAAGCATCGAGCCTAATCTTTATGACATTCTTGAGAACTCTCATTTCTTTTTCTTTTTTTTTCTTTTTCTGAATTTGTGGAATAGGCAACTAATTACACTTCCGGTGGTTAATTACATTTTTTCAGGTTTTATAAAAAATATAAAAGATTTTTATGAAAATTAATCGCGTCTACTAAAAAAACAAAATTCTGAATAACTTTTTTGGAAGAGTATTCTATTGACTATTGTCCACATAGTCTCTTTGATGGGTAAAATTAATCAGATTATGGGAAAGTATGGACCCAGAACAATAGCCTCGTACAGAGTCTGAAGTCTTCTCTCTCTCCTTCCTGTTATCTTTTATCTCCTCTGTTGGGCAATATGGTCAATTCATTATAAAATAGCGTGGGAGCAAAGTTTGTGTCTTTGGCAATGACGCTAGCCTCTATAAAACCTCAAACTTCATAGATTTGCAGAGAAAATTTGAATAAACAAAGCGTTTGGTTCTGATGGGCAGAAAATGTCAAATTTTAGTGTAAAGGAATGAGCGGTTAAATTTCATTTTACAATACACATATACAAGGGTGAAAAATGAATTAAGGGCTGTGCTAGCATGACAGATTGTAAAAGCAATGACAGTCAAATTATGACCACAAATGGATTTTAATTTATTTTTAAAAAAATTATCATTTATTATTTAATCTACATAGACTTGGGCATTGGGGCTGAACATGAAATTCTTTTAGAGAAAAAGAAAACACTTTCATAACAACTTATTATTACTTTTGTAATGATAGACATAGGTGTCAACAAAAAAGGTGAGGCTCACATGCTGGCAATGTGTCCTCCTGACCATGTGTTCTAAACTTCTAATGTTTTTGTGTCCAATCCTAATCGGTCGCAGAAGGAGATTAATTGAGAACAAGGTCGGCATTAGGCTTCTTATTCTATTGGTCATTTGTAATGTATCAAATGCTTAGGCCCAATCCAGCTTGTTGCCACCCATAATCTGAAAGTATCCCATTAATCCTGTATAATTAGGGTTTTTTAACTTAGACAATTAAGAAAGGGTCACCTCCACTCCACCTACTTGTGCAAGCCTGGACATGGGTGGTCAGTTTAGAGAATTTCTAACATCTCTTAGCAGTATAACAAGGGGACCTTCTATTGCTTGTTTTTTTCCGCTTAGTTTTTTTTTCTCCGGCTAAACGACTATACAAAAATGTGTTCAAAGTTCTGGATTTTATATTTTTTTTACTGGTTTTTTAGTCTTTTTGATGCCGACATGCACCTCTTTTGTAGCTTTTTTTTCTTCGGTCCAACTTTTGTAGCTGTGTTTGCCGAAGATCGAGGACTCTATTTTTCTCTTCAGGCTTGTTGAAAAATAGAGGTCTTGAGAGAGACACATTTCCTTTGTATTTTATCAGTTGCAAAGGCTGGCTGTTTCTGAATGAATTTTCCTGTGTCTTTTCGCATTCTAGAAAGCAGCCAAGTGGATTTACCAAAACAGACAGAAAATACCCAAATTTTATACTTTATCCCCCACCGCTGTGTGTGGACAAGTCGCCACACCTCTGTGACTGACCAAAAAAATTTAGAAGAAAAAATGAATGGAAAAGACCCATGAGTTGTTTTATAGTCTTCATGATAAATCTTTTGAATAGTCTCACTCGGGTAAAAGAATCATCATCATATTTGATCTTATAAGATTAAATTTTCTTTTTTTAATAATTATATATATGATCAATTTTTAGAAATTCATGAAATGCATTTGAATTTTTACTCTCATTTGTGACTATGAACGTTATTTTTTGAAATTTTCTATTAGTGATGACGGATTTATAAGTTTAATTCTATGTAAGATACATTATGATTATTTAATTTCCATTACATTATGACTACATTAATTTTGAAAGATGGGAGATTTGTCAAATTTATTTATTTTAAGAGAGCACGCGTCCAAAAGTCATGTTTTGTCACTTGAGCTTACATGTTGACGTGATGAATTATGTGTCACGATTAATGTACCAAAAATGTCCAAAATGGCAGGACATATCATTGGGAGAATACAAGGGCATCCATTTTGCAGCCTTTTCCTATTTAAGAACTTTGAATGTTGATCCCACCCTTCAATTAACATTTGATATATATTAATGCATAGAAACATAATTAAAAATAAGGTAAATTTCAGAAACCCCCCTAAGTATGGGTGGGGTCAGCAAATAACTCTTTTTATGTTTTAATTTTATTGATGTCTTTTAGTTCAGTTGGAGGACAAAATCAATCGTCGATGGCCACCTAATTGGCCATGACGCCGGCGAGGGTTCTGACAATTACAGGAGAGTCAAGGGCATTTTGGACAATATGGATCCGTTATAATGGTGTCACGTGCGTAGCCACATGACTAATTTTCGTCAAATTTTATCAATGGTGAGAGATGGTGGGGCACATTGACAAAAATTAAAATGTAAGAAGGGTACATTGGCAAAATTAAAACGTAAGGGGATTATCTACTGACCCCCCCCCCTCTCTATATTTCAGGAGGTTATTTGCAATTTACCCTCAAAAATATAGTGTAAAAATTTGTTACGACTTAAATATGAGGTGTGCGATGAAAATTTATTGATTAATTTACGCCCCCCCCCCCCCCCCCCCCCCCCAACCCCCCCTATGATCAATTTATTGTAATTAAATTTATTGTCTCCATAGTCTCTTTGATGGGTAAGTTTGATCAGATTATGGGAGAGTATGGACCCAGCGGTCTTTTACAAACAAGAGTATGTTGGAATCTGAACCTATCACAAACTCTACAAGATAGTCATCCATTCTTTTCTCAATTTTTATCTTAGAGCATCTCTAAAAGATCTATTTATTCAACCCCTCAGCTATTTTAGCTAACCAAACCACAATATTCATTATCTAAAGGATTAGCTATATATATATATATATATATATATTTTGGCTAGCTATTTTTTATTTTTGGTTAACTAATCAAATCACATTTTGGCTAGCTACATTTAGTTAGAGAGGGATGTGCCGATCAAGGACGTAGCAAATATTTACTAGCTAAATTATTTTTAGTTTAAAAAGTGAAATTTTCCTTGTTCTTTGCACCGTCTTTTTCTGCCTCTTCACCAAATGATTAAAAAAAAAAATTACAATGGATATGAGGATATCTCGCACATTATTAAAATTACAATTCTTTTTTTCTTTTTTAAAAATTACAATTAGGGATATGAGGATATCTCGCACATTATTCAGCCAAACTAATCTCAAAAGATTCGTGTGAAATCTTCTGTATCCATACACACAACGATAATTACTCCCTCCATTCCTACAATCCTACTTGACTGTCCCTTTAAAAAAACATGTTTTTTTTTTTTTTTTTTTTTCTGAAAGCATATTAAATACTTTCACTATTTCACATGAACATATATGTTTTAATATTTTAGTTTTATGCTCAAATGTATAAACATTGGAAAAATTAAAGATAAAATACCTATGAGAAATAATATTTTAGGAAAACTCCAAAAAACATAATATTGCAGTAGGAAAACTCCAAAAACATAATATATATATATATATATATAGATAGGGGGATTTGGCCATCAGTCCACCAAATATAACTTATTTAGTAAATAGTCACCCAACTCCTTTTTCAACTCACTTAGTCATTTGGCTTGTAGCTGACCAAAATACCCTCATTCTTATTAAGTTATTTATTTATCCCTCTCTTCACCTACCCCTTTCCATCCTCTACCCCGAAACCACCCCATCACCATCTCTCTCTTCTCAAACCCCAACCCAAACAACAACTCCGGTGGTGGCTGATTTCCATTGATGTCTGACCTCAGGCGACGATAACTGGCTATGAAATTCGTCAATGTCGAGGTCCTCCGAACCAGATCTGAAGACGAACACCAGATCTGAAACGCGCCAGATCTAGCTTCCCTACTTCCCTCACTCTCTCTGCCTCTCTTGCTCTCTATTTTCTCGCTTAATTTCCCGCTCTTTCTTTCTTCTAGATCTGAACCTCTCCAGCAAGCTTAGGCTTCAATGATTTCTTCTGCCACCAGAAATAACCATTGTCACCAATGATCGCATTCCCTATAACTAGGACCATTTGTTGGCTGCAACTCGTCTTCAAAACTTTTATTATCACCATTCTCAACTCATCTTTAGTTCACTACTATTTGTGTAGTATTTGGGTTTGTTGTTTTTTGGGGTTAGGTGTTAAGTCTTATTCTCTGTTTTGCCTTTGTTTTGCCGTTGGGACCCTTAGGGATTCTCTTTGTATGCTACTTACATCTTCATTAATAATATAAACTTTTTATGGATCTAAAACCAAAAAAAAAAAAAAAAAATTACCATCATTCTCATGTTTTTCTTCCAATCCTATATCCTGGTTATTTTCAGTTGGGTTCATATAGTTTTTGCCATAAGGAAATATGCTAGGAACAATCCCAGCTTTGCAAGAAGCTGTCACGAACCTACATGCCTAAGTGAAGAAACACCATCATTAAGTACATCACCAAATCCTAAACTATTACAAACCCCAACTCTCGAAGTAGTAAAATTTTACTACTTCATTGTAAAATTTATTTCGTAAAGTAGTAAAATTGTAAAATTTATTTCGTAAAATAGTAAAATTTTACTACTTTACTGTAAAATTTACTGCTGAAGTAGTAAAACTATTTCAGAAAGTAGTAAAATTTTACAGTTTTATGAGTATTACGCTAAATTGTGTCAAATAGTAAAATTTTACGATTTTAATTTTTTTAATAATTACCTAATCAATATGGATAATTTTTTGAAGATGTCGACGAGTAGGTTCCAAAAATATAATTTTTTTTAAAAAAAACGGATATGTATATTATAATTTTTAAAAATTATAATACTACAAAGTTAAGTTAGTTACATAGGATGCCCTTCATAACAAAAAAAAGAAGTGCCCTTAGTAATAATAAAGGTAAACAAGGATTTTCAAAAAATGTGTGATTAATTGATAAATAAGTTTAGTTTCATTAATAATTGACTTAGAAAAACTCATACTTGATTAATTTCCAATATTTTATAATAAAAAATGGACTATTCGCCAACTTCCCCATATATATATATATATATATATATATATATATATATATATGGGGAGGGTTCCGTTGACACCTTGTATAAAACTTTTTACACTTACACCCATCAATATCTTTTTACAGAAATCATATTTCGTCAATCCAACCGTTGAATTGCATATTCCTATCATACACGTCATGCATGTGAAATTTCAAGTTAATCGGATATTGGGAAGTGTTTCATCCGTAAACTTACATTTCTTTTAATAAATAAAACTTTAATTTCGAGCACTTTATGGATGACGTAGCTCCTAATCTTCGATTAATTTGAAATTTGGCATGCATGACGTACATGACAAGAATATGTAATCTAATGGTTGGATTAGCGAAATATGATTTCTATAGAAAGATATTGACGGGTGTAAGTGTAAAAAGTTTTACATTAGGTGTCAACGGAACCCTCCCCTATATCTATATATATATATATATACTAGTTAGTGCACACGTGTGTTGCACGTGAACTATTTTCAATATAATTATTTACATATTTATTTATGTTAAAATAAATATATAATTGTTGTACATAGGTCATTTTTCCTTGAGGGTTCGCCTAACATGTCGGCTTTTGGGTTTGGTCCCAAGAATCATTTCGCTTATTTTAATATTATTTAGTCTATTTTTTGTAAAATCTATCTTATAATGAGATCACAAACATTCACTCTCACAATCACAATCACGACTATTAATTATTCCCATTATCACAATTATAGCCATTAATTTCACAGACGGTCAAAACCTGTTTTCTCACTCACCATAAAAATCCACGATGTGGCGAACACCTTCCTACCACATTTCTCTCGACCAATCATACTCCCATCCCCTCTCATTTATAGCCACTCTGTTGACCAATCCTCTCCCCTCCATGTTCCCTCTCTCTATTTCTTATTGTCAAAATTACCCAATCTTATAAACAAACCCAAGCCATTTTCTCTCAATCATACTTTTTCTGTCATGAACAACTATTAAGATTTGATGATGATATTTGAATTCTTCTCCTCTTCTATTTTTTTTTTCTAAGTGTGTGTTTGTGTTTTTCATTTTAAAAATTTGCTAACAATTTCCACTGATTTCACTCTCTTTGTTTTGTTTTTTCTTTGAATTCCTCTGTTTATTCGGTGCTATTGTCGTCCACCATAAAAGGTATGATCTTTGCAAGGTAAACTTGTTCATATATAGGTTCTTTTTTTTAAAGCAAAACTGATCTCTTAGAATATAGTTTGTCTGATTTTTTTTAATTGGTCTTGTTTTCTTATGGCGTCATTATCTACATTTTGGTTTTTTTTTCTTTTTTTTCTTTTTTTGAGTTCACACAGATATTGAAAAAAAAGTGAGTTTTCTATACTTATAATTTTTTTTCCCCTAACGTTTAGTTTCTTCTATAATTTTTTTTTCTCCCCTCACATGATTATCAATCTATATATATAAGCAAGCAGGATTACAAAGTTTCATTTTTTTTCTTCCCTTCACATGATTATCAATCAATATATATACATAAAGTTGAATTGGTCATTCAAGCAAAGATTGCAAAGTTTAATAAGTAAATAAATTACCACTAAATTCCCATAGACACCCTTATGCTTACTATACAAAACAAGAATTGCCCTCATGCTGTGCAACTGTAGTCTCAAGAAACTCTTGACCCACGCCTTTTGGATGAGCTCGTTGCTTTCATCCACAGTCCATAGATATATTGCATGTTGTCAGTCCAACAACTTACACAACCTCACCTTTCTTCAAGTAGTTCTTACCTAAATATAGTTTAAGGCATGAGACTTGATTCGTCCTTGATCTTTTCTTATCGTGGACTATCTTCTTCTCAATCCTCTTTTCTTGAGTTTGTCACCTTTATTTTCCCTTCTGCATGTTTTAGGGTTTTAAGATTTAATACGTTTAGTATTATATATGTTTGAGAGTTTATCTCAACTAAAGGGTACTTTTTCTCTTAATTGGTTAAATATGGGAGTAAATAAGTATTTAAAATTTAAAATAAGGATGGATTGGTTAATCAAAAGTTTTTGTAAGATATAGACTTTTATAGGTAGTATAGATATACGAATTATAGTTTCCGTTTCCTTAGAATTCCTATTTGGGTTTGGTTTTATTTAATTATTATAAGAATTATAGTTTTCTTAGAATTCTTATTAAGGTATGTGTTTTATATTGCTATATTTCCTATATATGGAGAAGGGTAGTTGTTTATTTAAAAATTCAAATAAGGGTATATTAGTCAATCAAAAGTTTTTTTCACCTTCATCTTTTTATAGGTAGTATAGATATATATATATTTCCTTAATTACTGCAGCAGGAAAACTCCAAAAACATGCAGTCATGCATAATATTGGTTCGTGGAGGAATGACTCTTGTATGAGTTATTGCGCCACCACCCCGTTGTGGTATCCAAGCTTAGTTTTCAAGTTTATATATTAGAGATACGAGCTCATATAAACAAGAGAGAGAGAGAGAGAGAGAGAGAGAGAGGCGGAATTATTGAAGGACAAGTTTTAGCTATGGGGGGAGGCTATTGTCATCACAAAATTCCTTTCCACCCCCAATTAGTTCACATTTTTTAAGGTTTTATGACAAATATAAAAGGTTTTTATAAAAACTTATCATGTTATCTACTAAAAACTATCATTTTGAACAATTTTGTAAAAGAAAGTTTTTCCAAAATCTGTTGTTTAAGTAGATTGTTTGGCCATTTTTCAAAAAACATTATGTAAACACAAAATAGAGATTGTAAATGGCAAAAAAATTCAATTAAATGAAAGATTTGAGGGGAAAAAAACAAATTTCTACAAAGTTATTTAAAATGATGTTTTCTAATGGATTGTATTGCTAGTTTAATTTCATGAAAACCTTTTATGTTTTTCATAAAATTTTAAAGAGTGTAAACTAAATGGGGGTACAAATAAACTTTTGTGATGGCAATAGCCGAACTTGGATTCAATGCTAAGTTGACAAATTAAACTTAACATCATGCCAAGCTAATCCACACCTTTGAATGAGAGATTGGATGGCTTGGATTAAAAGTTGAAAATGTGCTATTGAAATGACCAAAATGACCTCATTGGGCAACTTTTTCAACTTTTAATCTAAACCATCTAATCTCTCATTTAAGAGTGTGGATTAGTTTGGCATGGTGCTGAGTTTTATCAACTCAACATTGAATCTAATTCCGCAATAGCCCGCCTCTTTTGCTATTTTAATGTTGAATAGCTTTGGTGGGACAGGACGCGCGTTTGTGTTTTAAGGAATGGCGGTGGACTGGGTAGTAGGCAATTTGAATGTTTTAATAAGGTTATTTTGGCCAAACTCGACCGGAAGTCGAAGTGAGCATCTCCCTTCATTCTAGGCATTTTTCTAAAACCAAAGTAATATTTTTAGCCTCCTAAAGTACAAAAAAGCTACTAGCAAAATTTGGCATTCAGGATCGGATCATGCAAATTAAATTGTGAAAGTCCTTTTCTAATTAAAAGGCAAGAAAAGGACCTGAAAATGGAAGAACCCACCCCTACACAGTTTCTCGAACACACCACTCGTAGGTGGCTTACCAATCAACTGGGCCTTATAATTGGGATTGTTTGTTGTTCAATTTGAACCTTAAAGGTTCTAGCATGCCCACAAAACTGAAAATTGGTCACAAACTTTAAGAGAGAGTTATTCACACCTTCATCTATCTTTATCTTACACCTACTGTTAAGATGTAACTAAGGTATTATCAATTTTCATGTATTACAATCACTAGTCATTGGATAACCATCAAACAATGCAACCAATTAAAACAGTTTTTCGAAATCGGTTAGGGCATGTTTTGTTGCCTAATTCAAAATTAAACAATTCAAAAAATTTTACATAGTATTGAAGGCACATTCCATAAGCTTGTATTAACAAATTCAGGAAAATGATAGTTATCATCACAAATAAGAGTGACAATTCATAATAATGGTATTTCATGAATGAGTCCTCCTCTTATGAGATTAACCTAACCTAACTTTGCGTTAGGTCACTTCCAAAACTATATATGTGATTTATATTTTACAAAACCAACCCTTTTATTAGATAGTCTTATCATGTAGGTGATGCATGCCAAAAATTAAATTGATCCAAGATTGATTGCTATTCGATCCAAAACTTACATTTTTTAAACAATAACAATCGCTCATTTTGGATATTTATGAATGAAGTAGTTCTTAATCATGGATTAAATTGGATTTTGGTATATATGACGTTCATGTGAAGTAGATCTAATCTAACAGTTGGTTTTGCAAAATACAAATCAGAGATAGAGTTTTGGAAGGTGACCTAACTTAAAGTTAAGTTAGGTTAATCTCATAAGAAGGGGACTCTTTCATGAATTCCTTAAAATTGATTTTACAATATTAACTATAATGACAATTACAACATTTTAAAATATTCTAATTTTAGGTGATGGATTTATATCTTCAATCATATGTAAAATTTTTTGACCTATTTAATTTTGAATTAGACAACCCAACATGCCCCTTAGACAACTGATCTAATGGCCCATGTAGAAAACAAAGACAAAAAAACAAAAAAATATTAAAAAATTTCTTTCAATGTACACTAAATGAAATGGGATTTGTGCTATTAAAATAAGTCATGTTGTAAAGAGAAATTCACCTCACTACAACCGTGTCATTAGTTGAGCCAGCCAAAACCAGGTTCGTCAACGCGGCTTGCTTCATCATAACTACTGTAGAGTATCTGATGGTATTGGACGGGGCACATTGGATGGACACCCCCGCCTGCCGAACAATGGAAAAATGGTTATTGTTTGGAGAGGAAAAAAATTTGTGTCCCCTTCTGAAAATATGTGAAAGGTGACTTGCACCAAAGGCACAATTGAAAAATGCCTGGATGGTTCCCGATTGAATTAAACTAAACCAAAGAGACAAGAGGGAGATTGGTGAGCTTTTAGACTACTATTCTTTTTCTCCGTCAAGTTTGAAAATATGTGAAAGGTGACTTCCACCGAAGGCACAATTGAAAAATGCCTGGATGGTTCCCGGCCAATTGAATTAAACTAAACCAAAGAGACAAGAGGAAGATTGGTGAGCTTTTAGACTACTATTATTTTTCTCCGTCAAGTTTGAAAATATGTGAAAGGTGACTTCCACCGAAGGCGCAATTGAAAAATGCCTGGATGGTTCCCAATTGAATTAAACTAAACCAAAGAGACAAGAGGGAGATTGGTGAGCTTTTAGACAACTATTATTTTTCTCCATCAAATTTGAAAATATGTGAAAGGTGACTTCTTTTGTTTGTTTTTTCTTTTTGGGTCTGTGTGAATGGTGGCTTCCAGCAAAGGCACAATTGGGTAGCGCTGGGATGCTTCCTCATTGAATTAAACTAAACCAAATAAAGAGAGTGGGAGACTAGTGAGCTTTTAGAATAGTAGTAGGAAGTTGTATAGTATTCTCTTCATTCTACAAAGATAGGTTATTTTTGCTATTTTTTTTGTTTTAAAATATTTGTCCATTTTGAAAAATCAAATCATAATTTTTTTTTAACTTTCTTATACCACCCTTTGTTATTTCAATAATTACTTGCAATACAAAACCTAACACCAAGTCGGAGAGGGTACTTTTGGGAAATGGAATTTAATAAATGAAAAGTCAATGCAATGATGACTTTTTTTAAACTGTGTTTTGTTAAACTTGACTTATCTTTGTGAGACGGAAGGAGTAGTAGAACTATGGAAGCCTTTAGACCTCTCCCTAACCTGTAGATGATCAATTCCACTGTGTTACTTTGGGCATCAACAACCATCTCACCACTGACATATCCAGGCTTAAAAGATTTGACTTATATCCAGAAACCTGAAAACAAAAAACTGCTAGATCTTGTGTAGAAAGCCGTATCAAAATTTTCATGGCTACATTATTCTTCTAGAAGTGTTAATTGGGTCTTCTACTCTCTCCGTAGTCTTTTTGGTGGGTATGTTTGATCAAATTATATGAGAGTATGGACCCAATTGTCTTTTACAACAAAATAATCCTCTACAGTTTGAACCCATCACAAACTCTAAGGCCTCACTCATTTGTTTGGTCGGAATAGGGGTAACCGGAATGGAATATTATTACGAGAGAGAGAGAGAGAGAGAGAGAGAGAACGTAATGAGGGATAAAACCCTTGTATTGAATGTGTAAAAAAAGGGCCTATACAAGAGAGAATAATACTGGCATATTCCAAGAATAATACACTAACATGAGGGACAAAACCCTTGTATTGAATTTGTAAAAAGAGGGCTTATACAAGAGGGAATAATACTGGCATATTCCAAGAATAATACTAGCGTATTCCAAGAATATATGTTGAGAATATGCCAAGGTATAACTGTACAACACAGGTAAGTATATTATGCTCTACAGTACACAGTAACAAATATAATGAGTTTCCTTTACTCTCTTCTCTTTTCCTCTCTCTCATTACAGTTTCTTTTCTCTCTCTCATTGTGGAACCTCGATCACCATTGAAATTTCATTTCATTCCAATTCTTCCTATTCCGGCCAAACAAATGAGCCATAAGAGATACTCATCGACACCTTCCTCCATCCTTATCATATACCAACTACATAATGAAGGTGTTGTCAATTAATTCCAATGAAGCATGTCACTGATCGTCAAATAGGAATATAGGCATGCTTATCAAACAAAGTAATCTTTCAAAAACGATAAGACGATTGATGCAATGGCTCACACTGTCACACTAGGAAAAATTCTTTCAATGAGCACTAGATGAGCCCTGTTAAAATAAGCCATGTTGTAAAGAGAAGATCACCCCATTACAAACCTGTTATTAGTTGAGCCAAGCAAAGCTAGATTCCTCAACGCGGCTTGCTCCATCGATCATAGCAACTATTGTAGAGTATCTGATAGTATTGGACCGGGCACATTGGATGAAAAATGGTTATTGTTTGGATTTGTTTCCCAAATGACAATAGAAAACGGACATAAAGAAAAAATAATAATTTGTTGACTTTTAAAATGTGTGTCCCCTTCTGAAAATATGTGAAAGGTGACTTCCAGCGAAGGCACAATTGAAAATTGCCTGGATGTTTCCCAATTGAATTAAACTAAACTAGAGAACAGGGAGACTGGTGAGCTTTTAGACTACTATTACTTTTCTGTCAAGTTTGAAAAAATGTGAAAGGTGAACTTTTTTTATTCTATTTTATTTTTTTGAGGGTTTGTGTGAAAGGTGACTTCCAGCAAAGATTGGGAAATTGCTGGGATGCTTCCTCATTGAATTAAACTAAACCAAAGAAAGAAAGTGGGAGACTAGTGAGCTTTAAGTATAGTAAGTAGTCGGAAGTAATACTTAGGCCGTATTTGTTTAGCTGGAATAGAATGGATATATGGAACGGAATCTCATTCTAATTCATTCCAAATAGCATATTTGGATGAAGTAATTTGAATGAGAATGAAATCAACAGTGTGTTTATAGAGCTATTTCAAATCCCTTTCCATTTCATACTACTTTAAGCATACAATCAGATTTCATTCCCATTCATTCCATTCCAGCTAAACAAACATGGCCTAATAGTAGAACTGTAGAAGACCCTAGACCTCTTCCTAACCTGTAGATGATCAATACCACAGTGTTGCTATGGGCATCAACAACCATCTCACCACTGACATATCCATGCTTAAAAGATTTGACTTATAGCCGGAAACCTGAAAACAAAAAATGCTAGATCTTGTGTAGAAAGCTATATCAAAACTTTCATGGCTACATTATACTTTCACTAATGGCAAAAGTGTTAATTGGGTCTTCTACTCTCTCCGTAGTCTTTTTGGTGGGTATGTTTGATCAAATTATGTGAGAGTATGGACCCAATTATCTTTTATAACAAAATAATCGTCTACAATTTGAACCCATCACAAACTTTAAGGCCTCACTCGTTTGTTTTGTCGGAATCAGAGTCTCATATGTTTCAATGAGCACTAGATAAGCCCTGCATTTAGGACCGTTAAAATGAGCCACATTGTGAGAGAAGTTCACCCCACTACAACTCTGTCATTAGTTGAGCACTTGAGCTAGCCAACCAAAACTCAGTTCTCAACTTTAAAAATATGTTAAAGTGACTTCCAGCAAAGACACAATTGGGAATTGCTTGGATGCTTCCTAATTGAATTAAAAACTAAACCAAAGTGAGAAAGGGGAGACTGGTGAACTTTTATTATGGACTACTATTAATTCTACCTTGGTGCATGTGTCCGTGTAGCACACTTTTGGGAGGGCTTAACTGTTATTTCACACATTTTAAGGATGTTTAGTGGGCTATTCAAAAGGCCCTTTAAACAAAAGGGTAAAATACAGAAAACTACCCTTAAATTTGGGGTAGGTTTCAGTTTGTTACCCCCAAGTTTAAAAATGGTCAATTAGGTACCCAAAATTTCAAATGTATTCAATTTGGGGTCTACCGTTTGGTCAACTAACGGTGATTCAACCATTTGACCAATAATTTTTAAAATATACCAACTTTGCCCTTGTCTTGTACATAAATAAGGGCCTCATAAGCAAGCAAGATTAGATTTTTTTTTTTTTTTTTTAAAGGTAATGTTTTCATCTCTCTCTCTCTTGTTTTAGTTCCTTAAAAAAAAAATTTTCTTTCGATAAAGCACACTTTTTATATGGAATATATATTGTGTACATATTTTTTTTCTTCAATGCGTAGCATCATGGCATCAAGTTCATCACAGTTAGCTGAACCTTGCGCTGTCAAAGGACAATTGTGACTCGTAAATCTAGAATTATTGAAGAAGTTGTTGATCCAAATTGTTATTGATAAAACGACGTGGTTTAAGTGAAGGGCAGTAACGTCAATTTGATGCCAGCCATTAACGGTGTTAATCAACAAACTGTTTAGGTACCAAATTGACTCCTTTTAAACTTGGGAGTACCAAATCGAAACCTACCCCAAACTTGGGGGTAGTTTTTTGCATTTTACCCTAAACAAAATGATTTTTATAAGAAGTCATTTTAACAAGAAGTTACTGTGAATAGCTTTGGGAATTGAAGTGCTGATTGTGAAAAGGTAAAAACCTCTTCAAGTGATCTTTTAATTTTAATGCAAAATTAAAGGACTTCTAAAATGTGTGGTCACCCAACACCAAACAGAAGGCTTGCTGCTTTTCATCTTATGTAGAATTCTGGAAGCCCAGCCATTCCAACAGACAAAAAATGTACCAATACTAGACCTCGTCCTACACCCATCAATGAGTCTATTACCAATAGCATTATGTTACTTTGTGCATCAACAACCATCTCACCACGAACATATCCAAGCAAAAAAATGATTGGCTTATAGCTAGAAACCTGGTGGCTAAAAATGCTAAACTTTTCGCAGAAAACCATTATCAAACATTCTTGGAAATAAATTGACGACATTATACATTCCGCAGTGGCAGAAGTGAAATAGGTCTTCCATTGTCTCCATGCTCTCTTTGATGGGTAGGTTTAATCAGTATGTGAGAATGGGGACCCAATTGTCTTTTACAAACAATAGCTAGCCCAAAATCCCAAAATTACTAGCCGTTGGATGGGACCACAGACATACTTGAGAGAGTCTTTCATGTAACTGTGACATGTCCACGTGGTGTCACAAATCATTAGGAATCAAATAAAGTAGGATTATGAGACTAAAAACTATTCTAACAATTTCATTTTATTCGGCTCTCACCCATGACACCAAATTAGTCATGTCATAGTTACATACAGGTTTTTCTTGACATAATTATCAAGCAAAGCAACTAATCAATCCCATTTTGCAAGTGCCTCTGCACCTTCTCTTTTTCAACTTTAATTAAAAATATGTGAGAGGTGGTGACTTCCAGCAAAGGCACATGCAATTGGAAATTGCTTGGATGCTTCCATAGTCGAATTAAACTAAACTAAACCAAAGAGAGAAAGGGGAGACGACTATTAATTCTGTCTGTTTGAGAGTCTGATTTTCTCTCTGCTAAGGTATTTTTCTCTTCTTCAACCAAAACTCTCCTCTTTGTAATTTTTCGATCCATTTGCTTCCCATGACCACCCAACATCCCTCTTCTTCTTCTTCTTCTTCTGCTTCGGCGGCCTCTAAATGGATTTACGATGTCTGTGAGTTTCCGAGGCGAAGACACACGCAAGACGTTCACCGACCATCTCTGCGAGGCATTGAAACAGAAAGGAATTCATACCTTCAAAGACGATGAAAAGCTTGAGAGAGGAAAAGAAATTTCGCCAGGCCTCCTAAGAGCAATTGAAGAATCGAGGTTTTCTCTGATCGTTCTGTCAAACAACTATGCTTCTTCCACATGGTGCTTGGAGGAACTTGTGAAGATCCTTGAGTGCAAAGAGACTAGAGGACAGACGGTTTTTCCCATTTTCTACAACGTGGATCCGTCAGAAGTAAGAAAGCAGACGGGGACTTTCGCGAAGGCGTTTGCTAAATACGAAGAAGAACATTTCGAGGAGAAGGTTGAGAAGGTGCACAGGTGGAGGGCGGCTCTGACGGAGGTGGCCAATTTATCTGGTTGGGAGTCGCGCAATATTGCAGATGGGTATATAGTTTTCAACTGAAATCATATCTCTATTTCTTCCCTTTTTTTTTCTTTTAATTAACAATTAAGAATATCTCACACATTATTCCCACCCCAATCTAATCTCAAACGATCCATGTGAAATCTCTCGTATCCATACAAACAATAATAATTACTTTATCCGTTCTTAATTGATAGTCACTTTTGATAAAACATTTTTTAGGAAAACCTATTAAATGCTTTTTTTTTTTTTTTTTTTTATAAGAATGAAATCATTTCAAACTTCTCATCATATATAAACTTGACCCCAATCTATTTTTTTTTTTTTTCTCATAAAAAAAAAAAATGCTTTCACATTAACATATATGTTTTAATATTCTAGTTTTACCCTCAAATGTACAAATATTAGAAAAAGATAAAATACTTATGAGAAATGGTATTTTAGGAAATTAAATCAAAAGAAGCATTGACTTTTTGAATGGTACTAATTTTGGAACATCCCAAAAAGAAAAGGAGTTCAATAAAATATAAATGAAGGGAGCACGAGTTTTAAATTAAAATCTCTCTTGCTTACTATAATGTTGACAAGTTTTCATCTTGAGTATAGAAAATATTTCCATGGGTGGTAGTTAGGTCAGCTATGCTCTATTTATTTGTCTATTTTTTATTTTATTTTATTTATACAAATAAAGAAGTTTAAATTCCTAATTTATCCTAATTCTATTATTTACTCCACACTCCCTCACCACTAGATTAGCCCCAGTGACTTAGATCAACTATCTATTAAGTGATGATACTGGATTTTTGTTTGGCAAAACGAAACTTGTATGCACCCCTCTAGTATTCTCCGCACAATCTCTTATGTGCACATGCATGCCATATTGTCATTAAAGACAAAGTACCCTCGTCTAATAGGTCAAAGATTATAAGAAATCAATTTTATTTGATAACCTCAAAAAATGGATCAATGGTTCCTCAAACTTGCGTCTCAAGAAATAGGTCTTGGATTCAACTTTTAACTATTTCTTGGGGTTACCCATTGGTCGGGTTTATCATTGGCGTTAAACAACACCCCAAGTGGACCATGACTTTACCACTGTTTCAAATAATTAGTTAAATAAAAAATTTGGAAATCCCTATTGGCAAAACAGAAAAGGAAAAAAAAATTATATTTGATGAGTTTTAAACTTTTAATGGTCTCATCTTTCTTTTTATTTTATTTTTTATTTTTTATTTTTTATGCTTTAATGGTCTCACCTGTTATTCTGTTAACAGTTAACCTATTTAACAGTCTCATCTAGCTAGATATTTATTTTTTTCTCGAAAATTTTTATAATTCACTACACCAGAAATTGTCTTTAACAACGTTCCTAAAACGTTGTTAAAGACTTCCCACAACATTTTTACAAATGTTGTCAACGCCTATGTTGTCATTGATGAAAGATTTTTACAACGTTTTTTAAATGTTGTTGAAAGGGAAAAAAAACGTTGTCACTATACTCTTACCACGTTGAGAAAACGTTGGGATAGTATTATAGACAACATTTCCACAAACGTTGTCTTAAATCCCATATATTAACAACATTTCCCAAAACGTTGTCTTAGATCCCATACATTAACAACATTTCAGAAATGTTGTCGTAGATAGTTATCTTTGACTTTAACAACATTGCACAATTGTTGTCTTAGATCTAATACATTAACAACATGTTACAAATGTTGTCTTAAATACTACTTAAGTACATTAACAACATTTATAAAATGTTGTCGTATGTGAACACATCAACAACATTTCTCAAATGTTGTCTTAGCTTTTCGAGATTTTTATGACAACAATTTATAAACGTTGTTTTTTTTTTTTTTTTTTTGGTTTGTGGTTTCATTTATGGTTTCTTGTATCTATTCCCTGTTTATATAAAATAATGACCAAACACACTATTATCAAAAATATAAAACCACAATTCATTTGATCTCAAACTTCAAACACCTAACCACCATTCATTGAATAAAGTATCAAAAATTTCATTACATATATGTCATTAAACATTCTAGTTATCATTACATGCAACTTTTCAAGTGAAAACAAAAAAAGCCAAAAAACTAAAACCAAGATACAAAATAAAACGAGCTTGGAGCATGCATCCACCACCCAAAAAATTGATGAGTCATCAACCATCTACCCCTGCAAAACATTGCAAACCTAGACTTAGTGTATAACAAAAAAATAATAATAAAATAAAAACCAGCATGTAGCAAGTTCTACTAAAATGACAAAAGGTGTTGCCTTTATTCTCATTTTTAGCCAACTTCCAAGCACATAATTGCATACAATATTCTATGTAGGTGTACACCCAACAAAGAGCCACGCCTAATAAAAACAACCCCACAAAAAACCCCACTAAAACATTGCAAAACACCTAACTGCTAAGAAAATATATAAAATCAACCCAACACAAACCCAACAAAACATGAAAAATAAAAACTAAACACCTGTAATAATACAAGAACCTATAAAAACATAGATAATTCACCCCATAGAAAAAACCCCCAAATTCTGCAATGACCGAAAATAAAACCAACTCCTACTCTAATGAAAGCATGTATGACAAAAATGTCAACAATGTACTATTGAACTAATCTTTCATCCTTTAGCCATACAATACAATCCATCCAATTAACTCACTTTTCTAACCATACAATTCTCAAATGCTGTTAATCAACTTCTAAAACAGTAAATATCTCAAAGTCATTCATTTGATTTGTTAAAAATATCCCATTCTTTATGACTTTATAAACCCTATCTATTAAAATAGCAGTAGAATAAAACAAAACATGCAAAATACAAAACTCTAGTAAATCGGTTTCGACAAGAAAAGAAACAAAACTAAGAATCCCTTCTCTATTGAGAAAATAAGCTATCTTTTACTGTCATGTTTTATAGTTCATTTCGAAATTTCAATTAGGTCCAGCTCAATATTTTCCCATATTTCCTCGAAATGCTCCCCCACAGTATGTTTTTTTTTTTGTTTTTTTGAAGCTTCTAATGATTACATGCACCTTCTAATTATGCTGTTTTTCTAAGTTTTAAACAAATCCATATAATTATTTATATTAACTGGAGCTAATTATGTTCTAAACAGACAATACAGACATAATTAATAACCTAAATTCACACTAATAAAATATTTGTAGAGAACTGCATAAGGGCCCATCCCATCATTAAAAAATGTAATTAGGAAAAAAAAAATGCAAAGAAATAATGGAAAGCAAAATATAAGAATAAGTTGTGCATTACATTTGTGACTGTGTTCACTACAGATGATCGTAGAGCTATTACATAGAGTACAAAATAGAAAACCTAAGAAGTCTACAAATAAAAAATAAAAAATAATCTCAAATCCAATCCGCATCAGCAAGTCAACCACGTAGCCAACTTCAACTCTAACTCCATATCAACAAAGAATAAAATTTCCACCACAAATAAAAAACTGCATGGTTTTAATTTACAACCAAAATTCATTAATGTGTCTAAGGCTGCACTTCTATATATATATATATATATATATAAAGAGAGAGAGAGAGAGAGAGCATGCCTCTTCAGGGGTGTGTTTCAAAGGGTGAATTGGAGTTAGGACTATTGATCTAAGCTTGAGTTTCATAGCACTCAGGGAGAACTAAACTTGTGGGGCACCTTTTAATCAGTTCCATGAGCAGATTGGTTCCCGAGCTACTGCTTCTGTAGCTGCTGCAGAAGAGTTATTGTGTGACATGAATTTATTAATAAGTCAAGGACTCAATTCTTTGACGGTGGTGATTGCCGAGCAAGAAACGGAACTTAATTCCACCACTGTTCCAACAATGTTGTCTCCAACAATTACAAAGTCTCCATTTGAAGCAGCTTGCCTTTTAATATAGCCCAAACAAAATGCTCAGATCCTTGTCTTCCAGATGAATAGCTCATTAGCTTCCCCACCTGTAAAAACTCCACTTATAAGTAAAAGAAAAGGAAAAAAAAAAAAAGGTAGTAATGCAAAGAAAACAAAATGCAAACTGAGAAATTGTTAGTAGAACCTATGGGAAGTTGGCCTTTTTTTTCCATATTAAATATTATGAATCTAACTATTCTAAATCTAGGGTAAAACCATCAGATTGAGAACTTTTGCTTAAAATGTAAATTGCTAGGTGAGAAAATGAACAAGAAAATGAATTTCTGTGTTATGTATTTTTTTTGAAAGGTAATTTTTCAATTCTTGAAGCATATTGGACAGGAAATGGATGCTAACTTTGGCTGATCAAAATAAAATAAATAAATAAATAAAATCTAGAAAACTTGATGAGTAGTCTTTTCAATGGAAGTCTTCACTTGCGTCAAGATCTGTATTAACTTCAGAAGTGTTGGACATACAATATTTCTGCAGCCATCTTTCGGTTTCCCAAAGGACATGCAAGATGCTCTCTCGTGCGAAGTAGCTATGGCTCTCAAAGGGAAGCATCACCAGGCGACAAAAAACACCGTGACCTTTCATAGCATTAAAGAACCGATCTCACTACATTGTTTGGAAATGCAAAAAAAAAAAAAAAAAAAAAAGAAACAAGTTAGGATGAGAAAGCAATAAAAAGTCTTTTTGACTACTTATTGAAGCTAAGAAATTGGAAGAAAAATATTTGAAAAGTGAAACCAAACGGATAGACTTTTCAATTTAAGAAAATTAGGATTATGCATTCAATGATTGGCATTAATGTAAAAATTCGAACAAAACAAGACCTGTTCTTTTACCTGCATAATTAGTGTTCCTGAATTATTATCTTCTTCTCCATGGATAAGCAAGATAGGTTTCTTAATCTTATTAGCTGACATAAAAGGGCTCACCTCTACATAAGAAGTAGTGGCCTCCCAAAATGTTCTGACTTCATGCTAAACCAATAACAACAAATAACTTACCAGACCATGCAATAAATGGAAAAATGTCACTTCAACCATTCTAACTAGTATATTACCTGGAAACCAAAGGTGTAAGTGTTCTGTTGTAAGCTACAGCGCGACTGAAAAGATGAGAGGTATGAGCCAAGAGAATCGCAGTCATAGACGCCCCATAGGAATGACCAGCAAGAGCAATTTTATTTGGATGAGCCACCTTAACAAGTGCAACCAGAAAAGCTCCAGTCATAAACTAGTCCGAACCATCCATCTACATTAAAATTATATAAAGAAGAGTGAAAAAGTTTACTCCAAGTCAGATGACTTCCTCCACTGCAGCCTCTGCACTTGCGACCAGCTGCTCTACATACCTGGTCAACATGTATTTGGCCAATGGTTCAAACGAAAATTCCAAAGCTATAAACGTGTACTTTTTTCATTAAAAAGATAAAACAATTGTACAAGCTAAGGAACAGAAAAATTAAAAGCATGCATAAAAACTTCATATACAAGATAAACAAAATTTCTATGAAAAGAGGGTAAAGAACTGAAGAAGAGGAAGCCCCATGCATATAAGCTTAGAAAATTTCTATGTACTTTTCAGACAATTGATTTGAGAAGAAATGTAAGACTATGTGATAGTTTACTTGAACCTATCCGAAGAGGAATAGAAACATTCATGAAAATAAAAACTGTACTAGTATAAATCATTCAGAGAACAAAAGGTAACAAACAACACTTTGTAGAGACAAATTTATACCCAGCACAGTAAATTGGGTGGGGTGGGGACCAAGAGATGAACCCATAAAGCCACACCTTACACGATTAAATCAGATTTCTACAAGCATTCATGAAAATGCAATCAGAACTAAAAGATTCTTGACTTCAGATTACAAATAATACAAAACCACTAAGAACTAACATTGAATACAGGATGATAATTCATGATTTCACATAAGGAATGAAAAGATTAGGAAACAACACCAGGGTTTTTTACTTTTTATTTTTAATGAAATTTTATCAAACGTGGGAAATGAAAATAGAGAATGAGAAGTGGAGGGCGAGGGGCGTTCAACAAGCGAAATGAATAGGAAACTTGAGGAGAAATGGATGTGAAGGCTCTTATTATCCATACTTTACCACCTTAACAAGAAATTACCCCACTTGGCATCCCTTGTTTTTGTAACTCACATAAACACGAATTGCAAATAAGCGTCAAGTTATGTGTACTTAGGGTAAATAAAATCTATCTCATATCTGCTCTCTAATCGATTGCCTTTTCTTCAAATCAGTTATTTTGAAATGAAACAATATTAATAATTTATAATGGATCTTCCAAGTGTTTAAAAGGGTACCATAAAACTTGTGTGCTATTTCCCAAGTTAAGCATTTCCAATATTCTTATCCCCTTTTGTCTCACACATTTCTAGGACATTTCGAATGTCGTTATTGTCCATTTGTTTCCAATGCCATTATACACATATTTCAGGGAGTTTACAAAGCACTTTCCAAACATGTTCCCATTGTTGGCAAACTCTTTCATACCCATTTTTCAAATTCTTTTCACACACAACCATCCTTGTGGAAAACAAGTATTTTTTTAAAAAAAAATTTAAAAATTGTTGGATGAATTTAGGTCATATAGAAAGGCAAATGTCATTAACCAAATGGGAATCATCTTATGAGTGTATAAAGAACATGTTAGTCTATCATATAATTGGGTTTAAGGATTCACATGCTTGAACCTACGGGTTTCATATTACCTATCGTTTGCCTCTTCGTCGCCCTCACCAATGATAGGAATTGTTGGTCGATATAAAACAGCAAACCTGCAGAATTTGGTGCAGCATAGAAGGAGCATTAATTGAAGAAAACACCAAAAGAGAGTACAGGAAAACAAAGGGAAAAGGAGACTCCTGCCTTCTAGTCAGCCAAAGAAGGGGTGATGTTGAACTAATGTGTGGAAATTCATTAGGAGAACCATGAACTTGTCCAGCAGCATCTTTGCTTTTAAATTCTAATGGGTAAGCCCAGAACAGACATGGAAGAGGGCCCTCTTTTGAGCAATCATAGCTTGGTGGTAAGTATAACGTTGCAGTTAGGTGAACTCCATCCTTTCTCTGGTACCTGATCATCTTTTTCTACAATTATGCCAACTAAGGGTGTGTATGAGGGAAATTTGTAATTTGACATGCTTTCTTATCTGGCTATCTCTGAATGTAATATTGGGTTTTTTCAGTTTTTGACTCTTTGGAAGTTAGTAGTTTCAGCTGATTTGTGTCTAAATCCCCTTCATTCTGATCAGTCATTAAAGCAACAACATTCTCATAATACTTTTCCTTGTCACTCTGCCATATTCGTCTTTTTCAAACGTATTTTTGATAGAACTTGTGTTAGGCCACTACTGCTTCAATAATATAAGAAAAAAAAAAACTACACAAGCAGCTATTTTGAAACACTTACATGTCAAGCAAATCGAGGAATGGGATTTCCCATTCTGGTGTAGCACCTTTTCCATTCAGTAAAATAAAAGTGCCTTCAATGTTTTCCTTCTTTATCTTTGCAATCACATAAGTTCCAATGGGAGTTCTCCGCAACATAGGAGAGCCAGGATCAGAGTATACATCCTCTGATGACCTATCAAACAGTATGCACAGACTAACATCTTTAGATCCAGGAAAAATAACCCAGGTTCTTGTTTACCGTGTTTTGTTCCAAGATTCAGAAACTAGAGCCAATGAATCATCAGACCAAAGAATCCCTTTACACAAAATAGAGGGGTCACACTCAACTGTAATGGGGCTTCCTGGTTCTGCTGGCGCTGATAGACATAATCCCCATAGTCTCTGTTTGACTCCATCATATTTTATGAGTCTAGAAATGGTTTCTTGTCCCTTATAACACCCTAAGAAAAATAAAAAGATACTCAATCAACTCAACCCAGAGAAATAATGGTTTAGATTGGTTGAATAGAAGAACTAGCTGTTTCTTTTGCCATAGAACCTTTTATGCATCAATAACAAATAGCAATTTTCAAAAAAAAATTTAGAAATTGCATAACTCTCTGTTTGGCTGCCGAAAAAATGCTGGAAACGAAAACTAAACCAAATAATTTCTTCTCTTTTCTTCTTTCTTCTCCTTACATCAATTTTCTCGGTAACCAAACAGGTAATAATATAGTAGCACATGAGATGCACATAAAATCTATAATCTATAGCACATTATTTGCCCTAATATCTAGAAAATTTAGGGATTAAACCCTAATATCAATATCAATCTCTTAGAAAAATGAATGAAATATTTAGGGATATGAACTTACCGATCGTAGAAACCTAACTCTTAGATTCGCTTCATAGATCATTTATAAACCCCTCAAGATTTAGGGCTTTATGTATAGCGCGGAAGAGAAGAAGAATTAGAGAAAGTATGTAGCGTGGAAGAGAAGAGGAGATGGGAGAAAGAGAAGAAAAACCCTAAGTGTTTTCTGGTTCACGGGAAGAGAAGAGTATGATTGATTTTTTTAATTTTTTTAGGTGGAAGGGGCTTATCTAGGCGGGAGTGGTGAAAAAAAGGGTGAAGACCCTATTGCAATGACAAGCCGCTTGATGCGAGGAAAGGCAAATCCTATTGCAACGACAATCCTGATGCAAGAAAGGTAGAGGAACGGTGACGATGCCGGTGATGGCAGTAGCAACGATCTGAGAGAATAGGGAAGATAAGGGTTAGTCGGTCTGTTTCCAAACGAAAGAGACTAGACCAGCCCAACCAAAAAAAAAAAAAAAAAAAAAGGCCCAGTAAGCGAGAGCGCGGGAGAGCCAAAATAAATTCCCCCTTGGTGGAAGCCCCTCAATCAACAACATTTCCATGAATGTTGTTATAGGGTCCCTCAATCAACAACATTTACATAAACGTTGTTATAGAGTCTCCTCAATAACAACATTTATCAAAACATTGTTATAGAATTCCTTCAATCAACAACGTTTACATAACGTTGTAACAGAGCCCCCTTATCAACAACGTTTACACAAACGTTGTTATAGAGGCCCCTTAATCAACAACGTTTTCATAAACGTTGTGGAAGTACTACACATCAACAACATTCACAGAAATGTTGTTATAGAATGTATTTACAACATATATGTAACCAACGTTGTTAATATCCCTAAAGTACCACTTTTTAACAACATATTTGTCAAAAATGTTGTTAAAAACCCCCTACAACAACATTTAACATGAAACGTTGTTGATGTAGTGTTGTTAAAAACCATTTTTGGTGTAGTGATTGCTTCACCATTCTTGGAATTTAATACAATATCAATACAGTTATGGTGCACATATCATTACGTACCCAAAAAGAAAAACTGTCAGTCACATCCCTGTATACCCTGTAATATAAATATATCTCACATGTATAAGTTAATCTGCTGTGTGTCTAGAATTCATCACATCTCATGCATACTCATTTTACTAGGCACATATAGTCCATATACTAACTATACTATTGCCACCTTAATTAATACTTACAGTACAACCTTCTAAACATTATTCAAGGCAACAAAAATTATAACATAACTAGATTAGTACACTTGCTCCACAAAAGGTCCTCCCTCTTGTTATTCTGTCACTCTCCTTATCCTGAAAATGTTATTTACATAACATATGAACTTTCTTGCTTAGTGAGAATCTCATGTTCTCATAACCCAATTTAATCACAGCACAATGGAACAACTAATTCATATCACAGTTTCTTTTCTCAATTAATTTTCATATTGTGGCACATTATCTCTTGAAAATTTATCATAAACAAAATACATATACCTGAGCTGTTGTTTTATCTCACAACTTGCAAAACACATATAAAAAAAACATGAACATGCCCTCTTGCCGTACATGCGCATTATTGATAACACACAGGATTACTTGCTTACTTGCTGTACATGCGTACTATCTCAGTCACAGCACATACGTCTACTTGTAGAATGTGTATATAGATTACAGCCTACTTGCTTAATAATATTGTATATTAGTGCACTAACTGAGGAATATTCTCAATCTCGGCTGTCCCCATCATCAACAACAATATTGCAATATATATAAAGAATGAAATCATTTCAAACTTCTCATCATATATAAATCTTTATGTGCCACAACATGATATGAATTTATCTAAAAATCATTTATTCATAAATTATAGCATTTTCTAACACAACATTTAATCAATTATGTACCTCAACATGCTACTAATATAAATTCCAGTTCTCAGACCCTTCGTTTACTTCCACAAGTACATAAATATTGCTAAATCATTTTCAAGCACCCCATTTGAGTTTCATTCTTATGAAATGATAATTAGAAGTTTATCCATTAAATTTAAGAGGTATAGTGACATTTTACTAAAACATGAGAAATTAGAAGTTTAAGAAAATACCGGGCCAAATATAATTTGAATAAAACTTTTACAAGTTTGTTTAATCAGTATCATAGTATTCCAGAGTTATTTTGGTTCAAACAAATCTCAAATCAATGATCATTACACTTTCTTTTTCCGACAACTAGGGGTAAATTAGTCGTTTTACTAAACAAGGGCAAAAATAGAAATATGGGAAGGATACATGATTTAAATAATATTTGTCCTCAAATCTATTACATATTATAATTAAGAGTTATGCTGACATCATCATTGTGATGACATGGCTTCTCAATAAGCCTTCCCTCCCAATTCTTGCATTCTCCTCACTTTTGGGCCCACACCATGATGTCAGCAACTCTCTTTCCTTTTTGTTTTTTTTTTTTTTTTTTTGGGTGTTTTCTTCTCTTCCCCGTACGCACTCCCTTCTCTCTTTCCCTCTTCTTCCTTTTTTTCCCCTTTTCAAATTTCAAACATGAAAACACACCTCTCCCTTTAATTCCAAGATTCAAACAGCCCTTCTCTTCTAACCTCCCCTCCTTTCTTTTGCTTTTCACCACCCGACTCTTACGTCTTCTACTCTTACCATGATTCTGATTCGTTTTCCACTACCGATTACGACCACGATGACCTACCATCACCGGAGGGATGAGGACATCGTCAACTTTCGTGGCAGATTTAGGTTCACATGCGTGTTATAGAGGCGTCTACGACGGCATCGGCGACCATGAAACCAGATCCGGCGAGATAAGCCTCAGATTCAGCGAGATCAACTTCCTCAACATCCCGACATTAGGAGAAGGCGGTCTAAGTTGTAGCAGTAGTTGGTGGTGGTGATTCTCACCAGACATGAAGATCTAAACTCCTTCGACCCACCGCTGTCGGTGATCCCTCCGCTGGTAATGAAATGGTGTGGGTTCTCTACCATTCGTTCTGTGACTCACTTTTTCTCTCATTTGTGAAATGGCGAGGAAGAGGAGAGAGAGAAATGGAAGAAGATGGAAGAGGAGAGGGGGGAGATAAAGGAAGAGAAAGAATGACAAAGAGAGTGTGACTGTGGAGAAAGAAAAAAAGAGGAGGAAGAGAAAGAGTGACTGAGAGTGTGACGGTGGAGAGAAAAAAACAAAAGAGAAGGAAAAAGAAAAAGAAGGGAGGCGTAAGCAGCACATATCTATCTTTCCCCTATCCATTCCTCCCCCACCTTTTTTTTTCTTCCCAGCCTTCCTCTCCCTCTTCTTTTCACCTATCCCTTCTTTTCTTTCTTTTTTTTTCTTTTTCTTTTTTTTTCTTCCTTTCCCCTTGTACAACCTTCTTTCTCATTCCTCTAATATAAGTCGTCGAAAGAATAATTTTGATGATAGGATCAACACTGAAGGGCTGTTTGGCAAATTTGAAAACCTGACCACTTATGTTTAACCATTTTTTTTTTTATTTCACATTGATTGTTAAATCTCTTTTTCCTAATAATCCTGTTTAACTAGATCGAGAGAAAATAATAGCATTTTTGGTACTTATATAAGTATTTTAAATGAAGTTACTGTTTGATTCCCACGCATCGCGCGGGTCCATTCTAGTTTACTTATAAATCCTTGTATAAATACAGTATGCTTTGAAAATAGTTCTAGTCCAAATGGATTAAAACCAGAGGTAAATAAGACTTATTTTGTTGAACAAGGGTATAATGGTCTTTTCACCTAACCAGGGTAAAAATTCAGTGCTCATGAATTTCAACTAAACTAAATTAGGGTGTAGTACTCTTTAAGAAGGAGGCCTACGATTCAAGTTGGATCAAAATCCGGTTTAATTTGAAAGTTTTATGCCTATTTAAAATCGATTATGGAAATTATACTTCATAAACAACCCATTTTTTTAAAAACCTAGTTTCTTAGTATTCAAACAGAAAAATACTACCTGAAATAATTATTTTATTTATTTTTATAAATTTTGTATCAAATAAAACTCGAGTCAAAATGGGTTACAATAAACCAAATCGGGTCACATCGGTCACCTATTGTTCTTCTTCTCCCTTATTTTCTCTTGATTTTCTGTTGTGTTTTATGAATTTTTCAGCAACTTTGAAAATTCTCTAAGGTCAAAGTTCACGAATTTGGTGTGTATGAAAAGCTCTCAACATCTAGTATTTTTTAAAGGGGAGGGATTCATTAACACCCAGTGTAAAACTTTTTACTCTTATACCTCTCAATATATTTTTGTGAGAATAATATTTCGTCAATCTAACTGTTGGATTAGGTTCTCTATTCATGCACATCATGCATGCCAATTTTCAAGTAAATCGGATATCAGGAAGTATGTCATTCATAGAGTGCCCCAAATTATAATTTTATTTATAAAAAGAAATGTAAGTTTACAGATCAAATGTTTTATGATATCCAATTTATTTGAAATTTGGCACGCATGACATGCATGAATAGAGTACTTAATCCAATGTTGGATTGGTAAAATATTATTCCCACCAAAAGATATTAAGGGGTGTAAGAGTAAAAAATTTTACATCAGGTGTAAACGGATCTCTCCCCCTTTTTTTAAAATTACTAACCATGAGCTAGAGTAAGCAAAATTTATCGAAATTGACGAAAACCCCATTTCTGTTTTTTAATTATTTATCCTAATATACTTGGTGCCTGTTTGGGATAGCTTCAACTTTTACTATTAAGTAGAATCAGAAGCTATTAGTAGTAGAAGAGAATCATGCATGCATTTGGAAACTGTATTTCAAAAGTGATCTTGCTACCATAAGTGATTTTTCTTCTGTTTGGAAAGAACATCTATTGAAGCTATTATAACCTTGAAATGACAATATTGCCCTCACTTGTTCATAATCGGAGTAATAATTTCTATCTTCACAATACAAGTTTTACTGTAAAAAATTTAAAGTAAAATTTTCATGGGTTTAAATCAACTCCAACAAAAGATATTAAATTTTTAAGTTTTGGGAAGCCATGGATGAATTCTTGAGCTTCCCAAATCCTAACTAAATATCATTAATAATTCAAATTGCACATGTACATCACAATAACACAGGATGTGAACCTCACCTAAATCATCAGTTTTTTTGGTTTGATTTTGAATTTTCAATCTCACCTTCTCAGTTCCTCTTTCTCTCTCCAAAAGTCTCCAAAGGTGCTCTCTCTATCTTTTTTCTTCCTTCTCTATTCTGCTATGTCCGAAAATACAGAGTTTCTCCCTCTCTTTCACACACACACACACATGTATATATATATATACACACATCAAAAGGGGAGGAAACAGTGCTCGGTGCCTCATGCACCACCGTTTTCTCCCTCAAATCCACCTTTTGCTGCCATAGTAGGAATCATATTGAATTTTTTTTTCTTCAATTGCCACATGTATATAATTAAAGGAAAAATTAGCAATAACCCCATTTAAAGAATGATTTTAACAATTCCCACATCAAAAGATTCATTAATCCCTTAGCCCACATCTGAGTATTCTATCTAATTAATCTATATTGATTATATTAATTAACTCAAATTTTAGGTGTTATATAAGATATATAAATATATATATACACACATACAGGTCATTACACTCTCTCTCAATATAAACACAATATAAGTTGTTATAATTAATGGTTGTACTCAAGCTGAGTTGACTTTAAATACATTTAATGTACTATGGGAGAATGACATATTGGTCGGTCAAAATAAAATTAATTCCAAATAAAGGGTCAAAACTTCTTTATTCCATTGAAAATGATAATAATAGACTTTAATCCCCAAAAGATGGCATCTATCATCTACCATTTTATATATAATACCCATTCTTCCCTTTTTACTTTTTATTTTATTTATTTTTCTATCCCACCTAAATGCCCTTCTCACATTAAAGTATTAAACCCATCCCTTCTCTCTTAATTTAAAACTCTCAAAACATAATTCAAAAAGATCAATCAAATATTTGTCTTTCAACTAAAATAATACTCCGTAATAATCTACACACTTAGATTTGGAAAAGGTTTTTATTTTTTATTTTCTCTGGTGGTTGAATGACATTTTTGTAAATGGTAGTTTCCAATCCCCTACAAATAATAATAAATGGAGAACCACTTTTTTTTTTCTCTTTCTCAACAAAGAAAAGAAATATTAGAGTTAAGTTTTATTTAATAAGGAGAGAGGAGAATGGTTTGACAGGATTGGGGTGGAGCAAAAAAAAAAAAAGGTTTACTAAAATGGTATAATGGACATTTGACCCTAAATCCCTTTTTTTTTTTTTTTTGAATTATAATTCATTATTACCACTTTAAATGGAATAGAAGAGTTTTAGCCCCTTTTTTTTAGGATTACTTTTATTTTGACCCATCATTTCATCATTTTCCCATGTACTAATGAGGATCCATCTGGTAGTATGTTTTGATCCTTTTAGTCATGGTGAGTAACCTTTAAACCTGGAATTTCATGCAAGTCATTTTTTTTCTACAACATAATCCCACATTACTAGCATAAAGCAACAATGAACCATTGACCTTTCTGCAACAGTACGTTTGTAAAAATCACCCATGCCTCTCTCCCTTTAGTTAAGAGCAAACTCCACCAGCATAATATGTCCAATCTCCAACTTCGACATTTTTTTATATCACAATCTCACAAAGCCTAGCTCATTCCCAAATCTGGATTCCAAGTAAAATTACAGGTCAAAGGCGGCAATGAGTCGTAACCTATCCATTCTCACAAATTAACCAAACAAGTTTGGTGCTTCAATATATGTTAAAATAACATTAAAACAATAGAAGATTTTTTTTTTTTCCCCAAAAAAAAAAAAAAAAAAAAAAAACGAAAGAAAAGAAGCTATAATAGTTAACGACAGTCGACAGATAATGAAAATTAGATGAAATTCAAAGGATAAAACTAGAATGCAAGAAACAATTAATAAAATAATAGGAAAATCAATACAATACATGTACATTCAAACAGTTAGTATAACCTCAATATCTACAATATATTTCAGATTTTATTTCACTTCTCTTTTTTTTTTTTTTCAAGGTCAGCTTACCCAACATAATGAAACAATTTTTACAAGTGATTTTATTAATTTCTTTGGGTCCAATAAAATTATTTTATTTGCCCATAATATTTTTCAAATGTAGTGAAAAGCTAAACCTTATCATCATACTTCGTTCATGTCTCTTTTTAAAATTTTAGGTTAATATGACTTACGACATGTTTATTACGTTTTATGATTGGCAGGCACGAGGCGAAATTCATCGAGAAAATTGTTCAAGAAATCTGGAGTAAATTGAATCAAAATTATCCAATCTTATATGTTGCCAAGCAAGAAGTTGGAATAGATTCCCGTCTAGAGAAAATATATTCGTTGTTAGGTGTTGGGATCTGGAATGATGTTCGAATTATAGGTATTTGGGGAATTGGTGGAATATGGAAAACAACGTTAGCAAAAGCAGTTTATAATCAAATACATGGACGATTCGAAGGTAGTAGCTTTCTTGCAAATGTTAGAGAAGTTTCGAGAGGAGATGGCGGCCTAGTTCATTTACAAAGGGAACTTCTTTCTCAAATCCTAAACGAACCAAATCTGAATATATGGAGTGAAGATAGAGGAGTCATTGTGATAAAGGAAAGGCTTCGCTATAAAAGAGTTCTCATTATTCTCGATGATGTGGATAAGCAAAACCAATTGGAAAAATTAGTTGGAAAACTAGATTGGTTTGGAGTTGGAAGCAGAATAATCGTAACAACTAGAGATAAACATTTGCTAACTACACATAAAGTCTATGGAATTTATAAGGTGAAAGAATTAAACCATGATGAAGCTCTTCAACTCTTTAGTTTGAATGCATTCGAAAAAGATCATCCAAAAGCTGACTTTCTAGAGCTTTCAAATTGTGTAGTAAATTATGCTAATGGCCTTCCGTTAGCTCTCAAAGTTTTGGGCTCCTTTCTTTGCAATAGAACTGTAGACGAATGGAGAGATACGTTGGATAAACCACAAAAGATTCTAAACAATGAAATTCTTGCAACACTTAAAGTAAGTTTTGCCGGACTAGATAAAATGGACAAGGACATTTTTCTGGATGTTGCATGTTTCTTTATTGGGGAGAAAAAAGATTATGTAACAACTATTACATATGATTTAAATTAGTGCAAATAATTGCATTGATGAAACATAAGTAACCAGCGTTGCTTAGTCTTCATCTTCTAGAGCTGTTGGTCTTTTGACCGTTGGGAACTTTATTGCATAGAGCTGTTGGTCTTTTGACCGTTGGCAACTTTATTGCATCCGTTACATATGCATGTAACTGCACCCATTAACACCATCAATTGATTATCATTTACACACCACAAGCATACCATAAGGCACATAGCCGTTGGATACATAGCATCTAAAAGAATAGGTATATAATATACTAAAAAATCTGCTATTGATTTAATTCGATCATTTGCTTTTTGAGCTTTTCCATTTTCATTGAAATATATATATTTTCGTGAGCGTTGGGCAATTTAAGGTTCGTGGGAAGTCTTAGCTGCACACAAGGCTACCCGGAGGATCATTGTATCTTGGGAGAGAAGCGTCAATCAAACCCAGTGCAGACGGGGGCGTATTTTCTCTAAGGATAGCGCATCACGCGTGCCTTGATCCACAGGCTATTCTAAACTCTTTTCTGATTACATAATTATCTTGGTTAATTGTTATTTCATATCATTTGTTTATTGCTAAAATTTATAGAATTCCTCACATTATTTCTAACATTCTTAGAGAAAATACCATAGGAATTTCTATAAATTTAGTATTGACTAATTGATAATGGAAACTAGTTCTTGCAAACCTGAGAAATTCACGGGTCTTAATTTTAGATGTTGGCAACAACAAATGAAATTTTGGCTCACAACCTTAGGACTTTATTCTGTAATTCATAAGTCCTCTAAGGGAAAGGAAAAAGTTTCTGAAAAATCAGGGACGTCTCAGTCTACTGATATAGTGGAGACTGGTTTGGATTCGACTCCGACGGCTCCTATTGGAAAGTCTCAAACCAGTGATGGTGATATCGATGAGAAAGATCTTATGTGTCATGGTAGGATCTTAAGTGCTTTAGCTGAAAATATTTATCCTATCTTTTGCACTACTAAAACTGCTATTGAATTGTGGGATGCATTAGAACGTAAATATGGATTTGAAGAAGTTGGCTTGAAAAGGTATTCTGTTGAAAAGTTGATTGACTTTCAAATGGTTGAGGAAAAATCTGTTAATGAACAAATTCATGATTTTGAGAACATTATATATGATATGAAAATGAAAGATATTGATGTGCATGAAACTATATTGGTCACTACTTTGATTAAAAAATTGCCGCCTTCTTGGTCTGAATTTGGAAGAATGTTAAAACAAAAACCTGAAGATTTTTCTTTCAGTGATCTTTTAGTTTCTTTAAGAATTGAAGAAAAGCATCGTGAGTCTCTAAAACAAAATGTCAAATCTGAATTTCATGCTAAAGCACATAATGTTAAAAACCAGCTTAAACCTAAGCCTAGGAATTTTAAGAAAAATGGTTTTAACAAAAATAACAATAAGCCAAAGGATAAGAATGCTAATCAGAAAAAGATGGTTCCTTGTTGGGTCTGTGGAAAAACAAATCATAAGGCAAAAGATTGTTATTTTCGGAAGGGTCAACCACCTAAGTCTCAAGGACCTCCAGTAGCCCCTAGACCACAAGCGAATATGATCACTGTGGGGGCCAGCTCCTCTAGCCCTGCTGAAAGGTACTGTGTTAGTAGCCCCGAAATAAATACAATTTTTAATTCGGTTGATTGGTGGATTGATTCGGGAGCTAATGTACACGTGTGCGCTGATAAAAACTTATTTTATTCTTATCAGGAATCAGGCACAAGATCTGTAAGCATGGGAAATGGGAGCATGGCCAGGGTACTAGGAGAAGGTCAAATAAATTTGGAGTTGTCTTCTGGAAAAATTCTCACTTTAGATGGAGTCAAACATGTTCCTGATATTAATAAAAATTTAGTTAGTGCATCTTTGTTAGTTCAGTATGGTTTTAAGGTTGTTTTCGAGTCCAATAAAGTTGTGCTTAGTAGACATGGAAATTTTGTTGGGAAAGGATATTTGCTAGATGGTCTTTTCAAGCTTAATGTAATGCCTTCTCATGAAAATAAAATTTCCAGTTCTTCTTTTTCAGTTGAAATTTCTAATTGCACTAATGTATGGCATGGTAGACTTGGACATGTAAATTTAAATAAGATTAAAAGGATGATGAATTTAGATTTAATTCCAAAATCTCAAATCAATGTACAAGAAAAATGTGAAATTTGTGTACAAGCTAAACAACCAAGAAAACCATTTCAATCTGTTGAAAAAGAAACGAAATTGTTAGAATTGATTCATAGTGATGTTTGTGATTCTAATAATGTTTTGACGCGTGGAGGTAAGAGATATTTTATAACTTTTATTGATGATTTTACACGATATTGTTATGTGTATTTAATAAATTCTAAAAGCGAATTGTTTGATAAATTCAAAATTTATAAAGCAGAGGTAGAAAACCAATTGGAGAAGAAAATTAAAATCTTGAGATCTGATAGAGGGGGTGAATATGCTCCAACTGAAATGGGTGAATTTTGTGAAGTGCATGGTATTATACATCAAGTAACTCCTCCTTATGCACCTCAATCTAATGGACTAGCAGAAAGAAAAAATCGAACATTATTAGACATGGTTAATGTAATGCTAATTCGTTCAGGTTTACCTGATAATTTTTGGGGTGAAGCTTTATTTTCTGCTTGTTCTATTCTTAATAGAGTTCCCTATAAAAAATCTGAAAAAACACCTTATGAACTTTGGAAAAATAGAAAACCAAGTTTGAGATATTTTAAGGTGTGGGGGTGCTTAGCAAAGGTAAATATTCCAATTAACAAGAAAAGAAAAATTGGACCTAAAACAATTGATTGTGTTTTTATTGGTTATTCTTTAAATAGTGTTACCTATAGATTTTTGGTTATAAATTCAGAAGTTTCTGAAATTTCTAATAACACTATTATGGAATCACGTGATGCTACTTTCTTTGAAAATATTTTTCCTATGAAAAATAGATTACCTAGAAATATTGGTGAGAGTTCCAACTCTAATTCTAATTCAGATAGAAATTTGAATGCTAACTTAAATAATAGAGAACAAGTTGAAGTAAGAAGAAGTAAAAGAGGAAGAATAGAAAAGAATTTTGGTAATGATTTTTATACTTATTTAATTGAAGATGATCCTAAAACTTATAATGAGGCTATGACATCATTAGATGCTTCTTTTTGGAAAGAGGCAATAGATAGTGAGATGAATTCGATTATCAGTAATAATACTTGGATTTTAACTGATCTTCCACTAGGTTGTAAGACAATCGGGTGTAAATGGATATTTAGAAAAAAATTAAGAACGGATGGAACAATTGATAAATTCAAAGCTCGACTTGTTGCTAAGGGTTTTAATCAAAAAGAAGGAATAGATTTCTTTGACACATATTCTCCCGTAACAAGAATAACAACAATTAGAATTTTGTTAGCTATTGCTTCAATTTATAAATTAGAGATACATCAAATGGATGTTAAAACGGCTTTCTTAAATGGAGAATTAGATGAAGAAATTTATATGGATCAACCAGAAGGTTTTGTTGTATTTGGTCAAGAAAAGAAAGTATGTAAACTTGTAAAATCACTTTATGGATTAAAACAAGCTCCAAAGCAATGGCATGAAAAATTTGATAAAGTGATACTTTCTGATGGATTTAAAATAAATGATTCTGACAAGTGTGTATACATAAAACAATTGGATAATGCTTATGTAGTTCTTTGCTTATATGTTGATGATATTCTTATTTTTGGTACTAATTTAGAAGTAGTTAATGAGACAAAGAAATTTTTGTCCAATAATTTTGATATGAAAGACATGGGTCCTGTGAATGTTATTTTGGGGATTAAATTAATTAAGAATGATAGTGGAATTGCTTTGTCTCAATCTCATTTTGTTGAGAAGTTATTGAAAAAGTTTGATTATTATAATGTTCAATCTGTTTCTACTCCTTTTGATCCTACTATTAATTTGAAGAAACATGATGGAGAAGGTATTTCTCAACATAAATATTCTCAAATAGTTGGTTCTTTGATGTATCTTTCTAATTGTACTAGACCTGACATAGCATATGCTGTGGGTAGATTAAGTAGATATACAAGTAACCCTAGTACTGAACATTGGACTGCCATAGAAAGGATATTTAAATATCTTAAAGGTACAATTTCATATGGAATTTATTATTCTGGTTTTCCTGCAGTATTGGAAGGATTCAATGATGCTAACTGGATCTCAGATTCAGATGAAACCAAGGCTACTAGTGGTTATGTTTTTACCTTAGGAGGTGGTGCAGTTGCTTGGAGATCTGCTAAACAAACTGTTATATCTAGATCCACAATGGAAGCTGAATTTATAGCCTTAGATTTGGCTAGTGCAGAAGCTGAATGGCTAAGAAGCCTTTTAGCAGACATACCATTATTGCCTAGACCTATTCCAGCAGTCTCAATACATTGTGATAGCCAAGCTACAATAGCAAAGGCTAATAGTAAAAATTATAATGAAAAAAAGAGACATATCAGAATTAGACATAATTCCATTAAACAATTATTGTCTCATGGTGTAATATCACTTGACTATGTGAGATCTGAAAAAAATATAGCAGATCCTCTTACAAAAGGATTAGCGCGCAGGCTAGTCATAGAATCATCGAGGGGAATGGGACTGAAGCCTATAAATTAGTCATCGCAGTGGACACCCAACCTCTATGATTGGAGATCCCATGAAGGGGGTTCAATGGGTAAAAACGAAACTGTAGGGTGACTAGAAGGAGCACTAATATATTTTGAGGGGTATTCCCTGGTCCCATGCCTATGGTGAAGTGCTCAAAACTGTGATGATTAAGGAAGAGCTTAGCTCTGAATGAGCCGAGGCAGGAATTCTGCGGGGTGTTAATCACAGATCACCCTTGGAGGTCTCACCTAAGTGAGTATAGTAGTGGGGTCGCTACTATGAGAAAATGGGCTACTCTTTAAAAATACTCATGATACGAGATACGTGCGCATGACCGTTAACGCGCAACCCAGACTAGAACCTAGAAATTGCCCATACTGTGTGTGTGGTAAATTGAAATTTGAGTCAAAGGACCTAGTTCAAGACTTAGCTCACTACGGCTCCTTCAAGTGGATATTTACTAACACTAAGTGTAGGTTCAAACCCGGAAGGTACCTATACCCATTGCACAGTAAAAAATGCTCACTATATTTTTGCGTGTATATATATATATATATATATTTTTTATTTAAAAATTTAAATCATGTGGGGGAATGTTACATATGATTTAAATTAGTGCAAATAATTGCATTGATGAAACATAAGTAACCAGCGTTGCTTAGTCTTCATCTTCTAGAGCTGTTGGTCTTTTGACCATTGGGAACTTTATTGCATAGAGCTGTTGGTCTTTTGACCGTTGGCAACTTTATTGCATCCGTTACATATGCATGTAACTGCACCCATTAACACCATCAATTGATTATCATTTACACACCACAAGCATACCATAAGGCACATAGCCGTTGGATACATAGCATCTAAAAGAATAGGTATATAATATACTAAAAAATCTGCTATTGATTTAATTCGATCATTTGCTTTTTGAGCTTTTCCATTTTCATTGAAATATATATATTTTCGTGAGCGTTGGGCAATTTAAGGTTCGTGGGAAGTCTTAGCTGCACACAAGGCTACCCGGAGGATCATTGTATCTTGGGAGAGAAGCGTCAATCAAACCCAGTGCAGACGGGGGCGTATTTTCTGTAAGGATAGCGCATCACGCGTGCCTTGATCCACAGGCTATTCTAAACTCTTTTCTGATTACATAATTATCTTGGTTAATTGTTATTTCATATCATTTGTTTATTGCTAAAATTTATAGAATTCCTCACATTATTTCTAACAACAACTGCACTAGAGAGTTGTGGTTTCTGCGCAACTATAGGACTAAGAATTCTGACCGAGAGATCTCTCATAACTATGTCCGATGATCAGGTTTGGATGCATGATTTGATACGAGAAATGGGTCAAGACATTGTTCGACAAGAATCCCCAGAAGATCCTGGAAAACGTAGTAGGTTGTGGCTTCAAAAGGATGTCTACCGTGTGCTAAAAAAAATACGGTGAGAACTAAATATATGCATCCTTCCATTTTCATTTAAGAGGCAACAAAACTACATAATTTTAGTAATGCTCAATTTAATTTTGCCTCACTTATTCTCTCCTTCTGGTTGTCAGGGTTTGGAAGTAGTTCAAGGTATAACCCTAAAGTCTTCAACAATGGAAAAGGTACACGTAAGCAATGAAGCTTTCACACGGATGCACAATCTTAGACTACTCAAGTTTTCTAACGTGCACCCTTTTGAAGACTTTAATTACCTTCCTGATGAGCTAAGGTGTCTAATTTGGGATGGATACCCCTTAAAATCAATGCCATTAAGATTTGATCCGAAGAACCTTGTTCAACTTTACATGCCTTATAGTCGCATTGAATACTTTTCGGAGACCAAGGTATGATTATAAGTTTTTGAACCCAAAAAAAGGTAAAATTATAATTAATATAGTTTATTTTCCTCAAAGAATGTTTTTTTGCTGAACAATATGAAAACGTACATACACCAACACATGCATCTTACTTAATGAAAGTTATACAGGTTTATTTATTGGAATTATTACATTTTGTTGTTACAGATTTTTAAAAACTTGGAATTCCTTAATCTCAGTCACTCCCAGGACCTTCTTGAAACCCCCGACTTCTCAAAGATGCCAAAGCTTAAAATATTGACTCTTGAAGGTTGTACGAAGTTGGTGAAGGTTCATCCATCCAATTTGGTTCTCAACAGGCTTGTTTTCTTGAATTTGAAAGATTGTAAAAGCCTTAGAAGTCTCTGGAGGAGCATTAAGTTGGAATCTCTTAAAACTCTTACTCTTTCTGGTTGTTTGAAGCCAGAGAAGTTTCCAGAGGTCCTGGGGAATATGGAGCATCTATCGGAGGTTTATTTGGATGGGACCACCATAAAAGAGCTACCCTCATCAATTGAACGCCTAACTAGGCTTGTTTTGTTGAATTTGGGAAATTGCAAAAATCTTGCTAGTCTTCCGAGCAGCATATGTAAGTTGGAATCTCTTGAAACTCTTATTCTTTCCGGTTGCTCAAGACTTGACAAGTTACCGGAGAACTTAGGGAATATGCAAAATTTGGTGGCCCTTTATTTAGATGGAACTGCTATTAGACAACCACCATCCTCCATCTGATTTGTTGAAATCAATGTTCTCGTCTTGGTTTTTCCAAAGAAAAGTTCCATATTCGAGCAGTTTGATATTACCTTCTTTATCAAGTTTACGCTCCTTAAGAGGATTAGATCTTAGTGACTGTAATCTATCAGAAGGGGCAATCCTTAGTGATATCGTTAGCTTATCCTCGTTGGTGAGGTTGAATCTAAGCAAAAAATAATTTTGTTGGCCTACCCGCAACTTTCAGTCAACTTAATTGCCTGAAATTCCTTTGGTTGGAGGATTGCACTAGGCTTCAAGCATTGCCACCGCTTCCATCAAGTATAAGTAGAATAGAAGCTTGCGGTTGCATATCATTGGAAACATTTCCATATCCATCGTTGGAAAATGTGCAACATCATGGTTTCATACTTGGCAACTGCGAAAAATTCAATGGCAACATACTTCTTCAACATATGTCTAAATTCACTAGTTATCAAATTCTTGTACCCGGAAGTGAGATTCCGAAGTGGATGAATCATCAGAGCATGGGGTCTTCAATTACTTTCGAGATGCCTCCACTTCAATATACTAATTTTAAAGGAATTTCCGTTTGCGCTGTTTTTACGCCCAAGAACACTCCTGTTCATGAATTTTACATTGAATGCCACTTTCTAGATGTAATTGGTAAAGGTAAAGCCCATTTTTCATCAAGTAGTCCGGTTCTTAGAGTCCCTGGGAATAGACGCATCGAGTCAGATCATGTGTGGCTTAGATATTTCGCCAGCGATCAATTCAAGACCAGTAGCTCTGATGGATGGCACCACATTGAGGCTTCATTTAAAATTAGACACGTCTTGTTCGAAAAGTCAAAAAAGCGTGGGGAGGCATATCTCCAAGTGAAAAAGTGTGGGGTTCATATAATATACGAGGAAGACGATGTGCCAAAGATGATACACTACAACTCTTCATTTCACCATTCGACACTAGAAGAAGAAGAAGAAGAAGGAGGAGGAGCAGAGGAAGATATTATTACTAAACATACTAGGAAAAGGCTTGTTGAGGAGGAAGCAAGTGGTAGTTGTCACGGGGCTAAATTTTCTGCCAAGAATTTTCAGCCTAGTGCGGCGCTAAACAGCCCACTGCCTAGCCAGCCTACCCACACATCCACACGCACATGGATTCTCCACACTCACATGGAGGTTTTGAGAGAAAATGCAGCACAAGCAAACCCACAAGGCAACCCACGAATTTCCTTTTACAGGTGATAACTCACTCACCCAACTATATTCAATTTAACTCAATGAATATAGAATTTTGGCCTTGGCTTATGCTATACAATGATCCCTGCAAAAAGCATAGCCAGGCTGCACATAAATAGCCTACAGCATTCCCTATGGCAGTTACACCCCAACTGCCTAGGGTCTAATGTGCAGTTGACATCCCCAACTGCTGGGATGTCTAAGCCAATCACAAATGACCTGCTGCTATTAACATGGAAGTTGCCCAACTGTCCATGTTTGTGCTAGATTCATGCCACACCATCAGACCCAATGCACCTGCCTTCCATCATGTTTAAACCATCTCTGTCAGACCAGCAAAACTGCTACCAACCGCTGCCAACTGTTGTTACTGCCTGATTGCAGCCCTTGGCCCCCTGTCCAAGGCCTTGCTACCATGTGCTAGCCACGCACATGAAGATTGCCCAACATATGTGGATGCTTGGCTAACGCCCAAGCCATCCTTGCAGGCTGCTGCCTAGTCCGCATGCCTTCCAACTGAATAGCCACGCCACTGTCATTGTAATGGCCCTCAAGCCAACTCAAGCCAACTCGTGCCAAGCCATGCCTCCCCATGGCCTTGGTCTTTTGCCTCATTGCCAAGCCATGCCTGCCCCATGGCCTTGGTCTTTGCCAACTCGATGTGGAGGACAGACCCCGTGGCCGTGTCCTTGGTCAGTCGCGCACAAGGCCTCCCCCAAGCCTTGGCTGTCATGCTTTGCTTTGATGTGGCTTGGCCCGTGCCAAGCTGTGCTGCCATGCCAGGGCCTCGCATGGCCTTGGTGCTGCCCATGGCCAGGCACCAAGTTCAATCACCACCCCCCCCTAAAGAGCTCTTAAGACGTTTACCCAAACGTCAAGGGAAGACATCAAAACATACCAAAAGCAAGAATAACCAGAATTACATAATTCCCACATTTATACAATTATCAAAGTAAAACCTATACTTTAATAATTAAACAGTAATACAACTTGTTTCCCAACGCCACCAAGTGTCCAAGCCAAACTCAAAGGCTGCATATGTCCACCCATGTTGCTGCCCACTCTTGCCCAACATGCTGCCCATACTGCCACACTTCTGCGCACAAGTTTATTACCAACCAAGTCAAGCCCTGACTTGTTCCAACTTGAATCCGTCCAAGCCATGTCACCCTCATGTCTTGGCCACGGCCTAGCCACATGCTAAAGGGCTAACAGTAGTCCACACCCTAAAAGGATGAGAGGAAACACCAACACAGTGCTTAAACTCAAGGACAAAGAATCATCCTAGCAAGCATCGCCATCATCACAGCTCACACTTCCTCGATCTGTGTACAAATTCAAGGGATTCAAAGAGGTGAAGGCGACCTTTCGAATTCAGATTCAAATCATTTATGGGTTAGAAGGGGCTGTCTTACTTATCCAATTAAGGATTTGGTTTGACTTGGACCTTCTCTCAACCGACGACCAATCTCAGGTCAATCTCTGATTCACTTTCTCTCTTTCATGGCCCCTGTCTCTCTCCTCTGTTCTTTTGATTTCTCTCAAATCCCTAACCCTAACCCATAGCTAATCTGAGATTTTTTATTTTTTATTTTCCTTAATAATTGCAGCAGGAAAACTCCAAAAACATTATATTGGTTCAACTTCCCTGCATTTTTTCCCATGACTCTGTTGAGTTGAAGCGTAATCGAAATAGAGTGCAAAATATTAGGCCATTGGATCTCAACCATGTTAAAGGGATAATTAAGCAGGCCACGGACTGATTACCTTCTCGAGACCTTCAATTCCTCTGCTCATACCATAAGCACTATCGCCGCATAGGTACTTAGTACCCATTGTCTCCTCACTTCCTTTAGCTTCTCTAATGAACAATCTATCACTTGTTTCCTTGTCATCTCCCAGCCCTTAGGGAAATTAAATTTATAAAATCATGTTGCATCTTGTTAATTTAATGTGGGTTAACTTAGTAACCCCAAGGGAAATTGGTAATCTAAACCCTTACCAAAGCCAGACCAACTAATCAGTCAAACAAGTATATTAGCCTTGAGCTGATTCAGGTCTTAAGTCTTAACTTGGATAACCTCATGAGATCACTCAAACATGCATATCTTGGTGAAACTCGCTCACATCAGCTGCATTTGAATGTGGGTTAATCTAATAATACAGTGTGAGGCATTTTCAAGACCAGATGGGCCACTAGGATGCCAGGGCTGCACTCTCGCCATATAGGCATTCGCTCTAATGCCAAGGTTAAAATATGGGTACTTTAAATTCATTTAATTGCATGATATATATTGGATCCACTCTCATCAACACGTGCTGATTTTCTTATATGAATACTATGCATTGACAGTTTGTACACTGTGCATAGTGGGTTGTACTATATAACCCAGACATGTACGGGGTACAACCCCCAATGCATGATGCTGATGTAATTTACATCGACACGTCCTTATAAGAGCGGATTCATGGTGTGTGTGTGTGTGTGTGTGTGTGTGATATATGTATGTATATATATAAAGAACTGTTGTAATCATATTACTCCAACTAATTATATTTTTTTGATGAAGTACTCCAAGTAATTATATAATAGATAGATGGGATATGGGCAATCGATGGTTAATAATCTAAGTTTCCCATCCTTGAGTAACAATGTTGCAGCATTAATATAGAGAAGCAAATGTGTGAATTTATAAATAAATAAAAAATAAAAAAATAAAAACAGAGAAACAAATGTGCATAAACCTTTTGCTTGGAAAAGAAGCCAACTCATAGGGACTGTAAGGGTAATTATACTCTCCTCTTTTGTAATCCAATCCCTTCAGTTGGTCAGTTTACAAAATTCCATTTTACCATAACGATTTAGCATACATCAATACCTTTCTTTATAAGGCTATTCTTTCATGTGTCCCTTCAACGAATAACATCTTTGCAGGTTCTTGTGTTGCAGAGCCATTGATTGCACTTGATCGAGAATGGTTTGCTGTCATTTTAACAAACAAATCATGCGCTCAAATTGAACGAGGCTGGTATGAACTGTACAATATCATCTTACGAGTATGAAAGATGTCTGGATGTTGTTCCATTGATTATGTTTCATTTATTATTTGTTATGTTTGTCAAATATTTTTTGTGCATGATATATCTTCATTTCAACCATCCAAGAAAGAATCTAAACTGCATGGCTGCTTCTTTACAATAAAGTAATTTTTGTAAACATTATAGTAACATGATTGGAAAATGAAGATATTAGAGAAAAAATAGCCATAATAACATTCAAGGCAAAAAAAACATGATCAACACACCATCTGAAAACATGATAAAGGAGATTAAAATAATAGTACATTGAATTCCTTATCTTTTTGCTCCCAATTTAATATCAAATGATTTGTTTTTATTTAAGTGGTTTATAGTTAAAATTATTTCTATATAAAACCTCTTATTTCAGCCTACATATTATTGTATTTTGCTAAGTAAATTCGATGTAAGGATGAAGAAAACAAAAAATAGACATTGTGAGTTTCCATTAGTGAAATACTAAGATGTGGCATGCTTTGATATAAAGATATAAAACATTATAGATTTTTAAAAAAAAATAAAAAATATTCACGTGCAATACATGTGTGCATCAACTAGTCTTATTAAGTGCACTTGACCATCAAGTGCACATCTTAAACATTTATTATTTATATTATTATTATTCTTTTTTTTCCTCTCCTTACCCATCTAGCATGTATAATATTAATTTTATTATTCCTTCTTTTTTTCCCCCCCCCCCCCCCCGCTAATCCAGCATCTATATATGTGTATGTCTGTGTGCATTTATGCCTGTACGTATGTATGTATATATATGGACATTTGGTTATGTCCACAAGATCATAGAATACCTTAAATATCCCACTATAATGGAGCTAGGCAACAATCATGGATAGTCGTAGTAGATTTGAGTTCAAAGTTTCTCCTGTTTTAGGTGGCCAGAATCGTCTGTTCATAAGGCAAGATTCAACCAACTATAATCTTAAAAAATTAAGATCATTTTGTCAAAGCTAGACGTTTGAATTTTTTTTTTTTTTTAATACTATGAGTTAATTTATAAATACAATCGGATGAATGTTTTAAATATGATTTTTTTTTGTTTTTTGTTTTTTTGTTTTTTGGTAAACTTAAATATGCTTTTGTGATATATGGATAACTCATAACATTTTATTTTTCTTCACATTCTATATTATTATTAGCATTGACTTACCCAGCTATTGAGGAAATCCCAACAACACAAATCTCTCCTACAGTCTACTCTTCGAGTCTAGGTTGTAAAAGGGTGATTACTTCAAGAAAAGAACATGTTCCTTTTCCTTCTCCCCTCCCCCCCCCCCTCTCTCTCTCAAGGAATTGGAAAATTTTTAAATTAAGTATAAAAAATATTTTTGAAGAATATAGGCAACCTACACTTTTTATGGGGGATAAATTATGGTAGTTTTGTCTATAAAAGACTATGGTCTTGACCTGTGTTACATGGACTCAGGTACGGGTGTCAGGTGCGGGTATGTGTCTAGGTGTCGGATTGGTCTAATTTTCAAAGATTTTTCACTATTTTGAAGTGTCGAGCAAGAGTACCCACACCCATGTCACAATTGTCCGACACAAGTACTTAACACATTTTGAAGTGTCCATGTAATATAGGTCTTGACATAGAGTTGTTGTTTTATTAGGTGGGAGTAATATAGTGAATTTGGGAGACTTAGTTGTATGGTATGACAATAGCCTAATGAGGGATATATGTTTGTGACACTCTTTTAAATGATGGTTGTGTGCTTTTATTCAGGACATTTTGAGCCCAGTTTTTTTTATCGTAAATGTTTTTTAATTTACATTCTTAATGTCTTCTTCTTTAATTTTCCCCCACTTGTGAGAAATCTAAATGTAGGGGCAATGGATAGTAGGGAAACAGATTTGAGAATTTAATGGATAGAGGAAGCCTACGCCCTGAGATTTTGCGCCCTCACTTAATTTTGCAAGTTACTAGAAGATTAACATGGGTGCGTGGCACAATTTTGGGAGACATGTACTAAGTGGGCACTGCACTCCTTTCTTCCAGTGAGTGTCTAGAACAGCTGCAACAATAGAAATTTTTTTTAGTATTTTATTCTATATTGTTCTCCATCAACATAAGTGTGGTGGTGTTTTCTTAAAATAAAATTCACTTTATAATTTATTGTCCTTTCATGGAATTCAGTATGATATGCTCTTGGTCATTGGATGGGGAACATCTATCAAATTTGCGTTGATAAAAACAAATCACCATGGAGGATCCATGGGACATATAAGCATGTCCCCATGTCCAGTATGAACAAGGCGGCTATTGTGGCATCTTTTCAAACCAGCTATTTCATTTCAGGTTCTCTTAATATTTTGGAATCAACTTGTTTTCAAGTGCCAGATCAAAATTTGTGTCTCATCACTCATGTTTTTTTGTTATAATATGCTTCACTCTTTGGTCCCATTACATGGCTCATTTTATTTGTTGCTTCCTTCTGATCATTTGAGGGTTTAATTTCAATTTTTACCCAAATAACTTTCAAGAGTTTCATAACATAAAAAAGCCGGTTCCTGCGCAATGCCAATGCAAGGTCAAACAGTTTGCCCATTACATGGCTCTTTAGAACTTATGTTTTTATAGAATCTTAGATCTACTTGTTCTTGTCTTGTCTAATTATTGAAGGTGAAACTTGTCCAAGTCACGAAGAGAGTGCAGGAAGCATATTTTGCTCGGTTATACTTTACAAAGGGAACTTCCACTGTTTTCCCTTGATTCACCCAGCAAACATGTGAAACCAGTTATACCCTAGATTCAAACTGCAAATTTAGTAACTTGTTAGCTGATCATATCTTCAATGCATGGATAGATGGATTATGAAGCAGAGACTGTTAATTTCGATATTTGACCTTCTGATGTCGATCATTAACATTGCAGTAAGATGCAAGGTACTTTGGCTCCCCTCAATACTTATTATTAAATTTATTTTCATACAGGAGGTGTTGAAACTGTCTTTAGAGTGTGTTTGGCAAGAACAGAATCAGGGAGAAAGGAATGGTTGAAACTATTCATTTCCCTTGTTTGGCATACATGGAAAATGTGAATTATTAGAAAGGAAAGGATGGAAGGGATTTGGAATGGCATCCATACAGTTTTTTATTCTGGCCATAAGTGGGTGGAATTGGGGGGAAAGGTAAGCTTATTTAAGAAAGGCTTTCCCTCCTATTTCAAAACTTTTTGATGCTAAACGGGAGAATGGAAATTCTTACTTTTTTGATTGTGGTCTGCCTTTTGTTTTGGTCGTCCAGGCTGCTTGTTTTTTGGTTGCATTTCCTGGCCTCTTTTATCTGTTTTGTAATGGCTGGTCTTTGCATTTTTTTGGCTTCTATATTGGACTTCTTGTCCAATTTGTTTTTCTCCTCTTCTTTAATACAATTTGTTAATTATCAAAAAAAAAAAAAAAATGGAAATTCTTTTTCTTTCCATTGATTCTTTTCCTTTCTTTTAGAATCTCTTGTGCCAAACATCGTGTTTTGTGCCCATTGTGTACATATTACCATGGAACAACGACATATTCCAAATTTATCCAGTTGCAAAAGTTTGACATGGAAAATATTGGACCTCTTTAAGTATGACATTTGCCATAAGCATACTTTAGTTGGTTAGCACTTAGCAGTATGGCCAAGTTGTCCCATACCTTTTTATTCCTAGAGAAGGCTTCATGATGCATGTGACAGCTTGGATCTCCCTCCATGTCTTTGCCCAAGTGGAAACAGGGCAGGTTTACTTAATGCAACTAGTATATATTTCATTGCTACTGAGATGGTAAATGCTAATTTTTTGCCATATCACATGTAGGTGCCTATACAAGTAAACAAGTATTTGGCATACAATGATGGAATGAAAATTGTGGAACTGCAAACTCAGCAGTACAAGCTCCTCTATCTAATGTTTTATCATCCACAAAAGTGGATAGCTAAATTGATAAATTCTATTCACATTGCTTTCATTTAATTTGGATGTTAAACAATTGGTATCCGAAGTGTTCTTTTCTTTCATTTTTCTTTCTACTATTTTTTTCATTCCAACTCTCAACTTAAAGATATGAAGGGTAATGATATTTTGCCCCACACTTTGCCCTTCTATGTGCATTTAGGAGGGTTTCAATTTTTAGGGTTTAATCATATAAGTGGGTCCCGCAACTTTACCCTCCCAAATGCATATAGTAGGGCAAAGTGTAGGGCAAAGTGTGGGGCAAGGTAGCATTACCCAGATATGAAACTTAAAAAGGCTGCCTCTCACGGGCACGTGCACCTTAGCCCCTCGTTCCCTTTAAAAGATAGGTTTGCCCTTTTAACAATCTGTAAAGTGATTTAAGAGAGTTGATTTTTGTTGTCTTTCCAAACTTTATAATATCATGTTATTCCCATAAGCACTATCGCCGCACAGGTACAGATGTACCCATTGTCTCCTCACTTTCTTTAGCTTCTCTAATGAACAATCTATCACTTGTATCCTTGTCATCTCCCAGCCCTTATGGAAATTAAATTTAGAAATTCATGTTGCATTTTTTTTTATATATTGTTTATATATTACTTAACCAAGGGAAATTGGTGAAGTTAACCCCTTACCAAAGCCATACGAAGTGATCAGTCAAACTTGTATACCAGCCTTGAGCTAATTCAGGTCTTAACTTGGATGACCTCATGAGTTCACTCAAACATATCTTGGTGAAACTCACTCACATCAGCTGCGTTTTAATGTGGGTTAATCTAATAATACAGTGTGAGGCTTATTAAAGACCAGATGGGCCACTGGGATGCCAAGGCTACTTTCTCGCCATATAGGGGTTAAAATATGGGTACTTTAGATTCATTTAATTGCATGATATATATCGGATCCACTCTCATTAACATGTGCTGATTTTTTTTATATCAGTACCATACATTGGGGGATTGTACACTGTGCATAGGTGGCTGGGTTACTGTATAACCTAGACGTGTACGGAGTACAACCTCCAATGCATGATGCTGATGTAACTTACATCGACATGTCTTTATAAGAGCGTACTCATGGTGTGTGTGTGTATGTATATGTGTATGTATGTATATAAAGATCTGATGTAATCATAGTACTCCAAATAATTATATAATAGATAGAAAGGATATGGGCAATCGATGGATAATAATCAAGTTATTCCCATCCTTGAGTAACAATGTTGCAGCATTAATATACACTACACCAGAAATTGTCTTTAACAACGTTCCTAAAACGTTGTTAAAGACTTCCCACAACATTTTTACAAATGTTGTCAACGCCTATGTTGTCGTTGATGAAAGATTTTTACAACGTTTTTTAAATGTTGTTGAAAGGGAAAAAAAACGTTGTCACTATACTCTTACCACGTTGAGAAAACGTTGGGATAGTATTATAGACAACATTTCCACAAACGTTGTCTTAAATCCCATATATTAACAACATTTCCCAAAACGTTGTCTTAGATCCCATACATTAACAACATTTCAGAAATGTTGTCGTAGATAGTTATCTTTGACTTTAACAACATTGCACAATTGTTGTCTTAGATCTAATACATTAACAACATGTTACAAATGTTGTCTTAAATACTACTTAAGTACATTAACAACATTTATAAAATGTTGTCGTATGTGAACACATCAACAACATTTCTCAAATGTTGTCTTAGCTTTTCGAGATTTTTATGACAACAATTTATAAACGTTGTTTTTTTTTTTTTTTTTTGGTTTGTGGTTTCATTTATGGTTTCTTGTATCTATTCCCTGTTTATATAAAATAATGACCAAACACACTATTATCAAAAATATAAAACCACAATTCATTTGATCTCAAACTTCAAACACCTAACCACCATTCATTGAATAAAGTATCAAAAATTTCATTACATATATGTCATTAAACATTCTAGTTATCATTACATGCAACTTTTCAAGTGAAAACAAAAAAAGCCAAAAAACTAAAACCAAGATACAAAATAAAACGAGCTTGGAGCATGCATCCACCACCCAAAAAATTGATGAGTCATCAACCATCTACCCCTGCAAAACATTGCAAACCTAGACTTAGTGTATAACAAAAAAATAATAATAAAATAAAAACCAGCATGTAGCAAGTTCTACTAAAATGACAAAAGGTGTTGCCTTTATTCTCATTTTTAGCCAACTTCCAAGCACATAATTGCATACAATATTCTATGTAGGTGTACACCCAACAAAGAGCCACGCCTAATAAAAACAACCCCACAAAAAACCCCACTAAAACATTGCAAAACACCTAACTGCTAAGAAAATATATAAAATCAACCCAACACAAACCCAACAAAACATGAAAAATAAAAACTAAACACCTGTAATAATACAAGAACCTATAAAAACATAGATAATTCACCCCATAGAAAAAACCCCCAAATTCTGCAATGACCGAAAATAAAACCAACTCCTACTCTAATGAAAGCATGTATGACAAAAATGTCAACAATGTACTATTGAACTAATCTTTCATCCTTTAGCCATACAATACAATCCATCCAATTAACTCACTTTTCTAACCATACAATTCTCAAATGCTGTTAATCAACTTCTAAAACAGTAAATATCTCAAAGTCATTCATTTGATTTGTTAAAAATATCCCATTCTTTATGACTTTATAAACCCTATCTATTAAAATAGCAGTAGAATAAAACAAAACATGCAAAATACAAAACTCTAGTAAATCGGTTTTGACAAGAAAAGAAACAAAACTAAGAATCCCTCCTCTATTGAGAAAATAAGCTATCTTTTACTGTCATGTTTTATAGTTCATTTCGTAATTTCAATTAGGTCCAGCTCAATATTTTCCCATATTTCCTCGAAATGCTCCCCCACAGTATGTTTTTTTTTTTGTTTTTTTGAAGCTTCTAATGATTACATGCACCTTCTAATTATGCTGTTTTTCTAAGTTTTAAACAAATCCATATAATTATTTATATTAACTGGAGCTAATTATGTTCTAAACAGACAATACAGACATAATTAATAACCTAAATTCACACTAATAAAATATTTGTAGAGAACTGCATAAGGGCCTATCCCATCATTAAAAAATGTAATTAGGAAAAAAAAAATGCAAAGAAATAATGGAAAGCAAAATATAAGAATAAGTTGTGCATTACATTTGTGACTGTGTTCACTACAGATGATCGTAGAGCTATTACATAGAGTACAAAATAGAAAACCTAAGAAGTCTACAAATAAAAAATAAAAAATAAAAAATAATCTCAAATCCAATCCGCATCAGCAAGTCAACCACGTAGCCAACTTCAACTCTAACTCCATATCAACAAAGAATAAAATTTCCACCACAAATAAAAAACTGCATGGTTTTAATTTACAACCAAAATTCATTAATGTGTCTAAGGCTGCACTTCTATATATATATATATATATATATAAAGAGAGAGAGAGAGAGAGAGCATGCCTCTTCAGGGGTGTGTTTCAAAGGGTGAATTGGAGTTAGGACTATTGATCTAAGCTTGAGTTTCATAGCACTCAGGGAGAACTAAACTTGTGGGGCACCTTTTAATCAGTTCCATGAGCAGATTGGTTCCCGAGCTACTGCTTCTGTAGCTGCTGCAGAAGAGTTATTGTGTGACATGAATTTATTAATAAGTCAAGGACTCAATTCTTTGACGGTGGTGATTGCCGAGCAAGAAACGGAACTTAATTCCACCACTGTTCCAACAATGTTGTCTCCAACAATTACAAAGTCTCCATTTGAAGCAGCTTGCCTTTTAATATAGCCCAAACAAAAATGCTCAGATCCTTGTCTTCCAGATGAATAGCTCATTAGCTTCCCCACCTGTAAAAACTCCACTTATAAGTAAAAGAAAAGGAAAAAAAAAAAAAGGTAGTAATGCAAAGAAAACAAAATGCAAACTGAGAAATTGTTAGCAGAACCTATGGGAAGTTGGCCTTTTTTTTCCATATTAAATATTATGAATCTAACTATTCTAAATCTAGGGTAAAACCATCAGATTGAGAACTTTTGCTTAAAATGTAAATTGCTAGGTGAGAAAATGAACAAGAAAATGAATTTCTGTGTTATGTATTTTTTTTGAAAGGTAATTTTTCAATTCTTGAAGCATATTGGACAGGAAATGGATGCTAACTTTGGCTGATCAAAATAAAATAAATAAATAAATAAAATCTAGAAAACTTGATGAGTAGTCTTTTTCAATGGAAGTCTTCACTTGCGTCAAGATCTGTATTAACTTCAGAAGTGTTGGACATACAATATTTCTGCAGCCATCTTTCGGTTTCCCAAAGGACATGCAAGATGCTCTCTCGTGCGAAGTAGCTATGGCTCTCAAAGGGAAGCATCACCAGGCGACAAAAAACACCGTGACCTTTCATAGCATTAAAGAACCGATCTCACTACATTGTTTGGAAATGCAAAAAAAAAAAAAAAAAAAAAAAAGAAACAAGTTAGGATGAGAAAGCAATAAAAAGTCTTTTTGACTACTTATTGAAGCTAAGAAATTGGAAGAAAAATATTTGAAAAGTGAAACCAAACGGATAGACTTTTCAATTTAAGAAAATTAGGATTATGCATTCAATGATTGGCATTAATGTAAAAAATCAAACAAAACAAGACCTGTTCTTTTACCTGCATAATTAGTGTTCCTGAATTATTATCTTCTTCTCCATGGATAAGCAAGATAGGTTTCTTAATCTTATTAGCTGACATAAAAGGGCTCACCTCTACATAAGAAGTAGTGGCCTCCCAAAATGTTCTGACTTCATGCTAAACCAATAACAACAAATAACTTACCAGACCATGCAATAAATGGAAAAATGTCACTTCAACCATTCTAACTAGTATATTACCTGGAAACCAAAAGGTGTAAGTGTTCTGTTGTAAGCTCCAGCGCGAGCAATTCCACAACTGAAAAGATGAGAGGTATGAACCATGAGAATCGCAGTCATAGACGCCCCATAGGAATGACCAGCAAGAGCGATTTTATTTGGATGAGCCACCTTAACAAGTGCAACCAGAAAAGCTCCAGTCATAAACTAGTCCGAACCATCCATCTACATTAAAATTATATAAAGAAGAGTGAAAAAGTTTACTCCAAGTCTGATGACTTCCTCCACTGCAGCCTCTGCACTTGCGATCAGCTGCTCTACATACCTGGTCAACATGTATTTGACCAATGGTTCAAACGAAAATTCCAAAGCTATAAACGTGTACTTTTTTCATTAAAAAGATAAAACAATTGTACAAGCTAAGGAACAGAAAAATTAAAAGCATGCATAAAAACTTCATATACAAGATAAACAAAATTTCTATGAAAAGAGGGTAAAGAACTGAAGAAGAGGAAGCCCCATGCATATAAGCTTAGAAAATTTCTATGTACTTTTCAGACAATTGATTTGAGAAGAAATGTAAGACTATGTGATAGTTTACTTGAACCTATCCGAAGAGGAATAGAAACATTCATGAAAATAAAAACTATACTAGTATAAATCATTCAGAGAACAAAAAGGTAACAAACAACACTTTGTAGAGACAAATTTATACCCAGCACAGTAAATTGGGTGGGGTGGGGACCAAGAGATGAACCCATAAAGCCACACCTTACACGATTAAATCAGATTTCTACAAGCATTCATGAAAATGCAATTAGAACTAAAAGATTCTTGACTTCAGATTACAAATAGTACAAAACCACAAAGAACTAACATTGAATACAGGATGATAATTCATGATTTCACATAAGGAATGAAAAGATTAGGAAACAACACCAGGGTTTTTTACTTTTTATTTTTAATGAAATTTTATCAAACGTGGGAAATGAAAATAGAGAATGAGAAGTGGAGAGCGAGGGGCGTTAACAAGCGAAATGAATAGGAAACTTGAGGAGAAATGGATGTGAAGGCTCTTATTATCCATACTTTACCACCTTAACAAGAAATTACCCCACTTGGCATCCCTTGTTTTTGTAACTCACATAAACACGAATTGCAAATAAACGTCAAGTTATGTGTACTTAGGGTAAATAAAATCTATCTCATATCTGCTCTCTAATCGATTGCCTTTTCTTCAAATCAGTTATTTTGAAATGAAACAATATTAATAATTTATAATGGATCTTCCAAGTGTTTAAAAGGGTACCATAAAACTTGTGTGCTATTTCCCAAGTTAAGCATTTCCAATATTCTTATCCCCTTTTGTCTCACACATTTCTAGGACATTTCGAATGTCGTTATTGTCCATTTGTTTCCAATGCCATTATACACATATTTCAGGGAGTTTACAAAGCACTTTCCAAACATGTTCCCATTGTTGGCAAACTCTTTCATACCCATTTTTCAAATTCTTTTCACACACAACCATCCTTGTGGAAAACAAGTATTTTTAAAAAAAAAATTTAAAAATTGTTGGATGAATTTAGGTCATATAGAAAGGCAAATGTCATTAACCAAATGGGAATCATCTTATGAGTGTATAAAGAACATGTTAGTCTATCATATAATTGGGTTTAAGGATTCACATGCTGGAACCTACGGGTTTCATATTACCTATCGTTTGCCTCTTCGTCGTCCTCACCAATGATAGGAATTGTTGGTCGATATAAAATAGCAAACCTGCAGAATTTGGTGCAGCATAGAAGGAGCATTAATTGAAGAAAACACCAAAAGAGAGTACAGGAAAACAAAGGGAAAAGGAGACTCCTGCCTTCTAGTCAGCCAAAGAAGGGGTGATGTTGAACTAATGTGTGGAAATTCATTAGGAGAACCATGAACTTGTCCAGCAGCATCTTTGCTTTTAAATTCTAATGGGTAAGCCCAGAACAAACATGGAAGAGGGCCCTCTTTTGAGCAATCATAGCTTGGTGGTAAGTATAACGTTGCAGTTAGGTGAACTCCATCCTTTCTCTGGTACCTAATCATCTTTTTCTACAATGATGCCAACTAAGGGTGTGTATGAGGGAAATTTGTAATTTGACATGCTTTTTTATCTGGCTATCTCTGAATGTAATATTGGGTTTTTTTAGTTTTTGACTCTTTGGAAGTTAGTAGCTTCAGCTGATTTGTGTCTAAATCCCCTTCATTCTGATCAGTCATTAAAGCAACAACATTCTCATAATACTTTTCCTTGTCACTCTCCCATATTCGTCTTTTTCAAACGTATTTTTGATAGAACTTGTGTTAGGCCACTACTGCATCAATAATATAAGAAAAAAAAACTACACAAGCAGCTATTTTGAAACACTTACATGTCAAGCAAATCGAGGAATGGGATTTCCCATTCTGGTGTAGCACCTTTTCCATTCAGTAAAATAAAAGTGCCTTCAATGTTTTACTTCTTTATCTTTGCAATCACATAAGTTCCAATGGGAGTTCTCCGCAACATAGGAGAGCCAGGATCAGAGTATACATCCTCTGATGACCTATCAAACAGTATGCACGGACTAACATCTTTAGATCCAGGAAAAATAACCCAGGTTCTTGTTTACCTTGTTTTGTTCGAGGATTCAGAAACTAGAGCCAATGAATCATCAGACCAAAGAATCCCTCTACACAAAATAGAGGGGTCGCACTCAACTGTAATGGGGCTTCCTGGTTCTGCTGGCGCTGATAGACATAATCCCCATAGTCTCTGTTTGACTCCATCATATTTTATGAGTCTAGAAATGGTTTCTTGTCCCTTATAACACCCTAAGAAAAATAAAAAGATACTCAATCAACTCAACCCAGAGAAATAATGGTTTAGATTGGTTGAATAGAAGAACTAGCTGTTGCTTTTGCCATAGAACCTTTTATGCATCAATAACAAATAGCAATTTTCAAAAAAAAATTTAGAAATTGCATAACTCTCTGTTTGGCTGCCGAAAAAATGCTGGAAACGAAAACTAAACCAAATAATTTCTTCTCTTTTCCTCTTTCTTCTCCTTACATCAATTTTCTCGGTAACCAAACAGGTAATAATATAGTAGCACATGAGATGCACATAAAATCTATAATCTATAGCACATTATTTGCCCTAATATCTAGAAAATTTAGGGATTAAACCCTAATATCAATATCAATCTCTTAGAAAAATGAATGAAATATTTAGGGATATGAACTTACCGATCGTAGAAACCTAACTCTTAGATTCGCTTCATAGATCATTTATAAACCCCTCAAGATTTAGGGCTTTATGTATAGCGCGGAAGAGAAGAAGAATTAGAGAAAGTATGTAGCGTGGAAGAGAAGAGGAGATGGGAGAAAGAGAAGAAAAACCCTAAGTGTTTTCTGGTTCACGGGAAGAGGAGAGTATGATTGATTTTTTTAATTTTTTTAGGTGGAAGGGGCTTATCTAGGCGGGAGTGGTGAAAAAAAGGGTGAAGACCCTATTGCAATGACAAGCCGCTTGATGCGAGGAAAGGCAAATCCTATTGCAACGACAATCCTGATGCAAGAAAGGTAGAGGAACGGTGACGATGCCGGTGATGGCAGTAGCAACGATCTGAGAGAATAGGGAAGATAAGGGTTAGTCGGTCTGTTTCCAAACGAAAGAGACTAGACCAGCCCAACCAAAAAAAAAAAAGGCCCAGTAAGTGAGAGCGCGGGAGAGCCAAAATAAATTCCCCCTTGGTGGAAGCCCCTCAATCAACAACATTTCCATGAATGTTGTTATAGGGTCCCTCAATCAACAACATTTACATAAACGTTGTTATAGAGTCTCCTCAATAACAACATTTATCAAAACATTGTTATAGAATTCCTTCAATCAACAACGTTTACATAACGTTGTAACAGAGCCCCCTTATCAACAACGTTTACACAAACGTTGTTATAGAGGCCCCTTAATCAACAACGTTTTCATAAACGTTGTGGAAGTACTACACATCAACAACATTCACAGAAATGTTGTTATAGAATGTATTTACAACATATATGTAACCAACGTTGTTAATATCCCTAAAGTACCACTTTTTAACAACATATTTGTCAAAAATGTTGTTAAAAACCCCCTACAACAACATTTAACATGAAACGTTGTTGATGTAGTGTTGTTAAAAACCATTTTTGGTGTAGTGATAGAGAAGCAAATGTGCATAAACCTGTTCTTATTAGTAATTTGTTATGTATAAGGCTATTCTTTCATGTGTCCCTTCAAAGAATAACATCTTTGCAGGTTCTTGCGTTGCAGAGCCATTGATTGCACTTGATCAAGAATGGTTTGCTGTCATTTTAACAAACAAATCGTGGGCTCAAATTGAAGAAGGTTGGTATGAACTGTATAAATATCATCTTACGAGTATGAAAGATGTCTGGATGTTGCTCCATTGATTATGTTTCATTTATAACTTGTGATGTTTGCCAAATATTTTTTGTGCGTGATGGAAATATGTCTTCATTTCGACCATCCAAGAAATTAAGAATCTATGATAAATAAATATAAAAAAATAATTAAATTAAATTAAGAATCTAAAAGATCATGATCAACACTCCAGCTGAAAACAATATTAAAGAGATTAAAATAATAGTACCATTAAATACCTTATCTTTTTGCCCCCAATTTAATATTAGATTATTTGTTTTCATTTAAGTGGTTTATATTTAAAATTGTTTCTATATAAAACCTCTTATATCAGTCTACATCTTATCATATTTTGCTAAGTAAATTCGACCGTAAGGATGAAGAAAACAAAAAATAAACATTGAGTTTCCATTATTGAAATACTAAGATGTGGCATGCTTTCATATAGACATATATAACATTATAGAATAATCTTTTTAAAATTCAAAAATATTCACGTGCAAGTGTGCAACACACATATGCATCAACGAGTCTCATTAAGTGCACTAGACCATTTATCATTTATAATTTTTTTTTTTTCTTTTTCCCTCTCCCTAGTCCCACCCATCTAACATCTATAATATAAGTTTTATTATTCCTTTTTTTTTTTCTTTTTTTTGCGAATCTAGCATCTATATATGTGTGTTTGTGTGCATTTATGCCTGTATGTATGTATGTATGTATGTATGTATGTGAACATTTAATTATGTACACATGATCATATAATACCCTAAATATCCCACTATAGTGGAGGTGATTGAGAATTATGGATAGTGGGTACTAGGTAGTAGATTTGAGTTCAAAATTTCTCCTGTTTTAGGTAGCCAGAATGCCCTCTTCATGAGACAAGATTCAACCAACAATAATCTTAAAAAAATAAGATCATTTTATCAAAGCTAGACATTTGAATTTTTTTTATACAATGAGCTGATTTATTAATAAATACAATCAGATGTAAGTTCTTAAATATGCTTTTGTGAAATGTGGATAAATCGCAACATTTTTTTTATATTTAACATTCTATATTATTATTATTTATTAATATTGACTTACTGTACCTAGCTATTGGGGAAATCCCAACGACACAAATCACTCCTACTCCTCGAGTCTAGGTTGTAAAAGGGTGATTACTTCAAGAAAAGAACATTTTTGTTTTCCTTTTTCCCCCTTCAAGGAATTGGAAAATTTTAAAATTAAGTACAAAAAATATTGTTGTTGAACTTAGGCAACCTACATTTTTCTATGAGGGATAAATTATGGTAGTTTTGTCTATGCAAGACTATGGTCTTAACGTAGAGTTGTTTTTTATTAGGTGGGAGTAATATAGTGAATTTGGGAGACTTTGTTGTATGGTATGACTAGCCTGATGAGGGATGTTTGTGACACTCCTTTAAATGATGGCTGTGTGTTAGGACATTTTGAGCCTAGTTTTTTATTGTAAATGTTTTTTTATTTTACATTCTTCATGTCTTCTTCTTCTTTTTCCCCCTCTTGTGAAAAATCTAAACGTAGGGGCAATGGATAGCGGGGAAAGAGATTTGAAAAATCAATAGATTGAGGAAGCCCACGCCCTGAGATTTTGTGCCCTCACTTAGTTTGGCAGGTTGGTCGAAGATCATGGGCGGCACAACTTTGGGACAGACATGTGCTAAGTGGGCATTGCACTCCTTGCTTCCAGTGAGTGTCTAGAACAGCTGCAACAATAGAAGTATGAACAAGGAAGCTATTGTGGCATCTTTTCAAACCAGCTATTTCATTTCAGGTTCTCATTAATCTTCTGGAATCGACTTGTTTTCAAGTTCCAGATCAAAATATTTGTGTCTCATCACTCATGGTTTATGTTATATGCTTCACTCTTTGGTCCCATTACATGGCTCATTTTATTTATTGCTTCCTTCTGATCATTTGAGGGTTTAATTTCCATTTTTACCCAAATAACATTCAAAAGTTTTATAAGATAAAAAAGGTTCCCGTACAATGCCAATTCAAGGTCCGATAGTTTTTACCCAAATAACTTTCTGTTCATCTATCAAAAAGCTTAGGCATGACCTGCTGCGCTACCTGCCAAATGGCTAGGCCTATCTGGAAACGGAACCAAAATCAGCCAGTGGCTTGTTTTGGCACTTCCTACTTTGATAGTTTGATATCTAGAATGATTAGTAAAGCTTGTATTTTTTGGTCCTTGATTTTTGAATAAACTATTAAAGTGATAAATAACGCCAATGTGGGGCGGGCCTTTATTGCTGCTTCGAAATGACTTGGCATATGAGCGATAAATGTGAAAGATGCCTATACGTTGTTTTTCTTGACAGAAATCAAATTCTTGGAAGAGAAGGACATCAGTGCTGCGTGATGATCATGGTTTATTATTTATGTTCATATGTTTCACTATTAAAGTATTAGAGGGGATTGGATGGTTTTACGAGAGATATTGAGATGTGTTCATAACAACCACTGGGTGGTTATCTACCGGATTATGCTCCTCATCCTGCTATTGTGCTATAGATGGAAGATGGAAGCAATCTTCTTCTCCCAATAATTTTTTGTGAGTATATTGCATCCAGCTGTTACATAGATGAACAGAAGGAACTTTTGAAAACTGCATTAGATGCTATTAGCTAAATGTTTCACCCTGAAATGTGATGATTTGCCTTTGATTTCAGTGGAGATATACCCATCTTGATGCTGATGGCTGCAGTTTGCAACATTCAAAATGTACATTTTATGGCTGATATAACTGTCTGATTTTATTTTTATTTTTAAATTTTATATGAGAAACCCTGAGCCCATGCAAAACCCCACAACCCACATTAACTTTACTTGATATAGCTATCTCATTTTGATATAAGCATATTCTTGTCTTTGTTGCAAATGCTTATGCTAAATGTTATTGAAGTTGGTATATGTGTCTCAGGCTAGGCCCACTCCATATCAAATAATAAAGCAGATGAGAGAAGATGGGATATGCAGTACTCTTTTCCCCCCCTCTTTCATGTTTGTCAATCTACATGTCCAATATCTTTAAAACTTATGTTTTTATACAATTGTAGATCTACTTATTCTTGGCTTGTCTAATTATTGAAGGTGAAACTTATCCAAGTCACGAAGAGAGTGCAGGATGCATATTTTGCTCAGTTAGACCTTGCAAAGGCAACTTCCACTGTTTCCCTTTGATTTACCCAAGAAACATGTGAAATCGATTATACCCTGGATGCATACTGCAAATTGAGTAACTGGTTAACTGATTATATCTTCAATGCATGGATAGGTGGATTATGAAGTAGAGACTGCTAGTTTCAATGTTCGACCTTTTGATGTCATTAACATTGCAGCAAGATGCAAGGTACTGTGACTCCCCTCACTACTTCATGTTAAATTTATTAAGAAAGGCTTTCCTTCCGATTTCAAAACCTTTCAATGCCAAATGAGAGAATGGAAATTCTCTCTCGTTCCATAGATTCTTTTCCTTTCTTTTTGAATGTGCCAAACATCGTGTTTTGTGCCCATTTACATTGGACAATCTTTTATTGTTCCATGTTACTTATATTACAATGACATATTCTAAGGGTATTCCTTTTAGAGTGGGTTTAGCCTCTGTTTACCAACAAACAAAAAAAAAAAAAAAAAAGGGCATATTCCAGATTTATCCAGTTGTAAAAGTTTGATATGGACCTCTTTAAGTATGACATTAAACCATAGGCATACTTTTTTATTTGCTGAAGGATAATGGAGACCAAGGTGTGAACTCATTGAAATAGGCTTTCATCGGTTGAGGAGTGGTGGTGATTGCAGTCAATTGGGCTTCTGAATGCCATAGCTTAGATCTCCACGTCTCTACCCACATGGAAACAGGGTAGGTTTAACTCCTCTCTCTCTTTTTCCCCTTTTTGCTTAGAACAGGGCAGGTTTACTTAATGCAACTAATATAGCTTTTATTGCTACTGAGAAAGTAAATGCTAATATTTTGTCATATCACATGTAGGTGCCTATACAAGTAAACAGGTATTTGGCATGCAATGATGGAATGAAGATTGTGGAACCTGCAAACCCAACAGCACAAGCTCGTCCATCTAATGTTTTATCATCCACTGAACTGGATAGCTAATTGACAAATGCTATTCACATGGACTTCATTTGATTTGAATGTAAACATACGATATCAGTAGTTGTGTTGTAACTTACAAGTTTTCTTTTTTCATTCACATGCAACCAAAGAGATGAAATTAAAAAGGCTGCCTCTCGCACTCAATGGGCATGTGCAAAGCACGTGCCTTAGCTGCGCCAGGATCCTCTGCATGGGTACTTGGGTGCATCCAACGGCTTTAAAAGGTTAAAGCCCCCATCCCATGTATGTGCTTGGTTTTTTCAACCATTAGATTACCCAAGCAACCGAAGCACCCAAGTAGAGGATCCTTTCTCGCCTTAGCCCCTAGTTCTTTTTAAAGGGTTTTCCCTTTAACAACCTGTGACATTCAATTATGCCAGAATGTGGTTGAAGCTCAATCACCATTGGGAATTGTTGCCAGTGGGAGTGTTGATTTTATTGAGATCTCACAGGTAAGCTTATGTGTATAGAAAGGTATTTTTGCCCAGAAATGGGCAAAATTTTTGGGCAAGAGGACCTATTGGGTTAATGAAATCATGCCTCGACCTATTGCAAAATACTGTGCTCAAGCTTGGCTCAATAAAATTTAGAAAAGCTCGGGCTTGGCTCGGCTTGTTTAATTATCGTTTAATTAAACAAGCCGAGCTTGAGCTCAAGCTTGAATTTGAGCTTGTGTTCAAGATTGGTTTGAACTCATGAATGTGGGTTTTAAACATAAAGAATTAAGATACTTCCATTCATAAATCATAATAATGTAAACCTCACTACAAAAAAACATAAATCTAAAAATGCATTTGTTGAAAAAAGGAATTTAAAGAAAGTCTAAAATCAAACTTTAAATAAATAAAATTTAGTCCAATAATCCAAAAGACTATTACCCAAGTCTAGGTATTTATACAAGCCCCTTAATGAGTCTACTAATAAGTTATTTCACGAGCCTTTTAACGAACCTATTTGCAAGCTTGTTCACGAGCCCTTAATAAACTTATTCACGAACGTAAACGAGCCGAGCTATGGTCTGCTCAAGCTTGGCTCGTTTAATAAACGAGCCTAGTATTTAAGTTCGGGCTTGGCTCATTTATTAATAGAACGAATTCGAACGAAGCTTTATCGAGTTTGTTCGCGAGTTGTTCACAAACAGTTCAGTTCATTTGCAGACCTACTCTCACATAACGATGGGATTCATATGATCACGTACAATGCATGTGTGTGTGGCCGTTCCTCGTGTGAGGGTAGGTTTTTTTACAAGAACCTATTAGAGTTCCTTAGCAGCATCTCTCATTGAAAAATATCGAAAAAACTAAAAATTGAATATGTGAATACATTGTTGAAGTCAACGTTTCTATTGGTTGAACTAAAATAACTGTAAAAATATAATTGAATAAATATTTTATGGTGTAAGAATGAAGGGGGAATTATAGAATGACCCGCCTCCAGGCAAATAATTACAAGTCAATACAGTAGACTAGTAACTTCTTACTCATTTTTGGTTAAGTTAGTAGTCATCTATTTGTAGTTACATGTATTTGCTCATATTCGGGTCATTCTGTAATTCCCCCAATAATTAAATATTACGCAATTTGAATATTTAAAATTTAAAAAAAAAATTATAATAGAAAAAAGGGTGAAAATGAAAACCATACATTTATCTTGGGTTGACTTGGGGCCTCAAACAAGTCAACTTGGTGCCTGAAATTAAGTTCTAAGCCCAATCTCACCCAAAGCAACTCCTAAAGAGCAATTTGGTCTAGCTGAATCCAATCAGCATTATATATACTGAGACATAAATCAAGCTCTGTCGTAGTTAGCATAAAGTACTCTCCATTTGGGAATGAAGATGAAATTCGTTTAGCACAAAAGGAAAACACTTTTATAACAGCTTATCACTGCTTTTGTAATAATGAACACAGATGTCGCAGAAAATGTAAGGCTCGCATGCTGGCTATGTGCCCTTGTGGCTATGTGTTCTCATGTTCGTGTGTCCAACCTTAGTGGATCGCAGTCGGAGATTAATTGAGAACAAGGTTGGCATTAGGCTTCTTATTCTATTGGTGATCGATTTGTAATGTATCAAAAGCTAGGCCCAGTCCAGCTAGTTGCCATCCATAATCTAAAAGTATCCCATTAAACCTGTATTTAGGATTTTTAAACTTGTCTAAGAAAGGGTCACCTCCTCCTACTTGTGCAAGCCTGGACATGGGTAGTTTAATCTTGAGAATTTCAAAAAGGGCCAAACAACCCACCAAATCAAACCATCTCTTGAAAGTTTTAGCAAGGGAACCTTCTATTGCTTGTCTTTTTCCTCTTATTTTTTTGTTTTCCCATTCTTCCTGGGCCAAACCACCATACAAAAATGTGTTCAAAGTATAGGATCTTACATTTTTTTTAATGGTTTTTTAGTCTTTTTGACTCCGACACCTCTTTTGTAGCTTTTTCTTTTTCTTTTTCATTGGTCCAACTTTTGTAGTTGTGTTTGACAAAGAGGACTCTTTTTTTTTTTTTTTTTTTTTTTTCAGGCTTGCTGAAAAATAGAGGTCTTGAGGGAGACACATTTCTTTTGTATTTTATCAGTTTCTGAATGAATTTTCTTTTGGCTTTTCTCATTCTAGAAAGCAGCCAAGTGGATTTACCAAAACAAACAGAGAGGTTTGACTGTTAAGATCATGATCTCTTATGTGAACTGGCACCAATGGTTTGTGAGGAGGTGAAAGTCCCATCATCCAAAAAGGGAGTGGCTGGGGAGAAAAAGTTTTTTGTCTTCTTCTAATGGATGACAAGGCAAGGCATCAATCTTCCTTTCCCTTCCAATCATTTTTATATAATAGTTGAATAAATTAAAATAAAAAATAGAATAAATATTAATAAAGAGTTAACCAAATGATATTGAATTAATCACTCCAAGTCCCAACTCTTCCCAAATTTTTTACTTTATCCACCACCGCCTGTGTGTGGACAAGTCGCCACACCTCTGACCAAAAAAAAAATAAATAAAGACATGTGAAGTTTTAAATATTATTGATAGTTTCTATAATAACTCTAACCTTTTAAATAGTTGTGAAAAAGTAATAATTATAGTTGATATTATAAGATTTTAATTTTCTTTTTTTTTTTTCCACTAATTACAATATCAATTTTTTAAAATTCATGAAGGGCATTTGAATTTTCCCTATCATTTGTGATTATGATCGAATATCATTTCTTAAATTTTTCTTCATTACTATGTATAATACATTATGAGTGTTTAATTTCTATTTAGATGGCCAGTTCTTATATTATTAAGTTATGAGTAGATCAAGTTAAAAGATGGGAGATTTGTCAAATTTAATTTTGTTTTAAGAGCCAAATGTCAATGTAACATGAGTTAATGTTTTGTCACCTGGTGAATCATGTGTCTCCATTAATGTACCACAGATGTCCAAAATGGAAGGAGATATCATTGGAAGAATACAAGGGCATCCATTTTGTAGCCTTTTCCTATTTAAGAACTTTATATGTTGATCACACCCTTCATTTAACATTTGATATATATTAATGCATAGGGACATTATTAAAAATTTGATACGGTGTATTTAATGATTAAGGTTTTTATTGTAATTAAATGGTTAATATATATATATATATATGTTTTTAACAGGGATATTGAAACTTTTGACCAACTTATCCCCAAGAACATAAAAGGCATCGTTCACTTTGCATCAACTGACACTTAAGATAAACTTGATTGATGGCTAATCTTAAAAGGAAATGAAAAGTCAAACTTAAAACATTTCACTTCTTAAAACGTAAGTCTCGGGAACTACTAGTCCACTGAGTTAGAATGACAGAAAATAGTTGTGACAGTTATAACAACTTCCTTCTCTTTTTCTTTTTCAATAGCTAATCCTCTTTAACTCTTTATTTATTTATTTATTTCTTCTATATTTACTAGCGGTAGGGGAAGATATATATGCATGATGCATTTGCATGAGGTAATAGTTCAAAACTATTTACATTTTAAATTATCATTCTATCCTTTATCCTCAACACAGACTTTTAAAAAATACCTTTGATAATCTGTTACATTGTTGCAGCAAAAAAAAAACCCCATTAAACATATGAACACATGGACACATGTCTCTAAAATTACATAAGACTCAGATGTCAAACATGTGTTTATGTGCCATACACAAACTATCAATCTAATTGAGGTTAAATTTTAATATTTGTAACGATGACTTCTTACTTGGAAAAGATAATAATAATACTGTCAATTATAATAATTTTTTGCAAAAAAAATATAAATAAAACCACTGATTGCATTTATCAGACCAACACTCAAAATTTCTTCTTCCAAGCACCGTACAAAGATAAATCAGATTATTTTTGCACTCATAGATGGAATTCCCACCCTCCATGTGGAAAGGAGATAGATAAATGGACAAAAATAAACATTAATTAGGTCCTAAATTAATTTATCACTGTCAAAAAGTGACCGTACACACACCAGCTCAAAAGAGGCCCTTATTTCAGCCAATACTTGTCAACCACGCGTTACAATCATGTCCACATATTGGCCTTCCAAGCACACTAAACAGCCAGGTGTCACAATTCTAAATGGATTTTAGGAAATAATATTAGATGATGATTAGCATCATCATGAGGCTTTTGACTTTGGCAAGTATCGAAAATCTCATGCATACGTTACGTCTAATTTTAATAACAGTTTGTCACATCATATATATATAGAGCTTATCGAGTTATCGCCTGTTTTGGCCCCTAGCATATGTTTAAACCGAATTGACTAAAATTACCCTTATTGTATTAAGAGAAGGACTAAACAGTCCTGTTGTTTTATGACGTGGTGAGCAATGATGGGGTGTCCTCTGGTAATAGGATATGAAGGCAATGGAGTTGATTGTTGCCCATTAGGTCCACGTACATGGTGTGGAAATTATTTAGCGGTTAGAGTATGAGAAAAACTACCATGTGGGCATCCTCATCTGTATATTGATGGACCCTTCTTATTATAGGGATATTAGATGAGTTTTAAGACAAGTTATATGATTAGATAAAAGACATTACAGGCTTACAAGAGTTTTGTATTTTTCATTAGCGTTTGCCTGAATTATTATTATTATTATTATTTTAAATATTCTGATTGGTGCATATGAACTCATTTTAAAGTATTTTTAATCAAACTTATGCAATTAGATAAAGTTAAGAGCAATGCTACATAATCTAAATATTTTATTTAAATTTCTTATTTCCTAGCACAGCTGATGTGGCAAATGAGATGACTGTCACATCAGTCCATTATTAATGATTATTCTTTTAATGAAAAATTAATTGAGTGGCCAAACAGGCATATCATTTGGGCAAAAATTTGGATTCTTTAGTATTTTTCATATTTAATATAGCAATCTGAAATAAAAGAAAGGGCAAAAATAGCCGACTATGATTTTAAACACAAGATTGCACATGCCCCAAGCAATTGAGATGAAAATGTGATACTTAAAATTAAGCAATAAATTTGATGATTACCCTTAATGCTATTTTTTTTCTTTTCTCTTTTTGTGCTAACAAGGATCCGGAATACCAAACCTTCATATCGACTAATCCCTCGAAACACGTGTAAGGTCATTCCTCATTTTACTCTAGTTAATGACCATGATAAATTTAGTAGGTGGTTGACTTTAAGAGGAACCACAAAGAATTCAAACCTATTTTTAAAAATGACTTTTTGAATAGGGAAACAACGATCTGAAATAAAATATTTTTCTTAACCTAGTTTAGGAGCAAAACATTTGCTTAACCTGAATCATTTTGTTCATTTCAGTGAATCCTACCTGCCACGACATGGTGGTAAGTGCTTTATATTCCATTTAATTTGCATGAGTATGTTCTTTGAGTTTTGCGTTTTCTATAGAACAAAAAAGGATAGATGAAGAGTCAACCTACTTTTAAGGGGGTGCCATTCCCAATTAATCATCCACGACTTGAATCGATATTAATGCCATTATAAATTATTAGAGGTGGTACACTAATAAAATAAAATAAAAATACTAGAGGTGGTATGTGCACAACACTATAATTATCTAATAATGAGTTTACCAAAAAAAATAATTATCTAATAATGGAATAGGAGGTTAGTTGGTTTGAGTTAAAAAAAAAAAAATGAAATTACTATTTTGCCTTCATTAATTTTTCAATTCGATATTAATGCCATTACAAATTATTAGAGGTGGTACACTAATAAAAAATAAATAAATATTAGAGGTGGTATGCACACATGATGTGTGTGCACAACACTATAATTATCTAATGGAATAGTAGGTTAGTTGGTTTGAGTTAAAAAAAAATATATGAAATTACTATTTTGCCTTCATTAATTTTTCAATAATAAAATAATAATGTCGTCTTTTAGAATTTTAAAGGAAAAAGAGGATGATGTATGGGTGAGAGTCCAAGCGCTCCTATGCCCTTTATAAACATCGTTTTACTGCCTCTAGTATATCACTTCTTTGGTAAGGATGAAATTCACACTAACGCGCGTGAGATTCATCCAACTCTAGCTTCTTTTTTAAACAATGGTAAATAAAAAATAAAAATAAAAACTATTAGTGATAGATGATGATGTAGAAATATTATTTATGATAATATTTATATAAAATATGATGCTAAATTAGTAAATACCCCGTAACTGTTTATATAGCATTTAGCGCTTCGAAAAACATCATTTTTTAGAATGTAGCATCTCCAACGGAGCTAGATTTGCTACCTCCCACTCCAAAAAAATGAGCTCCAACGGAGTAAGCAAGATGGCAGCAAAGTATAGAAATTTTTTTGCTACCCCTTTCTCTCTCTTCAAACTTAGAGGAGGAGAGAGAAGGTAGCAAATTGCCACCTAAGGTAACAAACTTGGATTTGCTATCTCAAATTTGCTTACTCCCTTGAAGATGCTCATGCACAAATTATTAGTTGGGAGAACTTTAGATGGATTAGTCGAGTCACAAAAAATAATTACAGTTTAATACAAAATATTATTAACTTTCTAATAAACGACTACTAATTTCATTACCAATTCTCCCTTTATTATAATAATAGTAATTATTATTATTATAAGGATATGGTAGGACACAGGGAGTAAGCAGGTGTGTCCTTTATGGGAACCCCCTGGTTTCCTTCTGTCAAAGGGCTCGTGCACAGATACCATTTTCTCCACGTAGAGTCGGTGGCCTTTTGGGTCCAAAGTGGATGGCTGTGGAATAGCACCAATGCGTGTGAGGATGAATAATAAACACTAGGGGTGTTAATGGTTTTGGTTAAAACCGAGAATCAAACCTAACCGGGCGGTTTGGTTTGGTTTTTTGGTCATTAGGTTTGGTTATGGTTTTAATTTTAGAAAACTGAACTCAATTGGTTTGGTTTTGATTTTCAGTTTTAAAAAACCAAACCAAACCGAAAAACCGAAAAATATATAATATATATATATAAACTTAAAGTTTGTAAATTCCCAATTCTAATTAAGGTAAAATAGGTAATGGGCTTGTTTTTGTTGATTTTAAGTTTCTTATTGTTTTCCCTTTTTTAGATTGGCATGTATTAAACTAGCTATTAATGTTGTGTGTATTAATGTTGTGTCTGATATTGACATATTGATATATGTCAATATGTTTCTATTTTGATACAATGTTTTTTTTTTTTAGTTGTTAATGTAATGCTTTTATTAAAAATGTTTTTATTTGGAGTTTGGCATGTCACTTTTTTCATTTTCAATTATTTGTTGTTACTTGATTGGTTAAAACCGAAACCGAACCGAACCAAACCGAAATATAATGGTTTGGTTTGGTTTGGTTTTTTTATAATATGGTTTGGTTTTGGTTTAGGAGGAACAAAACCGAAGTATAATGGTTTGGTTTGAAATCTCCCCTAAAACCGAATCAAACCGAACCATTAACACCCCTGATAAACACACCCCGTGGGTCCAATATCGCATTGAGGATGAATAATAAACACACCCCGTGGGTCCAATATGTCAGCAATTACTTCACTCCTCATCAAAATATCCCTACCCTTCAGCCATTAACCCTGATGATGGGTCCCTCACCTATTTATAACCTACGAAAAGTCCACCTATCCCGAGTGAATCTTCCATGTAATAGTGACACAAACACTTGATGTTATGAGCCAATAAAAGGCAAGTAAAGTGGGATTATGGAGTCAGAAAGTACTCTGACAATCCCATGACACCACATCAGTCGTGTCACAGTTACGTACAAGTTTTTCTCCACCTATCCCACCTTAGGTGCTCCTCAGATTACCCGAAAATGTTTAAGTCCGTAGCCAACCAAGCCATGATCGGTGTAATCATGGTAACAAAGTTCTCTAATGAAAAAAATCTTATGTATAATTGTGATACAGTTGATAGGGTATCACGAGTCCACGTGGGTAGTAGAGTAAAATGAGAATGTGAGACTACTTTTTAACCTAATATTTTCATGGAGCTAGTCTTGAATTTTTTGGAGTTCTAAGCGAACTCCTAAAATGGAGTTATGTATAGATTTGGGTTAAAAATTATTTGGAGCTCTTGGAGTCGGGTTAGGGCCTTGACTGTATCACAATTGCACTAAAAACTTATTCTTCTCTAATTATTCTCAAGAGTGGAGCTAGCATGACGAACTAAACAATGACAGTCAAATCATGACCATAGATGAGTTTTACTCTCCTTAAAAAAAAAATTAATGGTTTAGTATTATTTTTTTGTAGTCATGATTTGATTGACATTGTTTTTTACAATGACAGTCTGTAATGTAGGCATTTCTCTATTCTCAAATCTTTTGAATTTACCATGTTTTTTTTTTTATTTATTAAATGAATGAAACCCAAATTTACCCATATATATTTCAATAATTCTCAAATTATTTTTGAATAATCACAATAATTTTTAAAATTCTTAAATTATTTAGACAAATTATCATACTAATAATAAATGGGGAAATTGGCGATTAGTCCACTTTTTGGTAAAATATTGGCAATTAATCAAGTAAGAGTTTTTTTAAGTCAATTAATCAAGGAAATTGAACTTATTTATCAATTAGTCACACTTTTTTTAAAAATGCCAGGTTTACCCTTATTATTACTAAGGGCACTCCCCTTTTGTTATTAAGGGCACCCTATGTAACTAATTTAACCTTTTAGTATTATAATTTTTAAAAGCTTATAACTTATAATATACATATCCATTTAGAAAAAAAAAAAAAAAAATCATATTTTTGGAACCTACTCGTCAGCATCTTCAAAAAAAGATCCATATTGATTAGGTAATTAGTAAAAAAATTAAAACCGTAAAATTTTACTACTTAACGAATTAATAAATTTTATAGTGAAATAGTAAAATTTTACAATTTGGCATGATTCAATATAATGTTTCGTGAAACAGTAAAACTTTACTACTTTGTAAAAGTGAAAATTTTCAAAGTAGTAAAATTTTACTACTTTGTACAATCCACCTCATGAAACTGTAAAATTTTACTACTTTGTAAAAGTGAAAAATTTTATAGTTTTGGCCATTTTGCGGTGGAAAATGTCAAGCTCCCTTCATTGGGGATTGGAGATGAAGTGTTAGTCATCAGCAGTTTCAAGGGATATCAGACTTTAGCATTTTTCTCTCCAATATAATATTGTCACTCATCATCGAGGTCGTGCCTAATAGTGGAGTTTGAAAGACATCTTGTAATTTAACATTGACTAAGCCTTCATCCCCACTTTCTTAATAGCTATTTTGTTATCAAGACCGACAAACTCAATGCCCATAATTTGCATAATCTCATTCACAGGTCCTTTGTGTAATTTGTAATCCAAAAGCAACACTTGAGGGTTTTTTTTTTTTTTTTTGGGTGCTGGGATAGATTGGAATCATTGGATAGCATGGTAATCCCCACCAAAACAAGCCATGATCACAGATCCACAATCCTAACATGCAATTTATATGCAGCTAATTAGTTATCTAGATGGTTGAATAACACAAATGTTGGGACTATGGATATGTGAGCATATATAACCATTTCTACCCCTGTTCTGTCATTAGAATGAACAAGATATGGTGTAATCATCATATACATCAATGTTGGCAGCTTCCCCAACCATCCTTGTCATATTTTGGCTTGCAGCATCAAGATGAAAAAAAAAAAAATACTATATATGATTGAACCAACAGGGAAGGAAGCAGTACCGATCTATCAAACCCAAAAAACTCGATCAGGCCCATTATATTCGTTTTTCTGAGATAGAGGGAGATGGATCACCGATTGGTACGTGTAAAAAACAAACTGCCAGCGAGGCGGGGTCAACAGTAGATGGCGAAGCCCTTTGTGTAGAAGATGGATTGAGAGTGAACAGGGTTGAGGCGTTATAAACGATGGGCTAGCTCTTTGTACGGGGAAAAGTCCGAACAGCCGGCGGAGTGCTTTGAAAGAGTGGTCCGGAGATTCGGGGCGCCGCGCAGCTATGGCCCCATTGGGTTGTAAGAACTGAGATGGCTCGTGGTCGTGCGAGGATACAGAACCTTCTCGATGAACAGGAGAGCAGGGTGTCGCCTAGAACGAGGGCCTGAAATCAAAGAGGATCGTTAGGGGAGACCTGGGGTTTCCCGGTCTAAAACCCTCCGACAGTCAAGTCAGTCTCTGAGGGAGAGAGAGAGAGAGAGAGGAATTTCTAGGGTTTTGTGCTGGAGGAACTTACTTTTTTCGGCATGAATAGTGCTCCTTTTATAGGCAAATGCTAGGTTTCGGATTGGTCCAATGCTCTAACCTGACCGTGGTCAAGTTAGGGTCCTGAGCTAACCATGGTTAGATAAGGGTTTCAGACCAGATCGCGGATCTTTCGGGGTCACAGGCCTGGTCGTTGGCAGTCGTACCCCTGTGTCTGTTTCCAGGAGCGTGCTCTGCTCCCGGTCTGATTTCCTCTGTCGGATCTGAGATGTAAGACAAATTCGACGCACGTGAGGGGCACGTGCTCATGCGGCCCAAAGGGGGTTCATTGGACCGAGAGGGAAACTGCCCGAGGTCGACACGAATCGAGGGCATAAAGGCCCGAGGCCCCATTTGCCCTAAAGCAGGCAGGCCCGAGGGCTCGGATGCTTCGAGGACGGGCTTGCCCGATAGAATAGGGTAGCCCAAGCTCATTACCGAGATCACACACGTGTCGCGGTTTCATTTGCTCTTCATAAATACCCCACACAACTTCCCCCGAGCCATCATGTCCTCGGTCACTCGGTCACCGAGGATGTGATGGTTCTGATATGGTGGTACTGCCTTTCAGTCAAGCGCCGTTTCGTATGCCCGAGGCAGCCTTTGGGCACAAATCACGAGGGGGTGACGTCAGCCTCGGGAAGCTAGGTATATAAGGGTTTTGCCTTCCTTATTTTCCCATTTTCACTCCTAGAGCCAGAGCCTTGCCAACCGAAGAGAATTCGCCGGAGAAAGGAAATCCGACCGTCGACCGCCGCCGGAAATCGCCCTTCTTGAGTTTTCCGGTAAGTTCTTCATCTGTTCTTGGTGTTCTTCATTTTTCTCCATGCATTTGTTAGCGATCTCCTTTTTTCAATCCGTTCGTAAAAACCAAATTGTGTGCTCGGTTGTTTGTGAAATGTCTGAACCGAGCACATCACATGTGCTCGGTTCCTTCAGTGATCGCAATGCCTCTATCTTCGTGGGGTTTGCTTCAATCCCTCGTCGAGTAACCAAGTGTCCAAGGAACTTTCCTGACCGCACCCCGAAAGAGCTTTTCTTAGCATTGAGTTTCATCCCGAATCGCCGCAATCTTTCAAAAGCCTCGGCAAGGTCAGCTATGTGGTCGCACTCATCCGAGCTTTTTACGATGGTGTCGTCGACGTAAGCTTCCAAATTCTTCCCAATTAGTCCTTCGAACATCCGAGAGACAAGTCGTTGATATGTCGCCCCGGCGTTTTTGAGACCGAAGGGCATCACTTTGTAGCAATAGGTGTCGGTTGGGGTGATAAATGCTGTTTTCTCCTGATCTTCTTCCGCCATCGGCACCTGATGGTAACCGGAAAAGGCGTCGAAGATGCTCAGTTGAGCGTACCCTGCAATTGAGTCTATGACTTGGTCGATCTTCGGAAGCGGGAAACTATCCTTCGAGCAGGCTTTGTTTAGGTCCGTGAAATCAACACATATTCTCCACTCGCCACTTTTCTTCCTGACACATACTGGGTTGGCGAGCCATGTGGGGTACATTACTTCCCGTATAAATCCGGCTTTTGAAAGTTTCTTTACCTCCTCGTTTATAGCCCGAGCTCGGTCATCGGACAACCTCCTTTGTTTTTGTGCGACAGGGTTGGAGCTCGGATTCACTCTAAGCCTGTGCTGGACTATGCTCGGATCAATTCCTGGCATCTCATGTGGCGACCAAGCAAACACATCAGCGTTTTTCTTCAAGAACTAAAACAACTCCGACGCTTCCTCCTCCGAGAGAGAGCTCCCGAGAAGAAAGTATCGTTCAGGGCATTTCTCATCAATGATCATCTTACGGAGCTCTTCACCCGTTCGGTCGTCGGGCTCGAGTAAAGTATCTTCAACCCCGAGCCGACCGTGCTTTAATTGCTATAATAGGTCGATGTCCCTTTTAACCTTTTTTGGCTCGACGGGACTGTCCTCCATCATCTCGATCCGAGCGTTGCTCTTTTCCTTCTTCTTAGTCGCCGACGACGGAGTGTGACCTGTAAGTTCATACATAAAACATTCTCGGGCTACAGCTTGGTTTCCGCGGAGTTCTATTATGCCTTCGGGTCCCGGGAAGCAGACGGACTGGTGGTAAGTGGAGGGGACCGCTTCGATGGCATGGAGCCAAGGCCTTCCCATTATCACGTTGTATGCTGATCGCTCTTCTAGAACGACAAAGTGCTGAATGGTCTAGACCGGGCCGGTTCGGATGGCTAGGGCGACCTGCCCGAGGGGGTAAGAAAGATTCCTGTTAAATGCTTTCAAGCTCAAATTACTCGGGGAGAGATCGTCCTTTTTCAACCCTAACTGGTCGAAGAGTTTTTTGAACATGACATTAACCGAGGCTCCGTTGTCGACATAGACCTTCCCTACGTCGTAGTTCGCGATCATCATTCGGACTATCAGGGCGTCATTGTGGGGATGGTGTGTTTCCGTGGTCGGATAATCTCTCCCGAAGAATAGGGCGGAACTCAAATCATCCTTCCCTCTTTCAGCCACGAGCGTTGGCTCTGACTTTAATTCGAACACCTCCCGAAAGTGGGAGGCTTTTTGGTATTGCGCCCAAAGAGCGTTTATGGATACCGAAGCCCTGTCATATGCTCCGCTAATTACGTCGATGGCTCCCAAGACGGTATATCCCTCGGCCTCAGCTCTTGGTTTCTCGATTTTTTTATCCTCGGGCTTTTTTCGGTCATCGTTCTTGGCTATGAACTCACTCAGGTGTCCGGTTTTTGCCCAGGTCTCCAGGTTATGCTTTAGGGTTTTGCAGTCTTCAGTCTTATGGCTGTGATCTTTATGGTATTCGCAAAACCATTTTTTGTTCCTCCTTTCGGGGTCTCCGCCCATCGGTCTTGGTTTCTCGAAAAAGTCTTTATTTTCGATGATTCGCAATAGTCTGTAGATTGGCATAGTGAAAACAGTGAGGACCGCCTGATTTGGATTTGCTGGTACCTTGTCTCTTGTCGGCTCATGTTTTGCTCGGTCGTCCCTTGCTCGGTCCATTCGGGGATTCTTATCTTTCTTCTTATCCGCCTGTTCGGTTTGCTTGGCCATCCGAAAAGCATCGTCGAGTCGTATGTACCTCTGTACTCGATCAAGCAGCTTTCCGATGCTGGACGGCGGGTAGAGGGTGAGCTGTTCGAACAACCGAGAGGATCGAATCAGCCCTCGTCTGAAGATGTCGAGAGCGCTTCGCTCATCTGGTTCCTCGATCTCGGTGTAAAGCTCCCAGAATCTTTGGGAATAATCTCGCAAGGGCTCCTCCGTCCCCTGCCTCATCTCGTACAGGTTTTGCATGGTCTTGGCGTACTTCTTGCTTGTTATGAATCGATCCCGAAAGAGTTTGACCAAGTCTTCCCACCGTCGGATCGATTTCTCTGGAATCTTTGCCCACCACCTTAAGGCAATCTCCCCAAGGCTCATCGGGAAGATTTTACACATAAAGCCCTCATTGTCAATGTAGAGGGACATCTTTTGGACATAGTATGTTAGATGGTAGTCGGGATCTGCAACAGGGGAGTAGGGAGTGAAGGTGACGGCACTATAATTCTTTGGGGTTGGCGTGGTTTGGATCCAGCTTGCGAAGGGAGACTTTCCTACCAGCAAATAGTTCGGTGTCGGTCGCACCGGCTCCCTCATTATCTTGATCTCCTCCCGGATCTTCCTCGCGAATTCGTCCAAGGTTAAATCTCCAACCCTCCTTCTCCTCTCCTCTCGAGAGCTTCTCCCATATCGACTTGGCTCTGCCGAGCTCTCGACTGCCTCGTAACGTTCTCTATCCCTCCGGTTGGCCTTCAGAGCTGACGTCTTGGAGCGCCGCACGCTTCCTCTCCGACCTTGGTTATCTTCCCGGGGGGTCCACCTAACTCGACTAGAACTCGCTCCTGTGACGACCTTGGAGAAAGAGTCATGCACCCGCCCCCTATCAGTTCTTTGGCGCTCCACCTTACTCTTCAACTTCCTGTAGCTTTGATCCTCACCTCTTTCAAACCGCCTTTCTTGGGCGAGTATTCTACGCCGTCGTGGCCGAGATTCGGCGGGGTAAGTGGTGTAGCTTCGCTTGTTGCCACCGTCCTCCGCTGACATTCGGCCATGGTGGGGGGAGGCTTGATGGCGGCTACGCTATTTGAGATTGAGATACTCCTGCTCTAAGGCGAGTTTCTCACGATTCGCCTCGTCTAACCGTGCTTGGAGCATTGCGACTACAGCGGTGACCGCCTTCGGGTTGGAGTGCTCCGCGACCGCCCGCTCATACGCGGCCTGGACTTCTTGCATCGGGGTTTGCTCCACTGGCCTACTAGTCTCCCCGATGAAGGTAGCGCTCGCTGGGGGACGCCCGGCCGGTGGTGATGGGAGCACCACACTTGCTCCATTCATTTCTGGCCCAGCGTACGTTGCCCCGGACCTAGTTCGCCCCGCCATTTGTAAGAAAGGGAACGCAAGCTCAAGCGAAGGCGAACACAAAGGCCTTTTGCTCGTATTCCCACAAACGGCGCCAAACTGTACGGGGAAAAGTCCGGACAGCCGGCGGAGCGCTTTGAAAGAGTGGTCCGGAGATTCGGGGCGCCGCGCAGCTATGGCCTGATTGGGTTGTAAGAACTGAGATGGCTCGTGGTCATGCGAGGATACAGAACCTTCTCGATGAACAGGAGAGCAGGGTGTCGCCTAGAACGAGGGCCTGAAATCAAAGAGGATCGTCAGGGGAGACCGGGGGTTTCCCGGTCTAAAACCCTCCGACGGTCAAGTCAGTCTCTGAGGGAGAGAGAGAGAGAGAGAGGAATTTCTAGGGTTTTGTGCTGGAGGAACTTACTTTTTCCGGCATGAATAGTGCTCCTTTTATAGGCAAATGCTAGGTTTCGGATTGGTCCAATGCTCTGACCTGACCGTGGTCAAGTTAGGGTCCTGAGCTAACCATAGTTAGATAAGGGTTTCAGACCAGATCGCGGATCTTTCGGGGTCACAGGCCTGGTCGTTGGCAGCCGTACCCCTGTGTCGGTTTCCAGTAGCGTGCTCTGCTCCCGGTCTGATTTCCTCTGTCGGATCTGAGATGTAAGACAAATTCGACGCACGTGAGGGGCACGTGCTCGTGCGGCCCAAAGGGGGTTCATTGGACCGAGAGGGAAACTGCCCGAGGTCGACACGAATCGAGGGCATCAAGGCCCGAGGGCCCATTTACCCGAAAGCAGGCAGGCCCGAGGGCTCGGATGCTCCGAGGACGGGCTTGCCCGATAGAACAAGGTAGCCCGAGCTCATTACCGAGATCAGACACGTGTCGCGGTTTCATTTGCTCTTCATAAATACCCCACACACTCTTCCCATCTTTTACTTAAACTCCTCTACCCTCTGCCCCTCACGAATAAGGTTTAACACATAGAAGGGTACTTTTGTCTGAAAGTGATTTTATGGATTATTTGAGTTAAAAAAGAGTTGGGTTGACTAATTGCTAATTAAGTCTTATTTACTTGACTAATGACCAAATCCCCCATAATAAATCTTTCTCATTAAGTTAAGTTAAACTATTTTTTTTTTCACTCATAAATTTTGATTTATTTCGATTTATTCTCTATATTTTCTTGAATAATTCTGGTATTACAAACTATGGGCATAGTAAAAGAAACGAAAATTTTAATTGTGGAAATTTTTTGGCTGTAGCACACCACTCTCCAGTAATCTCAACACCACCAGAAGTTTTCCCACCGAAGGACCTCCGCAGTTTTGTAGGGTCAGTGCGCATGACGCACCCTGCGCATTTAAAACCAATCCTACTCACTGCTCAGAATCTGCATTCACACATGGCCCCACCCCACTCTCATATCACAAGAGACTGCTGATCGGACTACGAACCCTCCATATCTCTCTCTCTCTCTCTCTCAAAGGTGAGGTTTATAAAATTTAAAAACAAAAAACAAAACTCTTTCTCTCTCTTGAAAGAAAAGCGAAGGAAAGAGAGAAAAACGAGAGAGAGAGAGAAGAGAATCCATTTACTGCGAAATTCCACCAACTGGCAAATCTCAGGTACCGGTTTTCAGGGCTCAATTGTCACAGGCGGCGAATCCTCTGCTCGCCACGCCACGCCAAAATCCAGCACCTCCCCCTTCATCAAATCAAAACTCATTTCCCTCTTAAAATTTCATGAATCCCGATAAAAGCCGATCCTATTTTATTGATTCAGTACGCTCGGGATTCTGTTTCCCGTAGAGACTGTAGCGTGTGCTTAAATTCCAGTTCTGCTCACCAGTTTTTGATCCATTCATTTCCGCCGTTAATTTTGACATTTCTAGAGAGAGAGGAGACACCATTTTTATAGAGAGAGAGAAGGGCGGTTCTGATTTGATCTTTGCTTGGCTTTTGATGCAAACTTCGATGGTCGTTTGCAGCTGAAGGAATCTGCGGTTTTGCCTTTCCTTATTTCTAGGGTTTTTTTTTTGGATGAATTTGGTGCCGATTTTGAGGAGATTGATGGTTGTGAGAGTTTTGGATTGTGTATAGATTTTGTGAGGAGGAAGTGTGTAGGATCAGTAGTCGACATGGTTACTGGAAATTTGTTTCATTGTAGGAAGAATTCATGGCCTCCCGAAGAGTATATCAGCCGCACAACCTTGCACTTGGTAAGGCTTTTTCGCTCTATACTTTGCCGTATTCAGTATCGTGTTGTGGTTTCCGAGAAAATTGGAGGAAAAGAAAATAGAAAATGGTGAAAAATTCACATCAGATTGGAGATTCCTTTTTCTTTTTGTTTTTTTTCCCTTAATTCCAAAAATAATAAATAAAACAAAGTTAGGATTTCGAAATTTATTTTCTTTTCCCTACATTTTTTTCAGCAACCAAACGGAGTAGTATAACACAACCCAGACTCAGCAAAGCTTTATGTTTGCTTGTGTGTAAGAACAATAGATGGTGTTTTTTTCAGCGTCAAATTCTAGCTTTAAAAAAAAAAAAAAAAAAAAAAATTACTGTTTCTCAATTTTCCACTAACTAGAGCTTTGTAAAAGAATTAGAATATGATGGAGGAAAAAGGTTCATTTGGATTGATGACGTGAATTATGGGGATCAGTTTTTCAATTCGACGTGTTTGGGCAATTACTCCTCACATTCCTTTATTATAGAGAGGAGAATTGCATTTGATTTTATTCCTTTATTATAGAGAGGAAAATAACTATAAAAATATAATTGAATGCATTAAAAAAAACTCATCCAGAAGGTGACATTTTAGAGCTTTCAGATCATGTAGTAAATTATGCTAAAGGCCTTCCATTAGCTCTTTCATGGTCTCTCCACTCTGTTCTTTCGATTTCTGCTTTCAAATCCCTAATCGTAACCGTAACCCTAACCCATAACTGATCTGATCATATTATTTTCATGTTTTTTTTTTCCTCAACGACTGCAGCTGGGAAAACTCCCAAAACATAATATTGGCTTGTGGAGGAAAGACTCATGTCTGCCATTGAAGATTTGGTACTTGGCCACGGACTGATTACCTTCTCGACATCTTCAATTCCTCTGCTGATACCATAAGCACTATCGCCGCACAGGTACTTTGCACCCATTTTCTCCTCACTTACCTTTAGCTTCTCTTATGAACAATCTTTCACTTGTTTCCTTGTCATCTCCCAGCCCTTATGGAAATTTAGAAAATCAGATTGCCATTTTTTTTTTTTTTTTTTGTTGATATTGTTTATATGTCACTTACATATTTTGTAGCCGAAGAAGTTGCATAACAAATTCTGCCTCTAAATTATGATTGGCTTTTGTTGGTTCTCTCCACTTTCTGTTTCTTCTTTGGATCTCATCCAGTATGAGAAGGAAAAGTGAAGATATCAGAACAGAGGCACGAGCATCTTCGGTGTGGGCCGGTAAGCGATTTTCCATTCTTTATTCTTGAGTTTGGGATTGAAAATTTTGATAGACTAAGTGCGCGTTTGGCGCACCGTTTGGGAGGTCTCAAAAGACTTTTGAAGGATAAAAAAAGACTTTTGAAGGATAAAAGTCATTTTCATTATTTTACAAATGTTTGGTAAACCACTCAAGCAGTCTTTTAGAAAATGTCATTTACTCAAAAAGGTAGCTTAGTAAAAGCTATCGAGAGTAGCTTTTCAAAATGATGTTTGCGAAAAGGCAGAAGAGTATAAGAGATAAAACTAAAGGTCTTTTTATTTTGAAACGGTATGCCAAACACACAATAAAAGCTTACTCTTATAGTCTGATACCAAAAGGATGAAAAAAAGAGGGGGGGGGGACTACCGTGGTGATTTATTGACTTTTATTAATACTAAATTACCAATATAGAAAGCATTTGAAACTTTGGTTGGATGTACACGGCGCATTACCAAAAATACCCTCATCAGTTTTAAATAAAGTAGAAGTTAATGGGATTAGAAAGGTTTTTAAGTAAGGACTCTCAAATAAACTCTAATTTAACCACCCATTATCTTCTTCCTTTCTCCCACTTTTTTCTCCCTCTATCATAACTACCTTCTTAGTCTCTCTCTCCTTAATCACTTAATATCAGTTTTTGTTCTTATTTTGAATTCAAAATTTTTATTTTTATTTTTTTGGAGATTTTTGTAACATTTTTTTTGGCACACGCGTTGCGTGTGCTCCAACATCTAGTGGTTCAGTATGCATTTGACTTTAGAATTACAGATTTATTTTCGATAACTCACAATTTATGTAATTTTATTTTTCTTTTCAATTTAAATTTAAACAATGATTTATATGTTTTTTTCTTTTCAATTTAAATTTGAGCAATGTTGATTGCTACTTCCGATTGTGGGCTACATGCACTTTCTTTATGGTTCCTTTTCCATGTGCATGTTTTAGCTTTTAATTTTCTATAAGTGAAATCTGAATTTTTAATTTCATGTTCTTTTATAGGTTAAGCTTGTCTATATTGATGTGGTACTTCTATTCCATATATATGCATTTTTGCAGCACTTCTATTCCTGTTTACGAGCTTTTGAACCACCAAGCTTAGGAAATCTGATTTTTTTTTTCTTTTTTTTTTTTTTTTAAGTGACCCATATATGTACTCCTTCAAGGATTCTTAATTAATATGACATCTCATTGCTTTTTATCGTATCATCGATGCAAACACATATGATCACGTAATTATGTATAATGTTGGTAACTATTGTACGTGCATTCATTTTTCCTAATTTTATGTGTTGTGTTAAAATTAAAATAATGCCTTGCATATTCCTTTTGTAGGTTATATTGACAAATTTTAGAAAAACTCCGCTTTTTACGAAAAAATCATTGAGATGCAAGTAACAAGTTCTAACACTATGCCTAATTTATTGTTCATATGAGGGTAAAAATACTACGATGTTCCTTTTGTTGGCAAGCGTACGTACGACTCAATTATTTTGAAGGATGGAGAACGCTAAACATAAACATCAAGATCCCGAAGCATATATAGAAATTAGCTTCATTTATTCTTTGATGGATGGAGAACGCTTGTCTATATTGATGTGGTACTTCTATTACATTTTCTATGTTGCCATTGTTCCAAATCTCCCATGGTATATAGTGACTATTTGAATAATATGTCCAAATATTATTTAAATTATTTTCTTCCATATTCTATTTCCATTGTCAATGTTTTGAGCTGGTTTATGATCTAGACGACCTTCATAGTCTTTATGCTTGACATGATGGTGCCTATTTATGTTGTTGATAGCTGGTTCTATGTGACAATTGAATTGATTTTAATGATGGTATATATTTGTCAACTTCGGCTTGGTAGAAGTGAGTTTTGCAATATATTGATGTAGCATATTGTTTATGATCTAGATGACCTTCTCTTTCTTTTTCCTTTTTTCGTTTCCCCCTATTTAAGGGTGTTCTTTAAATTGAATTTTTTCAATTTTGTGTTGCTTTTACAAGAATGGACAAACAGAGTGAATGAATATTAACAGAATTTTATATGGGCCTAAGGTCTCTCTTTAAAGGGAATGCTATTTGGGCCTAAAACCTCTCCTTTCAAAGGATATTTGCAATTATCAAGGCAATACGAGCCTGAGATAAATTGACACCTCAAAGCCTGTCCAGCCCCTGTCATTTCTCTGCACCCTTAAGCTCACAAGCTTGCCTCGGCTGGTGGCAAGGCCCAAGGAGTCCTAACGATGTGGGCCAACGAGCTTAAACATACCATCCTGACCCATTATTTTGGGATAACTTGGCGGTCTTGGATTAGTGGCTAAAGTGAGGGCTAATTGAGCTTAAACAAGACGAGGTCCATATTATCCATTGGACACAAGCCACGCACAATGAGTGCTCTTTAAATAGACTCATGGGCTTATAGTTTTGAAAGCTCAAAAGGCACAAAGTGAGAAGGTCTCTCATTGGATAAAAAATTCAGCCAGATGGGAGGCCTAAAGTCTTATATAAAGGCCATCCACAGCTCATCTAAAGGATCCACAATTTGAAACTAAAAATGAGCAAGAGCATTCCCACTCTTTGAATCCTTTCTTTACTGCCACACTTCAGAAATTCTCCCATAGTTGCCTTGCTCTCCCCTCCTGCAATAGTACACTCTAGCTATTTCATCAACTTGGATGCATGTCACTAACTCGAATAGTTCGCCTCTTGCTCCCCAACAAGAACTTACCCATCAACACATATTCATTTTATTCACGCATCTTATTATTTCAAATCCTATTTTTCATCAATCATATGTACATGTAAATAGCCATAGCAACGTGAACCTTTCTTTTAATAGTGAAATACTAACTTCCAACTTTTAGCATAGCAATAAAACTAACTTTGCCCATGCTTTGAAAATGTTCGGCATATACACCACTCTTGCTACATTTCTAAAAAGGGATATGAAGCATTCATATATGGTTTGGAGATGGGATAATTGACCTGGGTTTAACTATCCAGGTAACTTTAACATCTTACCACTTATGCCAATGCTGAGTAATTTGATCTCAATATAAGGAAACAGATATACAACAAATAACATAAAGAGAGAGAAAAATAGAATATCTAAGGGGTATCTGTTATCCAATTTTCATCAATACCCGAGTTGCAACCCACAATGGTTATTTGCTGAATTGATTAAACCAAAGATTTGTTCTTAGTTTACCGCAGGTATATGGTCGTGTTAATTTCTCTCTAAAAAATTGTACGGTTGCGTTAATTTAGCTCTCAAAAAGTTATAAATATGTTGAGGGATATATTTGTAGATTGCCGTGCACTGTGACCCATAAAAAATAAAAGACATTTGTGCCTGGTGTTCGTAGTCACGACAATTGTGGTGGTGGTGGTGGCGGCGATGATGGTAATAGTAGGGACAGGGGAAATTATGATCATGGTAGTGATAAAGTTTTGATGGAAGTAGTGGTAAAGTTGTGATGGTGGTGTGGATCGAGTCTAGATTTAATAGAGATGGTTGCTGTAATGGTGGTCAACAAGTTGGTAATTATCAAAGATATTTCCCTGTGTTTCTCTATGATGAACAAGCACAACTTCAGCAACCTTCTTCGGGCGGTGTCAAGTCCAGGGTACAAAGAAGCCATTTTAATATTGAATAAACAAAGAGTTTGGTTTAGAAGGACAGGAAATGCCAAATTTTTGGTGTAAAGGAATGAGTGGTTAAATTTCATTTTACAATGCACATCTACAGGGCCTCAGCCCTATTTAGTTGACTGACAATGACAAATCAATGGCAATAAGTCAATGTATGAACACTAAACCTGTAGATGTCCAATAACATTTTGCTAGATGGCTTTGACATATCAAAAAGGGAAAAAATAGTGACAGTAATGGGTTCGCGTAAAAAAATTCACCCTCTTGCGTAAAAAATGAGCAACAGATCACAGATCACGTGCAATGCATGTGTGTATGTTTCATTCTCGTGTGAGAATTTATTAGAGTTCCTTCAACATCATCTTTCGTTGAAAAATAGTCACCAAAAAAAAAAAAAAGTGTATACATTGTTGAAATCAAAGTTTTAATTGGTTGAACTAAAATAATTATAAATGTATTATTGAAAAAATATTTTATGGTATAAGAATAAACTATATATTATACTATTTGAAGAAAAAAAAAAGTCATGTCTTGTTCTCCCATGCACCCAAAGAGAAAGGAAAATGAAAACTATATATTTATCTTGGGTTGGCTTGGGGCCTCAAAGAAGTCAACTTGATGCCTGAAATTATGTTCTAAGCTTAATCTAACCCAAAGCAACTTAGGCTTTGTGCCTAAAGAGTAATTGCTGCTAGATGAATCCAATCAGGCATTATACTTTTTCGTTTTTCTCTTTTCTTTTTTGTATCAGGCTCTGTTGTGGCCAGTTAGCATAAGTACTCTCCATTCGAATCTTAAAATGTAGAGGGAAAGGAAAAAATAAATACTTGAAATTGTTTATAGATGAACTTGATAATTGATTATTTTTCTTTGCTTGACCTTTTTCAAGATCCAAACAAAGACATGGTAGAAAGTGAAAATTATTTGTTTCTTGAAAAAGTTTATAAATTCCTTCCAAAACAAAATAAATAAATAAATAATAAGTTTCTCGGATAATTAGCAATTAACAATGTGGGAGAAAATGTAGGTACATAAAGGATCTCAATAGTGCTGTACTTCGATCCATTACAAAGTATCACCTTTTAAGTTAGAGAAATGTTATAAATAGCTCCTAGTTACAGCAGCGCACTTGACGTGGCATGAGTTGGTTGACAAAAATATCCTCTAAGTTAATTATTCAATATCGTTACAAGAGGTCCATCACTACATCACGTGTTGTCTATATGGTGCTACTTATAGCATTTCCCATCTAGTTATCCACGTGATAAGAAAGTTGCTACTTTCCTTCACTCTTTAGTGTTCCTATTGTAATTTGTAATCATACATGGACTTTAGGGTTGCAAACGAACCTGACGTTTGTTTAACAAAAAAGAAACACACTTCCGTGATGGCCCATCATTTCTTTTTGTAATAACAAGTATGTAGGGCTCATATGGCATGTGTCCTCGTATTCACAAGTACAGATCCAAATGAACAAATTCAAACTTGAAAAGGATCTTTCTGATTCTCGAAGAATGAGGATTGATCGAGAACTCCAGGGATGAATTGAAAAAGAAATCTTTATTGTTGTCTTTTATATACAAAATAATCTTGCAAAATTTAAACACGTTACAAACTCTAATGACACGTTTGTTTAACCGAAATCGAAAGGGAATGGAATGAGATTTTAATAGTAAAGGAGATTTCAACAATGGGTGTAGCCCTTCAATTTCATTTCATTCCATTCTGATTCCGACCAAATAAAAGAACTAGATAGTCATCCACACCTTCCTCTATCCTTATCGTATACAATTTAATATACATTTTGTGTGTATATTAAAGGACTAGCTTGTGTTTAAAAATTCTAACATTTTGTGTGTATGGGGAGTAGAAACATGGATGTACACTCCAAAGAATTCTTAACCACTAGACCACCTAATGCTTATGTGAAAAATTTCACAACACATATTATTTAAAGTCTAAATGTATACATTTTATTTTTTGGTATTATTTAATTATTTATTATTATTTTAATTATATAACCAGTCCAATCGGTGACCCGACGGTTGAACCAGTGACCCAACCTCCAGATTGGGTCAATGACCGGTTTGGGTTTAATAACTATGATGTGTACATAGCTTAGATATTTCCTCAGTAATCGCCTGGAGATAGAAAAAAGTAACTCAGATGGATGGCACCACATTGAGACTTCATTTGAGATCCATCACAACAAGTGTGGGGACGCATGGAACCAAGTGAAAAAGTGTGGGGTTCATATAATATCAAGGAAGACAATGTGCCAATGATGATACACTATAGCTCTTCATTTCACGTACCATTCGACACTAGATGAAGAAGAAGAAGGAGCAGAGGAAGATATTATTAGTAAACGTACTAGGAGAAGGCTCGTTGAGGGGGAAGCAAGTGGAAGTCCACACCCTAAAAGGATGAGAGGAAACACCAACACAGTGCTTAAACTTAATGACAAAAAATCATCCTAGCAAGCATCTGGCCAGCATCACAGCTCACACATCCTCTGTCTATAGAAGTAAAGGCAAAAAATGGGTGTAGTGACATTCCTTAAAATTGATTCTACAACATCTACTATAGTGATAACTACAAATAAGAGTGACAATTCAAAATAGTGGTATTTTATGAATTCCTTAAAATTGATTCTATAAAATCAACTATAGTGATAACTACAACATTTTAAAATATTATAATTCAAGGTGATAGATTTATGCCTTCAACCCTATGTAAAATTTCTTGAATTGTTTAATTTCGAATTGGACAACCAAACAAGCCATAACTTATCGAAATTAACTGGTTGAAGCATGGAAAAAGGTCATTGTTCTTTGAAACTAATTTTAATTTGGTTTCTCAAAAATTCTTTAGTCAGTGAGTAGTTGGCCACTAGGATACGACAACTAGAAGCATGCTAGTAAGTGTGCACTCACAATAGTAGGTCGCAATCTTCGTTCATTTTTATTCAAATACATTTTCATAAGCTTTTTTTGTAGTGAAAAATGATGGTTGCCTTCAGGGATGGAAATAGGAATTCACATTAGGGTCAATTTTTTATTTTATTGTAATTCAATAAATTAAAAAAATCCCTTCAAAGAAAACTAAAGGAATCTCATTCAAATTTTCTTAGTATCGCTTGTCTTACATAATTTAGTATCTTCATGAATGAAGTTCATGGCCTGCTACCAAAAAAAAAAAAAAAAAATGTAATCACAATCAAGGGCGGAGCCAAATGTGACCTAGGGAGTCCACTAGCCCTAAAAGAACACAAATCAAGACTGGTGTATGTTTTGTTTGGATATATATCCTAGATTTTTATTACTATCCCCAATGCCAAACTGTGAAGATTTTTAGCTTACAAATTCTTAAACCCAATTCCTTGCAAGCTCCTTTCCAACAAACCACCCAAGCTCCCTTATAATATATATAGATAAGAGAATCAAGAGCAGATACAACCTCGACACCATTAATGAATGTCAAAGAGTTCTTCTTTAGGTGGGAATTGAACATAAAATGTACTCAAACATAATGTTGGCAAGTTATTCTTATAATACACTTGTGGTATTTTACTTCACTGGAATGTCGCATGAGACAACCACATTGATAATAAACACGACATATGTGAGATAATAAACTCAACGAGGAAAGAATATTAGTGGAGGACCCAATGTTGTCTTAAACGAGAGATATACAATCGCTGTTTGAATTTTCGAGGAAGATCCTTGGAATAAAATATCAAGGATCTTTCTCGACTATTCGAACTATGACTTTATCATCTCCCATCTAAGAGAACACCAATTCCTACTGTACTTTTATCCCTTTCCTCATCGAGTACATAATTTTACAAATGCTTCATTTATTGTCAGCGGTGCTTGTCTCAAACTCTTACATGACTTCATAGTGAAGGGAAATACAACAATATTATTTGAAAAATGCTTCATCAACATTACGTCAAGTAGATTTTCCGTCTATTTCTCATCCAAGGAGAATTGTTTGGCATACATCAACGGAATTGAGGTTGTTTCCGCGCCAAATTCAATTCTTTTATCTCTTATATAACATATAAGGGAGGTTAGATGGTTTTTTCACTGAAGCACACAACGGACTAGGATGAATAATTCATAATATGAAAATCTTCACAAATTTCAGTTTGGTAGCTGCAGGGACTGTAACAAACATTCAAGATCTACAACCATCCTTGAGTTGAGTTCTTTACGGTGTCACAATCAATTTTGTAACTTGCACTTTCTATTGCAATAAGACTTGCGAAAAAATTATTTTTTTATAATCTTATATTATATTTTTTTAATTAAAAAAATTATCTTTTCCTATAATTTTTCTCTATTCAAACTATTAATTTTTTACATATGATCTCGTGCATCGTATGAGTTCATCGCTACCATATATAAAGTAATCCAGGACAGCCATGTGGTTCTTTTTTTATAACCACGCCGTGCTTTTCCAAAAAAGAAAATATATATTTTTTTATAACTTTATCTTCTATTTTTTTTTAATAAGATAAATTATCTTATCTTAAAGAGGAAATTTATGCTTGCCTTGTCCAAATCTCTTTCTTTTTTCCCTTTTTCGTTTTTGATGATGTCCACACACACACACACACACACACACATATATATATATATATATCGTTTTTTCATTCTCTTATCACTCTGTAACTGAGAGATGTCGGAGACTAGTGTCGTGAACCAAGACTTCACAGAACTCCCTCCATCATCAAGCCCATCTTCAGAAATAGAAATTAAGCTAGGTGGATTGCTTGCATTTTGACTCAAGGAACCTTCAGTATGAATTTCAACAGTTGATTTTGGGGAACTTTGTTGATTTGGGGTCTGGACCTGTGTCTCTAAGTTAGATTTATGCTTATCCTCTTTCATATCTCTTAGTTCTTAAATTAATATAAACCCAAACCCAAATAACTCTCAACCTATTACCACAATAATATGATAATCTAGAGGTATTCTCCTTCCTTACTGAGTGAGTGATTTCAAATGTAAGGTCTTAGAGAAGCATTGATACCTAACAAATGGCTAAGATTAGATTGGGGGATCCACGGCCTCCCCTAAGCGGGCTAAGCCCAACCCTAATTTGGTTTGGTTGGGTTGGGATTTTTAACTTACGTTCATATGAAGTCTAAAATACCAAATCTATGTTTGTTACGAGGGAATGAAGAAGGGAATGGAATGGTGATTCCATTAGCCCCAAAAGAGTGATTGTTTAGTAACCTAAGATAATAGAATGACTATTTCTTTGTAAGGGTATATTCCCTCTAAGTCCAAGGAGGGAATAACCATTCTTCCCCAAACTAAAAGGAAAGACCATTTTCATTTTATTCTCATTCTCATTCTCATTCCATTCTCTATCCATTCTATTTACTCAAACCAAAAGCAGCCTAGCTAACTACTAACCTGTGCTCACATATAAATAAGGTTGGCTAAGGGTTTCACTATTGTGGACTCAACCCATGCAATCAAGCTTCAGCTCTACAAGAAATGTATGAAACAAAAAAATAAAGATCCCTTCCAGCTTATAGACACATAAACTTGACCCTAACAAGAAATTCTAATAGACAATGAATAAGAGAATTATCTCTCTGAAGTGGAAGATATGAGTTTGGTTGAATCAATAAATCAAAACAGTATGCATCTACAGCTGAAATTACTCTGAGGCAAAGCAATAATAAAAATGAAGAACATGCCTACCTAAGCGTCAGATTGTCGACCCTCCCATGGACGGCCACAACCATCAGACGAGGCTTCCCTCCTTGCAATGAAGGGCCCCTTCTCTTTCCATTGCTGATATCTTTATAGGAAGACATCTCTTGTATATAATACGTTATTTTGCTTGAGGAATTCACGTCTACATTGGACCCGGACAAATTTGTTACAGGGTAATCTCATTACTGTATAGACGGAGTGTTTCTTGGATCTGTGCCTCACACGCAGCCGTGGGGCGTGGGGCAATGGCCCTTGTAGGTTTTTTTTTTTTTTTTTTAAATACGGAAAATGCTACCTCACTCACTAATTTCACCCACTGTTAGATCACTCACCGTTAAATTACCCACAAAACGTGGAACCTTTTTCTTGATATCTTACATTATGACCAAAATGTCCTACTATCTTCAGTATATATATGTGGTGGATGATGGTCGCGTGGGTGATAATGGTTGGTGGTATAGCATAGTAGTTTTTTTTTTTTAGAAAAAAAAAAAAAAAAAAAAAAAAAGAAAGAAAGAAAGAAATAATTCTATATCACATTCCTTTTGTACGTCCACGTAGACCCACACCACATGTTGTGCACGGCCCACATAGATTGTAAAGATCCCATCGCTGCAACTATGGATAGCAAGCCCCAATTCGAAAATATCTCTAAGTGAAAAAACCCATCAATAGAGGGTCAATGGAGAGAGAAAAAAGTTTATGGTTGAAAGACCTGGTGATTTAAGCCATTGGGGGTAGCCTAGTGGTGAGGAAAGATGGGGAAAAAGACAAGAGTTGGATAGGTTAAGGGTTCGAACCTTCCCAATGTATCATTAAAAAGAAGAAGAAGAGAAGAAAAAGGACCTGCTGAGGGGTTCAATTGACTAAACAAAGAAAGCAGGCATTAATTATAAAATCAATTTGAGCTAATATCTTTCTTATTAGATGCTAACGATGCCACCTTGAGACACAATCGAGCATTGTGTAATTGGATGGGTGTGGCACTATGGCATATTGAGTCCTTAGTATTTCCAAGGCCAAGACAGCTTTATAACAACTTAGTGAAAAACACAACCCAGTGAGTGGATCGATTGAAAGCCCATGTGGCTGGTTCAACCAGATTGGTTAGGCTTACAATTGTAATTTATGAATCACAACAAATTCGATACTTTTGACCAGTGGCTGAGTGCTTTACTTAGGCTAAAAAAATAAATAAAATCAATAAATCACCAAACATAAGAAGAAATTAAGGGTCCGTTTGGGTGTTCAATTTGAAATTAAATAATTCAAGAAATTTTACACAGTATTGAAGGCATGAATCCATCACCTTGAATTATAATATTTAAAAAAATTTGAAGTCATCACTATAATTGATGTTGTAGAATCAATTCTTAGATGAAATGCCATTATTTTGAATTTTCATTATTATTTGTGATCATGATGACCATCATTTTCTCAAATTTGTCAATTCAATGTAATAGATTGTGCCTTTAACACTAAGTAAAATTTCTTGAATTGTTTAATTTCGAATTGAATACCTAAACAAGCCCTAAATATTTTGTTCAATTACAAGTTCTCAATATAAAACTTGAACAACACTGCTAATACACTAATTATACAACCAGGCTAGGAATTTCATACAAACTGTACTGCATAAAATGGACCTTTTTTTTCTTCTTTTCTTCCTTCTTTTTTAGCGCAAATTGGCTGGATAGAATACATCTCCAACTTTAGACTCATTACATAATGAAATAAAAATATATAAAAGATCACAAAAAATGTTTGGGTACTGGTAAGCGAATTTTCCATTCTTTATTAAGAGAGTTTGGGACTGAAATTTTTTATTTTCAGAGTTCCATTTGAGGGGTTCATGTATTCTCACCTGCCTATATGAGAAATTTAATTTTTAATGTGGATTGTTGCCAATTAGCTCTCATCTTTGCATACTCGGTTTTCAATTGGTGACATAAATATGATGAGCAAGTATCACACTATTCCTCTCCATTATGACCATTGGAAAGGCTGCCTTATTTAACCAATTAAGGATTTGGCTTAAACTCAAGGACAAAGAATCATCCTAGCAAGCATCGCCAGTGCCACAGCTCACACATTCTCGATCTGTGTTCAAATTCGAGGGATTTAGGCGGGGCTTCCTTATTTATCCAATTAAGGATTTGGCTCAACTTGGACCTTCTTCCAACCGATGACCAGTCTCAGGTCAATCTCTAATTCACACTATTTCTTGCTCTCTCCTATCCGTCCCCTCTGTTCTTTTGATTTCTGTTCGCAATGCCCTAACCCTAAACCTAACCCATAGCAAATCTTTTTATTTATTATTACTATTTTTTCTTTCCATTTGGGAATGCGAAGTTGGTTCTGATTTCGTTCTTGAGGGCTTAGAGTTTGATTCCAAACCCAAAAAAAAAAAGAAGAGGAGGTTTTGACTTTCTCTGTATGACTTTGTCTTCTCAAGTGCATTTGCTGGTCAAGTGCACATTTTAACTATTTATCGTATCTGATGTCCACTATTTCAATCATAGTTATTAAACCTAGACTGGACACTGACCCAATTGAGAGGCTGGGTCACCGGGTCATTGGTTCAACCGTCAGGCCACTGGTTGAACCGATGTTATAATTAAAAAATTAAAAAATTGGCTTGGTGGCAAGGGCCTTCAGTATATTCTCTTCCTTGCAATTTGCATGGGATTCTGCTCTCGTGTCCCACTTGCTATGCACTGAATTATTTTGTAACAAACAAAAGTACAATGCAGCTATTGGCCAGTCAAACCATTCCGATTCACACCAGTTCGCTTAAAATTGTTCCCATTTGAACGGTTTCTATTGGTTCACTCCAGTTGAATTGCTTGAAGTCTTGAACGATCCTCACGGAGAACTGAACCGGTCTAAGGCCCAGTTCACCGGTCAGACTGCCAATCCGATCTGGGATTAATAACTATGATTTCAATAACTAAGATGTGCACATGACGATCAAGTGTAGTTGAAAGGATTTTTTCTTTTTTTTTTGGATAAGTGATAGGATCTTTTCCCCTCATTACCCGACCATCTAGCTAGCAAGTAGCAACTAGAATATATAACTAGTATTATTGTTATTATTTTTCTTGCTTATCTAGTATCTATATATGCGTACTTCTATGTGCATTTATGATTGTATGTATTAGGGGTGTTAGTGGATTGGTTTGGTTCGGTTTTAGGGTAGATTTCAAACCAAACCATTATACTTCGGTTTTGTTCTTACCAAACCATACTATAAAAAAACCAAACCAAACCAAAAAATTTCGGTTTGGTTTGGTTTGGTTCAGTTTTAACCTATCAAGTAGCAACAAATAATTGAAAATGAAAAAAATTGTTGGAAAATAAAATATGGAAGCTACAAGTAAACAAAGCAGAAACTTATCAAACTGAGGCGTGTGAGAACACTACCTTTAAACGTAGATCGTGCCCCACGGAACAAGTTGCTCAGTGCAGATGGACAGTGGCGGCCTACTCTCCAGGGTACAATAGTCACATCTCCCGCAAGCGTGCACTCGCAATGCCGGAGAGATGTGAATAGCTCAAATGACTCCTTCGTAGAACAAGAATTGCAGACCTATAAAATTTAGAACTGCAGAACTGAAAATAATAACTCGAAATATAGAGAGAGGAGAAGAGAGGAGAAGAGAGCGCTACTGGGAAAGGGTGGAAGGACCCCTTTATATAGTGTTTAGAAAGTGAAACTGCTGCAAAGAATTAAATAAAAAAATTTATTTACAAAATAAATTTTGAAACTGTCAGCTTGGTCCGACCCAGAAGGCCCAATAAAAAGCACGCCTGCGTCGCGCCTGACTAAGTCAATTTTCGGGACGATAAAAAGTGGCCAGACCTGCGCACACACGCGAAGCCAAATATCCGGGATTTGCACCCCCCCCTGCGCGCATGTCGCACCCGACTAAGTTGGTTTTTGGACCCCTGTCCCGCAAATTGATCAATTGGGCTTCGACTCGTGCGCACGTGGGCCTCCTTAAACTCTACCACATGTTAACCAAACATAAAGAGTATAAAGGTATATAAACACAAGACAAGGCTTTATAGATTTCCAATGTGGGATAAGGTGTTTTGGGCCAACAACAAGATTACACAAGAATAAGGAAGTATTTTGAAATACCCACTATATACAACAAAAATGACATGTCAAACTCCCAATAAAAACATTTTTAATAAAAGCATTACATTAGCAACTAAAAAAAACATTAAACATTGTATCAAAATGGAAACATATTGACATATGTCAATACAATTTCAAGTTTCCAATCTAATACATGAATATCACTAGTCACTTAGTCAATACTCACTATTCAGTAGGTTTTGTACTCCAGTAAATTCAGTACTATTATTTTGAATCTATTACCTATTCTGCCCTTATTAGAATAGGAAATTTACAAAATAAAGTTTGACATATAATATATAAAATTATTTATATATTATATATTTTTCAGTTTTTTGGTTTGGTTTGGTTTTTTAAACATGAAAACCAAAACCAAACTAATTTAATTCGGTTTTCTAAAATTAGAACCAAAACCAAACCCAATGACAAAAAAACCAAACCAAACCAAGCCGGTTTGGTTCAGTTCTGTTCTCAGTTTTAAAACTAAACCACTAACACCCCTAGTATGTATGTATGTGGACATTTAATTATGCACACATGATCCCTGTGAGCACACAATACCTTAAATATCCCACTATAATGAAGGAGAGAATCATGTGTACTGGGTAGTAGATTTGAGCTCAAAATTTCTCATGTTTTAGGTCGTCAGAATGCCCTCTTCATGAGGCAAGATTCAACCAACTATAATCTTAAAAAGTTGAGATTATTTTGCTAAAGTTGGACATTTGATTTTTTCTTTTTTCTTTCTTCTTTTTTTTTTTTTCATTAGTACGAACCGTTTCATTGATAAATAAAATCGGATGATGATTGTTTCCTACAAAAAAATAATAATAATAATAATACTAAATAAAAATGGATGTATGTTTTAAAATTTGCTTTTGTGATATATGGATAAAATGCATAGAAATATGCATGCAATGGACTTGTAACCATTTTTTTTCTTTTAAACATTCGATATTATTATTAACATTGACTTACCCAACTATTTGGGAAATCTCAACACAAATCACTCCGACTCTTCAAATCTAGGTTATAAAAGAGTAATTTCTTTAAGAAAATACTCCAACATTTTTGTTTCCTCCCCCCCCCCCCCCCCCCCGCCCCCGCCCCCGGTGGCAGTCAAGGAATTGGAGAATTTTAAAATTAAGTATAGAAAATAGTGTAGAAGGATATAGGAAACCTACTTTTTTTTGAGGGATGGACTATGGTAGTTTTGTCTATAGAGGACTAGGGTCTTGAAGTAGAGTTGTTGTTTTATTAGGTGGGAGTAATATAGTAAATTTGGGAAACTTAATTGTATGGTATCATGGTGACGAGGGATGTTTGTGACACTCTTTTAAATGATGGTTGTGTGCTTTTATTCAGGACATTTTGAGCCTATTTTTTTTATCGTAATTATTTTATTTTATTTTACATTCTTAACGTCTTCCTTTTTTCCCCTCCTTTGAAAAATCTAAATTTAGGGGCAATTGATAAAGGGGAAAGGGATTTGAGAATTCAATAGATAGAAGAAACCCACGCCCTGAGATTTTGCGCCCTCACTTAGTTTGGCAGGTTAGTAGAAGATTAACATGGGCAGCACAATTTTGGAACAGACATGTACTTAGTGGGCATTGCACTCCTTACTTCCAGTGAGTGTCTAGAACAGCTGCAACAATAGAAGTTTTTTTAGTATTTTATTCTGTATTGTTCTCCATCAACATAAAAATGGTTATTGTTCTCCATCAACATAGGTGTGGTGGTGTTTTCTTAAAATAGAATTCACTCCAAAACTTATTGTCCTTCCATGAAATTCAGTAGGATACGCTCTTGGTCATTAGATGGAGAACATCTATCCAAATTGTGTTGATAAGAACAAATCACTATGGAGGATCTATGGGACATATAAGCATGTCCCTATGTCCATAATGAACAAGGTGGCTATTGTGGTATCTTTTCAAAACAGCTATTTCATTTCAGGCTCTCATTAATATTTTGAAATCGACTTGTTTTCAAGTGCCAGATCAAAATTTTTGTGTCTCGATCATCATTCATAGTTTATGTGATATGCTTCACTCTTTGGTCCCATTTCATGGCTCATTTTATTTATTGCTTCCTTTTGTTCATTTGTGGGTTTAATTTCAATTTTTACCCAAATAACTTTCAAGAGTTTCATAACATAAAAAAGCTGGTTCCTGCACAATTGCAATGCAAGGTCAGACGGTTTTTTTTTTTACTTCCTTCTGAGTTGCTAATTTTGGCATTTCCGATGTTGGTGGTCCATTGTTATCAAAAGCTTAGTCATGTATTGCTGCGCTACCTGCCAAATTGGTAGGCCTATCTAGAAATGGAACCAGAATCAGCTAGTGGCTTGTTTTGGCACTTCCTACTTTGATTTCTAGAATGATTCGTAAGGCATGTATTTTGTGGTGCTTGCTTTTTGAATGACTATATAGATGGGTCACATGCGATGGGTAAACTATATTAATGCGATATATAATGCCAATGGGGCCTTTCTGATTCAGAATCACTTAGCATATGAATCATAACTGTCAAAGATGCCTATACCCTGTTTTGCTCGACGGAGATCAAATTCTTGGAAGCTAAGGATATCAATGCCAATGGGGCCTTTCTGCTTCAGTGACAACATCTTTGGTATCCTTGGTCAATTGGTTGTGTTCAACATCTTTATGACATTCTTGAGAAGTCTCATTTCTTTTTCTTTTTTTTCTTTTTCTCAATTTGTGGAATAGGCAACTAATTACACTTTCGGTGGTTAATTACATTTTTTAAGGTTTTATAAAAAATATAAAAAATTTTTATGAAAATTAATCGCGTCTACTAAAAAAACATAATTCTGAATAGCTTTTTTGGAAGAGTATTCTATTAACTATTGTCCACATAGTCTCTTTGATGGGTAAAATTAATCAGATTATGGGAGAGTATGGACCCAGAACAATAGCCTCGTACAGAGTCTTAAGTCTTCTCTCTCTCCTTCCTGTGATCTTTTATCTCCTCTGTTGGGCAATATGGTCAATTCATTATAAAATAGCGTGGGAGCAAAGTTTGTGTCTTTGGCAATAACGCTAGCCTCTATAAAACCTCAAACTTCATAGATTTGCAGAGGAAATTTGAATAAGCAAAGCGTTTGGTTCTGATGGGCAGAAAATGTCAAATTTTAGTGTAAAGGAATGAGCGGTTAAATTTCATTTTACAATACACATATACAAGGGTGAAAAATGAATTAAGGGCTGTGCTAGCATGACAAATTGTAAAAGTAATGACAGTCAAATTATGACCACATATGGATTTTAATTTATTTTAAAAAAAATTATCATTTATTATTTAATCTACATAGACTTGGGCATTGGGGCTGAACATGAAATTCTTTTAGAGAAAAAGAAAACACTTTCATAACAACTTATTATTACTTTTGTAATTGTTAAAAATATGGGTCATTGGGTTATGACCCAAACCCATGGTCCGCCCACGTGTGGGTGCTGGACCCAGTGGTTAAGTCCCCTATTCCATGAGGTTTCCTAATTGCACTTGGAAACCAATTCCTACTAGGGTTTGGACTGTGGAATAGGGGCACATATATAATGAATGCCTCTCTTAGTGATTGAGACACACCACAACACAGAACACAGCAGCCTCCATTGTTCTCTCTCTAGTATTCTCTCTCTAGGATCACCATTGTTGCCTAGTGGATTTGGTAGTGTGGATTGCGTGGGAGGACTCTAGTAGCGATCCCTATGGCTATCACGACATTGAGGAGCATACACGGAGGTTAGACTCGCAGTGGAGGAGCAACCATTCGTGCAGTGACTACGTGGAGCTTGTAACAACAACCGACAAACATCCTCGGGTCTCTTCCGCTTAAGGTATGTCCTTGGACCCGTTATTGAGTGCTATATGCAGTAGATATAGCGTATTTACAGTAATGATAGACATAGGTGTCAACAAAAAAAGTGTGGCTCACATGCTGGCAATGTGTCCTCCTGACCATGTGTTCTAAACTTCTAATGTTTTTGTGTCCAATCCTAATCGGTCGCAGAAGGAGATTAATTGAGAACAAGGTCGGCATTAGGCTTCTTATTCTATTGGTCATTTGTAATGTATCAAATGCTTAGGCCCAATCCAACTTGTTGCCACCCATAATCTGAAAGTATCCCATTAATCCTGTATAATTAGGATTTTTAAACTTAGACAATTAAGAAAGGGTCACCTTCACTCCACCTACTTGTGCAAGCCTGGACATGGGTGGTCAATTTAGAGAATTTCTAACATCTCTTAACAGTATAACAAGGGGACCTTCTATTGCTTGTTTTTTTCCTCTTAGTTTTTTTTCTCTGGTTAAACTACTATACAAAAATGTGTTCAAAGTTCTAGATTTTGTATTTTTTTTTAGTGGTTTTTTAGTCTTTTTGATGCCGCGCGACATGCACCTGTTTTGTAGCTTTTTCTTTTCTTCGGTCCAACTTTTGTAGCTGTGTTTGCCAAAGAACTGAGGACTATTTTTCTCTTCAGGCTTGTTGAAAAATAGAGGTCTTGAGAGAGACACATTTCTTTTGTATTTTATCAGTTTTTGAATGAATTTTCCTTTGGCTTTCTCATTCTAGAAAGCAGCCAAGTGGATTAACCAAAACAAACAGAAAGGTTTGATTGTTAAGATCATGATCTCTTATGTGAACTGGCACCAATAGTTTGTGAGGAGGTGGGAAGTCCCATTATCCAAATATGAAGTACTGGCTGGGGGAAAAGGTTTTGTCTTCTATTCTACTAGATGACGAGGCAAGGCATCGATCTTCTTTTCTCGTCCAATCCTTCTTCTAAAATAGTTGAATAAATTAAATGAAATTAAAGTAAAAATAATTACTAAAGAGTTAACCAAATGGTAATGAATTAAAGCACTCCCAACGCTTTCCAAATTTTATACTTTAACCCCCACCGCCTGTGTGCGGATAAGCCGCCACACCTCTAAGACTGTGACCAAAATATTTAGAAGAATAAATAAATAGAAGGGCAAACTACATATTAGTGCCACCAACTTTATCCTAAATTTCAATGTGGTGTATGAACTTTCAATTTGCACAATTTAGTGCACTAACTTTGCATATGTGTGTCAATGTGAGAAATTACTGGACGGACGTTTAGTATCTAACGGAGAAGCTGACATAGCGGTAGCTGGCGCCGACGTGGCATATCCCTGGTGCCCAGCTCACTCAAATTTCCCCCATGTTCATGTCACGTGAGCTGCACGTGAGGAGTAGTTGCCCTTTACTCATTCTACTCGCCAATTCAGCTCACGTGCTGTGCACGTGATACACTTTACGATCTCTATGTCTCCTGGGCACGATCTAGGGCTGGTTAGAGTGTGCGATTGCAAAGCAGTGAGAGCGATTGAGTGAGAGAGACCCAATGGCGATGGAGGGCACCTGATCTGGACAGCGCTAAGTTGACGCTAGGGCTTGAAATTTGCTGGGTTTTTGTACAGGAGACGAAGGGGGCGAGATTGATTTTGAGACGAAGGGGGCGAGATCGATTTTGTGGTAAGTGTCACTAAACTTAAGATTTTTGGGTTTAATCATGATTAATTATGTGGGAAAAATGGATTAGGGGTTGACTAATTGTTGATTTGAATATTATATACTTTGCTTGGGGATTTTATATTTGAAATAGTACATCTATTTGCGTGCGCATGGTGAAGGTTTTATATTGCAACTGAAATGGGTTTTTATATATTGTAACACTTTTGGGGATAACCCACTTTTGGTCCCCCACTACACTATCAACTACATATTATATGCTATTCACTTTTGGGGATAACCCACTTTTGGTCTCCCACATATCATCCAACAGGTGCAATAATTCAAATCTGAAAATTACGAACCAATAGTGATCTTTACATGCAACCGATAGTGACCTTCACATGCAATTTTTACTTGGGAAAAACTTCATTTTTTTGTTATGTTTCTGACTTGAAATCTTCTATATGTGCAGTCATGTCTGTAATCGATTTTGTTTTACACTATGGAGGAAATCTTGTCACACAGCCAAAATTTAATTATGTAGGAGGCAGCATTGAGGTACTTCATGATATTGACATAGACTTCGTAGGGGTGCCTGACTTTGGTGTTGTGTTAAAGGATTTAGGGTATTTGAAGTACAGAATCTGTGGTATGTTATTCTTGGAGAAGATTTTAGTACGGGACTTCAACAGCTGGCGACAGACAAAGATGTGTTGGAGATGGTAGGGTGTTTAGGACCATTGGACTTGGAAATGCATGTTTAAGTTGAACATGCAGTTGAAGAAGGAATTTATGATCTTGTTGTGGATGAAGAAGATACCACTGAAGTTAGTGCAGGATTTGCAGAAAGTTACCAGGCTAACATTGAAGAGGATGGTGATGATCTTGAGGGGGATGAAGAAGATATCAATGAGGTTGATGCAAGAGTTGAAGAAAGTTTCAATGGTGACAGTGAAGATGATGGTGAGGAAGATATGTATAATGTTGGTTTACAATATGAAGATGATAATGCTGGAATGGGTGCAAACTGTGAAGCAAATGAAGGTCATAGTGGTTTTGAGGATCCTGTTAGTGACAATAATGATTCTGCTGATGGTGACTTTTTTGTATCCTTTGAAAAAGCACCCCATTCATACTATAGAGACTTAGACACCTTTATTAGTGGGAATGACTCATCAGATGATGATAGTGGACCAAAGAAACCACGATACCTTGAGTATAAGGAGCCTAAAGACATTAAGAACATTGAGTTTGAGATAGGGAAAGCTTTCCAAGATCCACAACCACTAAAAGTCGCTATATGAAATTATGCAATTGCTAGCGGTTATAACATTCGGTTCTTGAGGAATACCAATGATAGGGTGACTGCAAGATGTGTGGAGGGGTGTGATTGGTATATGACTGCATCCTATATGCAGTTGGAGAAAACCTTTCAAATAAAAGTTTATAAACCAGATCACACATGTGCGAGGGCATTTAAGAATAGGTAGGTTAACTATGCATGGTTAATTAAACAGTATTTGGATAAATTTAGAACTAATCCAGATTGGAAGTTGCCAGATTTTCAAAACAAAGTCATGGAGGATTTTGTAGTCAAAATATCTAGGAGTCTAGCATATAGGGCTAGGAGGTTGGCCCTAGAAATGATTGATGGCTCCCACCAAGAGTAGTTTACAAGGATGTGGGATTATGCAGCAGAGCTTTTGAGGACAAATCCAGGGAGCACCATGCAGCTTCTCACTGACACAAGAGATGGCCCCAATGCACAACTTGTATTCAAGAGATTTTATGTCTGTCTTCATGCCATAAAGAGTGGATTTAGAGTTGGATGTAGGCCACTAATTTGAGTAGATAGATGTCACCTTAAAGGACCTAGTGGGATGCAGTTGCTTGTAGCTGTTGGTTGGGATCGAAATGATCAGATATATCCTATAGCATATGCTATGGTGAAAGTTGAAACCAAAGACGCATGGATTTGGTTTTTGACACATCTATTTGGGGATATAGGATCACCAAATCATCATAAGTGGTGCTTCATTTCAGATCAACAAAAGGTATACATGAAAACTTAACTTTTTCAATATATTTATATTTATTTTGTTTCTTTTTGCATATATTGCATCTAATATCTTACAAATTTGTTGCTTATTATGTTCTTTAATAGGGTCTGTTGCTTGCATTTAAGGAGGTAGCTCCTACTGTTAAACACCGGTTTTGTGTTAGGCACCTCTATGGTAACTTTAGCAAGCAACACAAGGGGAAGCAGTTGAAAGATGCCATGTGGGATGCAACAAGAGCCACCACTGTGGCTGATTTTGAGAAGGAGATGAAGAGGATCAAGGACATAGAGGCAGCAGCTCATACATACCTATTGGCTTTACAACCAAATTAGTGGACCAGGTCTGCTTTCAGCACATTTTGTAAATGTGATGCCCTTTTGAACAATATGTGTGAATCTTTTAATGGGTATATTTTAGAAGCAAGGGATAAGCTTATTATAAAAATGCTTGAAATAGTTAGAAAAGCCTTAATGATGAGAATGCAGGAAAAGAGAGAATTCATAAAGAATTATAAAGGGCCAATATGTCCAAATATTCAAAATAAATTGGAAGATTTGAAAGTTGAAAGCAGGAAGTGTTTGCCCACTTGGTGTGGACAACGCATATATGAGGTCAAGTGTTTTCCTGATAAGTACATTGTGGACTTGGATGCAAGGATTTGCAGTTGTAGGAAATGGGACCTCACTGGTATACCATGCATCCATGCCATTTCTACCATTCGCCATGCAAATGAAAAGCCTGAGGATTATGTGAATAAAGCATATACAATTGAGACATACGTACAAGAGTACATATGAGCATATGATATACCTAGTGTCTAGTGAGAAGTTTTAGGCAAAGACCGGACGTCCTATTGTGCATCCTCCCTCACAAAGAAGGCCCCCTAGCAGGCCAAAGAAACTAAGAAGGAGAGAGCCAGATGAGCTACGCGACTCTTATAAGATTTCAAAGAAGCATGTACAAATGAGGTGTGGAAAATGTCATCGATATAAGCACAATAGGAAGACATGTAAAGGTCAAGTTGCTCCTAAAAAGGGAAAGGCTCCTGTAAGTAAATACTGTAGTTGGTTTTCTAGATTTATGGTAACATTTTAAAAATTTTGTATTTATATTATAATGTTTTTTTCTCAATTTACAGGCTAAGAACAAAGGGCAAGCAATTGGGGGAGGTAAAAAAAGAGGAGGAAGTGCATCTAATAGAAGTGGCAAGGTGCAGCAGGCAAGTGTGAGCACTAGTATTGGGTCTAATAGAAGTGGAAATGTGCAACAAGCAAGTAGGAGCACTGGTGTTGGGTCTAATATAAGTGGACATGTGCAACATGCAAGTGGGATTACAGGTGTTAGGTCTACAGGTGCTGGAAAGGTGCAGCAGCAACGTAGGAGCATCGATATGGGTTCAATTGGTGCAAACAGGGTGCGAGTACACCCAAGCTAAAGTAGTGGGGCTGCATCTGCAAATGCTGACAGGGTGAAACAAACTAATTATGACCCAGCAACTCAAAATGTAAGTATATGATTATAATGATTATATTCTAACATAAAACAAATGTAATTTTATATGGTTTTTTGTTACTAATTATGTTATCTTTTGATTGTATTTGGTGGACAGTCAAGGACACAAAATGCACCATTCTTTTAGCATGGAAAGCCATGCATTCTAGCAAGCTCTTTTCAAGTAATGCATTTCTTGGTTTAAAACAAAATGGATTGAAATTTGGTTGCCCTTTTCTTATTTATTTAGGATTTAATGCACATACTAAAATTTGTATAAATTTCTAATTCATATGTAGAATCCAACCAGGTGGTATGGAAAATTCATGTCACAACATGGAAGTTTTAGCCAAGGACAAAGTACTGCTAGTGGAGGGAAACAAGTACATGGAAAAGCAAATAGCTCCAAGGGGAAAAATGTGACTTGATGAATTTTGTATTTTGAAGATGTTATTTTGTGTTATGGAACATGGGATATGAAATTTTGTATTTAGAATATGGTATTTTGTGTTTTGGAATATGGGGAGATGAGATTTTGTATTTCGTTCTTCAGTTTTAGGTGAAGAACCATGCATTGAACTGTTCATATTTTGTAGACAATGATATGTGTCATGATGTCTTCCCCTTTATAGCATATATATCAATCAGTTATAGTTGGTTTGTTTTATATGTTGGATGCTGGTGCACCACCTCTTAAGCCAGTGTAAGTGAAGAAGACCCCATTAAGCTTGCTCTCATCAACACCATTAAGGATAGTAAAGTCATTGATTGTTTCAGGGTCTAATACATGGAAATGGGCAATTAGGATGAGGGCCAATGCTCCAAGAAGTGTGAAGGATTTCGCCATGTCTTGGGCTCTTGGCCGGGGATTGGGAGGGTGGTAGTATAAGTTAAAAGACAGTAAAAATGATAAAAGGTGTAGTGAGAAGAATGATGTAGGGAATGGCTATATATAGCAGTTTTGAGGAGTGGTGCATGGTGTGTGATTTTAGTGGGTTCCTTATATGCCCAATAAGATTACTTGGTGGTTTTCATCCTCATGAAGCACAATTGTTTTATCTCAGGTTAAATTAAACACAGTTTGTGGATTTATATGTTTGGAATGCATTTATATGTTTGGAATTTGATACAAAGTTTAAGCACAATATTTGTCATAGATAAATTGAATAGTATCAGTTAATCGTAGCTTGTTTGGATACACAGATTTTTGAAACACTTATTGATTGATTTTGATTAATTGAATAAGTTTCTCTCCTAACTGGGCCACATTTCTTTGTTTTTTTTGTTTTTTTGAAAGGAGGGATGGGGATGCTTCCAAAACTAGGAGGATTTCTTTACCAAATGACAATGATAGGCCTTGATTTCCTTTATCCATTAAAAATTACAAATGAAGCAGGCAAACCCATCTCCTTTGAATCTTAGTTGCAATAATTTAGCTAAAAGAAAGCATTGGCAAGGGATTACAGAAGATGTCATGGGCGAGTTAGATGGCATATTCTGTTCTAACCAATTACCAACAATATGACAGGTTGCCATTTAGGTTGCCATTTATAGGTGCTTTTGGTGGTTGGCACAAAATCTCAATATGTATGATTGTGTTGGCTTTTTTGGCCCACTTCAAGAGAGCTTTATTGACCAAAATGAACGCAAGCAATATGACAACATTTTAAGCTTAACAAATACTTTCATTGCCATTCAAAAAAGAGGAAACGAATCCTCTCTGTTCATTCCATTACAAACATTTTTTGGGCATCATTGCTACAAAATGCAAATCACCTTTTCAACATATTACTACAAAAACCACATCACTACTTCTTCAGCACCCATCTTCTAAGACAGAAATAGCACCCCTCCTCCATTCCTCAAGCTTTTTTTCTTACTCAAATATATCAGCACAACCCCAATGGTAATTACCCAGGAAATCACCAATGCAACCCAATAAATCCTTTCCCTTGCCCAGTATCCTTCAATCCTTCAAAGCAATCTGGAGATAATTCGCTTTGATCGTAGGCAAATTGGTGGATCAAGCTAACTGAAGTACCCACAAGAACCATTAGCCTGCCAAAAAAAAAAAAAAACTATTAAACATTTAGTGTCATTGGGTGATAAACATTTGCAAACAAATATATAAACCAACAAATTACCTTGTAATTTGGGCAACCATAAAACCTACAACTAGGGTTATTATCTGTCCACGAAGTCCATATCCTAGACCTGTCTCCACAATAACAATGATTTGCCTCCTATCCTACCATCTACTAACCCCATTTCAAGATGGTGATGAAGATTAGTGCCACAATACCCCACATTACTCAAATTGAATAAAGAATACACAAATTTAATGGGTTAGAGTCTAACATACCATAACAGAGGATGAGGAAGATTGCGAAGATATAGTTGAACGAGGCATCTATATAGTTGAATACACAGTACGCAAAAAACCCAGAAAATTTCAAGCCCTAGCGTCGACTCAGCGCTGTCCAAATCAGGTGCCCTCCATCGCCATTGGGCATCTATACAGTTGAATACACAGTATGCAAAATCGATCTCGCCCCCTTCGTCTCTTGTACAAAAACCTAGCAAATTTCAAGCCCTAGCGTCAACTAGCACTGTCCAGATCAGGTGCCCTCTATTGCTATTGGGTCTCTTTCACTCAATCGCTCTCACTGCTTTGCAATCACACACTCTAACCAGCCCTAGATCGTGCCCAGGAGACATAGAGATGGTAAAGTGTATCACGTGCACAGCACATGAGCTAAATTGGCGGGTAGAATGAGTAAAGGGCAACTACTCCTCACGTGCAACTTACGTGACATGAACATGGGGGAAATTTGAGTGAGCTGGGCACCAGGGATATGCCACGTCGGCGCCAGCTGGCTGCCACATCAGCTTCTTTGTTAAACACTAAACGTCCGTCCAGTAATTTCTCACATTGACACACATATGCAAAGTTAGTATACTAAATTGTGCAAATTGAAAGTTCATACACCACATTGAAATTTGGGATAAAGTTGGTGGCACTAATATGTAGTTTGGCTTAAACAAAAAAGACCCATGATATGTTTCATATTCCCTCCGTTTCTTAATAAGTGACCTTTTTTTTTTTTTTTTGGATGTTTTAAAATTATTGTCACATTTCAAAAGTCATTAGTTGTTTTTTTATTCATTTCATAAAAAATCCTTAAAAAAGTATTCTCTTTTTTTAATGTTTTGCACACACTTGTGGGTAAAATTGAAATTTCAAAACATATGCATTGATTTGAAAGCATTTAATAGAATTTTCTTAAATAACGTGTTTTGTCAAAAAAAAAACGGTCAATTTAAAACGAAGGGAGTAGTCTTTATGAATAATGATAACTCTTTTGAATAATCTCACTTTGGTAAAAGAGTCATCATCATATTTGATTTTAAAAGATTAAATTTTCATTTTTCAATAATTATATATATAATTAATTTTTAAAAATTCATGAAATGCATTTCAATTTGGGTTGATATTGCGCAACTTTCATTGCTTCCACAGCATCCTAAGTTTTAATACTTTTATGGACGAGTTTGCCCTTTGCGAGTCGATTGGTTTTATTTTTTCTTCAAAGACCAAAACAACACAAATCCACCTCTGTTACAAGTTTACAGTATCACCGGCGGCGATGTCACCAGGTGCAAAAATTTACCCGCCATCCATGTGCACAAATCATTGTCTTCAACTTCTCAACCACCACATGGCAGGACTCCTCTCCCATACCCCAAAGACAGAACGTGTAACCCACTTGCCACCGTGTAAATTACTAAATTGGATCATATTTGGGATGATCGGTTTAGGTTTTCGGGTGGGTTTTCTTCTCCGATGGACTGTTGGGTATGTCCCTTTCATTTGCACAAGGAATGGTGGGTATAGTGGAGGTGGATGGAGTGGTAACGGTGGAAGGCGAGGTAGCGGAGCTTGACAGAGGAGTGCGGGCTCGAATCTGAGATCTACTTACCGGCGGCGAGTGGGTATGTTTCTTGGGGCTTTGTGGTCGACGGCGAGGGCGGTTTCAAATCAAACCCATCCCTAACCCCACATGGCCGTGCAATAACCCAAATCGCCGGCCAGAGCAAAACCTTCACGGTTCGGTTCTCACAGTCGTGATCCTCATTTCTAACCCAAAGAAAAGTCGCTGTAACCCTCATCGCCGTCGCCGTCAACTCCATCCCTAACCTCCTTATTCTTGCTTTTATTTTTATTTTAAAAATAAAAATGTTAGAAACAAAAATAAAAAATTCATGACCATTATGGGGATGGATGAAGGCGGTGATGGAGGAAGGCAAGATGGATACTCTAAAAGAAAAAGAAAATGAAAATGACGAAGGAGATGAAAGGAAGAAGCCATGGCCGCAATTAATTCTGCCATAACACCTTTGCTGTTAACTACTCTAGTACCCAACAGGATTACCATGAAGATTGAAGGCTTTGACTTTAAGGGTAAATCTGTCCATCAAGGAGTTGAGATTTTAAGTGGCTGTGGAAGAAAAAAAAATTACTTTCCTTGAATTTTGATTCTCATTTGTGAATATGAATATTATTTTTTAAAATTTTCTATTAGTGATGATGGATTTATAACTTTAATTTTATGTCAAGTACATTATGATTATTTAATTTTCATTCACACGAGCAGCTCATATATTGATACATTATGACTACATTAATTTTGAAAGATGGGAGATTTATCAGATTTATTTGTTTTAAGAGAGCACACGTCCAAAAGTCATGTTTTGTCACTCGAGCTTCTACATGTTGACCTGATGAATTATGTGTCACCATTAACATACCAAAAATGTCCAAAATGGAAGGTGATGTCATACAAGGGCATCCATTTTGTAGCCATTACCTATTTAAGAACTTTGAATGTTGATCCCACCCTTCATTTAACATTTGAGATATATATTAATGCATAGAAACATAATTAAAAATATAGTGTAAAAATTTGTTACGACTTAAATATGAGGTGTGCAGTGAAAATTTATTGTAATTAGATAATTAAGATTTTTTTTTTTTTTAAAATCTTTTTGGTACATTAATCCCCAAGAACATGGTGTAGACTATTGCTCACTTTGCATCAATTAATGCTTAGGATGATCTCAATTGATGGCTAGCCCCAAAAGGGAGTGATAAGTCAAACTCAAGATTAAAATGTAAGTTTTGAGAATCACTAGTTCACTTAGCTAGTTGGGTAATGCTACCTTGCCCCATACTTTGCCATACTTTGTGCATTTAGGAGGGTTTCAATTTTTAGGGTTTAATTATATTAATGAGTCTCACAATTTTACCCTTCTAAATGCATATAGTAGAATGAAGTGTGGGACAAAGTATGGAGCAAAGTAGCATTACCCTAGCTAGAATCATAGAAAATGATTGTGACAATAATTGCAACTTCCATAATTAACGATTTCTTTATTCATCATTAATTTGGAAAAATGAGGATTCATTGTCAGTTGAAGCTTACACATGGCATTACTGGTCCTCCAAATTCATGGTGAACAAGTGGTTGCGGTAGCTACGATGCTTTTATTTTTTAACATACAAATTTTTCAATAGCTAATCCTCTTTGACTCTTTATTTTGCTTTTCTAAAATTTACTAGCAGTGGGGAAGTTATGCATGATACATTTGCATAAGGTAATAGTTTTAATTTAAGATGGGTAATGCTATTGGATCTCCTTTAAGAGTCCCATAAAAGAATTCACCATAATATGGCGTGAAAACAGTAGTGGGGCTCAATAATTCTATTCCCAATATGTTTTCATGCCACATCATAGAAGACTCTTCTGAGAGCTTTTAAGGGAGGTTCAAAAGCATTTCCCCTCTTTCCCTTTCAAGATAGCCTTATGGTACTAATGGAGGTGGCATGAAATCAACGAGAGTGATGATTACATCATCAGAATGACATTTTTTTTTTTTTAACCCAAAAAAAAAAAAAAAAAAAATGGAGATCGACTTCAAGCATCATAAAGCAACCTAGCATCCTACCTAAGTTAGCACCTTAGGTGTTTCCAATCCTATGCTATAGAATCTAAATATTATTAAAAGAAAAGAAGGAAGAGTACAATAGAGAAAAAATAAAACAAGATAGTTTGGGCTTGGTGGCTTATAATGGCCACAATCCAACTTACAACAAACTAAGTGAATGAAAAAATAAAGGAGCTGATTAGCAATCAATGAATAAATCTATAAATATGTAAAATTTCACCTCTTTATGATTTAGATATAAAAGAAAGGAATCCCAAACCACTAGACAAGGGCAAAGTTAGGAAACCACCTTAGGGGAGGCAACTTATTACTCCCTCCGTTTCAATTTAAATGTCCCCTTTGAAAAAACACGCTTTTTTAGGTAACATTATTAAATGTTTTTAAATTATTATTTAAGTTTTGAAATTCTAATTTTGCCCTCAAAAGTACAAAACATTGGAAAGAGAGAAAAGACTTTTTTAAGGGTAATTTAGGAAATCCAACAAAAAGAATCTTTGACTTTTTTAATATGACAATTATTTTGAAACATCCTAAAATGGAAAGGAGAACACTTAAATTGAAACGGAGGGAGTATGATTTAATAATCACTTTTTAACTTAATACCATATAAAGAATACCATTTGTCAACTTATTACAAATTGACTGTATACATACTTCAAAATGACTATTAATGTCTTTTATTTGGTATTAAGTTAAGAAGTGGTCATCAAAAGAGCAAAATAGTAAGAGATTTTTTATTTTTTATTTATTTATTTATTATTTTTTTTTTTTGGGAATTTTCGCCCTACCTGCTAAGGTGCTGGCTTCGCCCCTACCACCAGATAAGATTGGAGCAAGAAATATTTTTTCTTAGAATGACAATTAATAATATCTTTTTTTTTTTTTTTTTTTTTTTTGGTGGATTCAAAGTAGAAGATCATACAACCCTACACTTTATCCCACAAAGTAAACATAATCACAAATGATATATATTCGGACATGACCTAATTCTTTTTTAAAATTCATTGTTAGACATGTCCATGGTGTCGAATTGTCAATGATATAAATTTACTATATGACCTTAGATCTCCTTAATTGTAAGGCAGAGTTATACGTCAATCCTATATGATATAGTCTACGTTTTGAAATGACCACCAGACGAATACGTACGTAACAAGAATAGTCAATTTGATATAGTCTAATATAGTCTATGTTCAATATTCATAATTATTTCGATTACAATGACGTAAAATGACTAGAGATAGAAAAGACCAAAAAATGAAAGAGGAAAAAAAATGATAAATCACAAGAAACTCTCCTAATGTTTATCCTTTTTTTACATAAACCCTTAAAGAAAAAATCAAAGCAATGTCATTACTTGGTTAGGTTTCAAGTGAAATATCAAATAGAAATTAGGTGAAAAAACATTATAATGAGTGAATATTGAACACATGAGAAGGATATAGTGTTTTTATTTTTATTTTTTTCATCCAATTTCTACTCGATTTTTCATTATAAGAGGTATTTTGTAATTTATCCTAAAAAAAAAAAAAAGCACAAAAGGATCGAACTTCCAAATCATGAGAATTGGAAAAGAAATGGAGACTGTTCCGTGAAACTTTTCTTGCTGCAGAGGAAATGAGGTAAATATTAAACCTGGATGATACTTGGCTCCTTACAGTGGAGGAGCTACTCCTTCTTCCTCCCACTCATATTGTGCCACATGTCCCACATAACAAATGAGAATTGATTGTGTATATGTATCCTTATGTAATGTTATTATAGACATACGGCCATGTATCCATGTATATATGTTTATGTGTTTAAATGAATATGAATATGTGTCTATATATTTGTATTCACGGTCTACGTGTGTGTATCCATGCACGTCTCCATATATTTTAAAATTAACTATGACACGTGGCATAACATAATATGAGGGGGAGGAAGGAAGAGTTGCTCATCTACTGTGATGAGCCAAGTTTTGTCCATCAAACCCTACCCAAGCTCTTTTGCACAACCAATTGTAGTCTCACCCAAATCTCTCCACATTTCCACGATAATGATGTAAAACAACCACCCAACCACATGTAGAGCACATAGATACCCCACTAGTAATTAGATTAATAAAAAAAAAAAAAAAAACACACACAACCCTCACGAGAGTTTTGTATACAAATTTTTTGGGGTTTTTTTTAATGTGCCTAAAGACACATGTTAAATCATATTTAATGGGACAATCATTAGATGAAAAATTATAAAAGTGTATAAAGAGTTATACAAAATGCATGGAGAAATGTATTTGCACAGTAATTTCATGCATTTTGTACAATTTTCCTTTTTTTTAGAAAAATAATAGCCCAAATTTATTGGTGGTTTGATGGGAGTACATACAGTGGCGGAGCCGGGAGGGCCTTTGGGGGCACATGGCCAGCTGGCGCCTCAAATAAATTTTTTTTCTTTTCTTGTGGGAAAAATTACTATTTGATAATCATTTCCTGAAATAATGCTAGAAACATAAAAATGATAGTCATTGAAAGCATATATACAGTCAATTTGTAATAAGTTGACAAAAAAATATAAATTTTTTTAGTATTGTATTAGAAAATGATTACAAAAAATAACTTCTTCAAAAAAAAAAAGGGTAAAATACATTCACACCCCCTGTGTTTACTGACTATTACACTGACCTCCCCTGTTCTTTCTGAAATTACACTGCCCTCCCCTACTTTAGAAAATAATATACAAATTCCTCCATCCGTTAACCAACCGTTTAGAGGGTTAACGGCTATTGCTGACGTCATGTAAAAAAGGGGCTAAAATACCCATTTTACCCTTATTCAAACCAAAACGCTGCGTTTGGCGTGAAGGCAAACCTCTCACAGGGAGGAAGGAAGGAGACCAAAACGGCGTCGAACACTCCTCTCACCGCCAAAGGTTTGCTCACCCTCATCGCCGCTGTGCTCACCTCCTTTCATGGCCACTCGCACCAGTGAGGCCAGATTTAACACCACCCGTAAGATGCGTCGGTCGAATCTCACCGCTCGTCTATCTCAAATCTGAAATCGCGAACAGCCACTCACACCAGATCTGAAATCGTGAAGCTCACCTCATCCCAAGCCAGATTTGAAATCGCGAACAGCTACCCTCGTCGTTGAATATCATGGTTATGGGAGATGAGGACAATCTGAGATGTGTTTTTGGGAGGGGGATTTGCTGCGATGGGGTTTGGGTCACATGGTGTGAGGGGTTTGGGTCACATGATGTGAGGGGTTTGGCGAGTGGCTGTGCGAACCTCACAGTGGCTGTGCGAGCTTCACGGGGTTAGGGAGGATAACGCCGGCAAAACAGGGGAAAGTGACGAGCTTTCCTCGTTGCAGAGGTTCCCTCCTTCACCACATCGTCGGACAGGTTTCCGGCATAGGCAAAAAAAAAAAGAAAAACAAGAAAAGAAGATGAAGAGCGTCGGCGGGAGAGCTCGACGGAGGGAGGGGTTTGGTGTTCGAGGGTGGGTGGGGATGGGGGTTTCCGGCGGGACGTCGTGGATGGGGTTTCGTGTTCAAGGGTGGGGTTTGGTGTTCGAGCGTGGGTGGGGATGGGGGTTTCTGGTGGGACGTTGTGGGTGGGGTTTGGTGTTCGAGCGTGGGTGGGGATGGGGGTTTCCGGTGGGACGTCGTGGGTGGGGTTTGGTGTTCGAGGGTGGCTGGGGATGGGGGTTTCCGGTGGGACATCGCCGGCGACAGCCATGAGTGCTGCTGCTGCTGCTGCTTCTTCTTCTTCTTTGTGCATTTTTTTTTTTTTTTTCTTTCAATCTGCTCTTTGGGGTTTTTTTTATTGGAAAAAAATGGTAGGGTTTGTCCACCGTACGAAAAAAAGTGCAAAACGCTGTGGGGTTTGGTGTTCGAGGGTGGCTGGGGATGGGGGTTTCCGGTGGGACATCGCCGGCGGCAGCCATGAGTGCTACTACTTCTTCTTCTTCTTCGTGCATTTTTTTTTTTTTTTTTTCTTTCAATCTGCTCTTTGGGGTTTTTTTATTGGAAAAAAATGGTAGGGTTTATCCATCGTACGAAAAAATGTGCAAAACCTTGTGTTTTACTAAAGGGTAAAATTGTCATTTCATGTTTCCGTTAATCCGTCAACTTTAGCCGTTCTGACAGGGGAGGACAGTGTAATTTCAGAAAGTATAGGGAGTGTCAGTGTAATAGTCAGTGAACACAGGGGGTGTAAATGTATTTTACCCAAAAAAAAACTCTATTAAGGTTTTAGTTCTCACTACACATAATGACAGTAAGATGCGCCATTAAAGATAAATCTGAGTACATGCACAGTTATCAAGCAAAGCACCTAACCAATACAATTTCTGATCTAATGTCCCACACAAGGAAAAATTCTTTGGACCTTTTGTGAAGAGAAAAATTGTTCTGGAAGTTTTCTGCTTTTCAAACTTTGAAAAGATGTGAAAGGTGGTGACTTTCGAGTAAAGGCACTGTTGACAGGTGGGAATTGATTGGATGCTTCCTAATTGGGTTGAACTAAACCAAAGAAAGAAAGGGTAGACGACTATTAGTTCTATCTGTTTGAGAGTCTGATTCATTCTACCAAAAAAAAAATTGATACGCACGAGTTTGTAATTTTTCCATCTGCTTGCATGAGCACCCAAGATCACTCTTCTTCTTCTTCTTCTTCTTCGGCCTCTAAATGGAATTATGACGTCTTTTTGAGTTTCCGAGGCGAAGACACGCGCAAGAACTTCACCGACCATCTCTACACGGCTTTGAACCAGAAAGGAATTCATACCTTCAAAGATCATGAAAAGCTTGAGAGAGGAAAAGCAATTTCGCTAGGCCTCCTAAGAGCAATTGAAGAATCGAGATTTTCTCTAATCGTTTTGTCAAACAACTATGCTTCTTCCACATGGTGCTTGGATGAACTTGTGAAGGTCCTTGAGTGCAAAGAGAGCAGAGGACAGACAGTTTTGCCCATTTTCTACAACGTGGATCCATCGGAAGTAAGAAAGCAGACGGGGAGTTTCGCGCAGGCGTTTGCGAAATACGAAGAAGAAGATTTCGAGGGGAAGATTGAGAAGGTGCAGAGGTGGAGGGCGGCTCTGACGGAGGTGGCCAATTTATCTGGTTGGGATTTACGCAATATTGCAGATGGGTATATAGTTTTCAACTGAAATCTCTCTCTCTTTATTTTTTATTTTTATTTTTTTTAAGTAACAATTAGGATATCTCACAAATTACTCTCACCGAGTTTTCAACCAAAACTAATCTCGAGAGATCAGTGTGAGATATCCTGTAACCATAAAAGCAACCATAACTGTGATGTTTCAACTGAAACCACCCTTGCTTCCTATTATGTACAGGTTTTCATCTTGACTATAGAAAATTCTTCCGTAGGTGGTTGTTAGATACTTAGATCAGCTATGTTGTTGCTTGTGTTTTGTTTGTTTGTTTTGTTTTGTTTGTTTTTTTTTTTTTTTTTTTTTTTGGTACAGCTAGAGAAATTCAAATCCCTAACCTATCATAATTTTATCTTTCACCCCACAATCCCTCACCATATCATAATTTTATCTTTCACCCCATGATTCCTCACCACCAAGTTAACCCTAGTGGCATAGGTGCTTTTTGTTTGGCAACATGAAACTTCTATAAAGGCACAAATTTTACGCTATATTTGATTTGAGTGAATGGAAAGGAGTGGACCATTTCAATGTTTGGTAAATGGTGAGAATAAAATGGGAAAGATTAGGTGGGACTCACTTTTCATTTTATTCTTTCTTTAAAAGTTGGGAATAACCATTCCTCTTGCCTCTTGATTTATAGAAGAATGGCTATCCTCTTTGGAGGGAATTAGCGCGCCCCACAAAAGAATAATCATTCAATTCTCTGGTGCTACCAAACTATCACTTTTTTTTTTTTTTTTTTGCTAATAGAATCACCATATATTCTACTTCCTCATTCACTCATAACAATCACAGCCTTAGTATTCTCTACATAATCCCTTAGGTGCACATGCCACATTTTCATTTATATGATAAAGTATCGTCGTTTGATGGGTCAAGTTTATAAGAAACCAATTCTACTTGATAACCTCAACAAATGGATAAATGGTTAGAAGGTCTTGAATTCGACTTTTAACTCTCTTTTGGGATCATCCACCTGTCAGGTTTATCCTTGGTGTTAAATAACACAGAGTGAATATTAGTGGCCTTACTTGTGTTCCAGAAAATTAGTCAGATCAAAAGTTTCGAAATTTCCTACTATTATTTAATGAGTTATAAACTTTAAATGAGATGATCTTTTATTTTATTTTATTTTTATGCTTTAATGATCTCATCAGTTATTCTGTTAACCTATTTAATGGTCTCATCTAGATATTTATACTTTCTCGAAATTTTTGAAAATTGCTTTTCCATTCGTGTAATTTAATACAATATCATATGGTGCATGGACTGTTACATACCCAAAAAAAAAAAAAAAAAAAAATCTCTCTCTATATATAAACACAATATAAGTTGTTATATAATTAAAGGTTGTAATCTTCAAACTGAGTTGATTTTAAATACATTTAATGTACTAATCAGGATCCATCAAGTAGTAAGTTATATATGATCCTTTCAGTCATGGTGAGTAACCTTTAAAGCTGGAATTTCATGCAAGTCGATTTTTTTTTCTACAACATAATCCCACAATACTAGCATAAAGCAATCAATGAACCAATGACCTTTCTGCAACAGTTTGGAAAAATCACCCATGCCTCACACCCTTTAGTTAAGAGCAAACTCCAGCAGCATAATATGTCCAATCTCCCACTTTGAAATTTTTTTGATATCGCAATCTCACAAAGCCTAGCTCATTCCCAAATCCGGATTCCAAGTAAAATTATAGGTCAAAGGCGGCAATAAGTCGTAACCTATCCATTCTCACAAATTAACCAAACAAGTTTGGTGCTTCAATATATGTTAAAATAACATTAAAACAATAGAAGAATTTTTTTAAAAAAAAAAAAAAAAGAAAGAAAGAAAGAAAAGAAGCTATAATAGTTAATGACAGATAATGAAAATTAGAAGAAATTCAAAGAATAAAACTAGAATGCATGAAACAATTAAGAAAATAATAGGAAATCAATATGATACGTGTTCCATTCAAACAAGTATAACCTCAACATTTACAACATATATCATATTTTATTTCACTTCCGTTTGTTTTTTTCATGGTCATGCTTACTCAACATGATGAAACAATTGTTAACAAGTAATTTTTTTAATTTCATTAGAACCAATAAATTATTTTATTTTCGATCCGATAAACTTTTTCAATTGTAGTGAAATACTAAACATTATCATTGTACTTCATTCATTTCTCTTTATAAATTTTTGGCAGGCATGAGGCGAAATTCATCCAGGAAATTGTTCAAGAAATTTGGAGTAAATTGAATCAAAATTATGGAGTCCTATATGTAGCCAAGCAGCAAGTTGGAATATATTCCCGTGTAGAGAAAATATATTCGTTGTTAGGTGTTGGGACATGGAATGATGTTCGCATTATAGGTATTTGGGGAATTGGTGGAATAGGTAAAACAACCTTAGCAAAAGCAATTTATAATCGAATATATGGACAATTTGAAGGTAGTAGCTTTCTTTCAAATGTTAAAGAGGTTTCAAGAGGACATGGTGGCCTAGTTCATTTACAAAGAGAACTTCTTTCTCAAATCCTAAATGAACCAAATCTGAATATAAGTAGTGAAGATAGAGGAGTCATTGTAATAAAGGAAAGGCTTTGCTACAAAAGATCTCTCATTATTCTCGATGATGTGGATCAGCAAAACCAATTGGAAAAATTAGTTGGAAAATTAGAATGGTTTGGAGCAGGAAGCAGAATAATCGTAACAACTAGAGATAAACATTTGCTAACTACACATGAAGTCAATGGCATTTATATGGTGGAAGAATTAAACCATGATGAAGCTCTTCAACTCTTTAGTTTGAATGCATTCAGAAAAGATCATCCAAAAGGTGACTTTTTAGAGCTTTCAAATCGTGTAGTAAATTATGCTAAGGGCCTTCCGTTAGCTCTTAAAGTTTTGGGATCCTTTCTTTGCAAGAGAAGTGTAGATGAATGGAGAAGTACATTGGATAAACTACAAAAAATTCCAAACAATGAAATTCATGAAACACTTAAAGTAAGTTTTGATGGATTAGATCAAATGGAAAAGGACATTTTTCTAGATGTTGCATGTTTCTTTATTGGGGAGAATGAAGAATATGTAACTACTGCACTAGAAAGTTGTGGTTTCTACCCAAATATAGGACTACGAGTTCTGACCCAGAGATCTCTTATAACTATTTCCAATAATAGTGTATGGATGCATGATTTGCTACGAGAAATGGGTCAAGAAATTGTTCGACAAGAATCCCCCAAAGATCTTGGCAAACGTAGTAGGTTGTGGCTTCAAGATGATGTCTGTCGTGTGCTAAAAAAAAATACGGTGAGAACTAAAGATATGATCCCTTCCATTTTGATTTAAGAGGCAACAAAACTACATAATTTTAGTAAGGCTCAATTTAATTTATGCCTCACTTATCCTTTGCTTTTGGTTGTCAGGGTGTGGAAGCAGTTGAAGGTATAAGCCTAAAGTTTTGGCAAGCAGAAATGGTAGACAAAAGCAATGAAGCCTTTACAGGGATGGAAAATCTTAGACTACTCAAATTTTCTAACGTGCACCCTTCAGAACACTTTAATTACCTTCCTAATGGGCTAAAGTGTATAATTTGGGATGGATACCCCTTAAAATCAATGCCATCAAGATTTGATCCGAAGAGCCTTGTTCAACTTTATATGCCTTATAGTCGCATTGAATACTTTTCAGAGACCAAGGTATGATTATAAGTTTTTGAACCCAAAAAAAGGAACAATTATAATTAATATAGTTTATTTTCCCCAAAGAATGTTTTTTTGCTGAACAATATGAAAACGTACACACACCAACATTTGCATCTTCCTTAATGAAAGTTAAACAGATTCATTTACTCAAACTATTACATTTTGTTTTTACAGATTTTTGAAAACTTGGAATTCCTTAATCTGAGTCACTCCCAATACCTTCTCGAAACCCCTAACTTCTCAAGGATGCCAAAGCTTAAGATATTGACTCTTGAAGGTTGTTCAAAATTGGTTGAGGTTCATCCATCCAGTTTGGCTCTCAACAAGCTTGTTTTGTTGAATTTCAAAGACTGTAAAAGCCTTCGAAGTCTTTGGAGGAGCATTAAGTTGAAATCTCTTGAAAATCTCATTCTCTCTGGTTGCTCAAAGCTTGAGAAGTTTCCAGAAGACCTAGGGAATATGAAGCATCTATTAAAGGTCTATTTGGATGGGACTGCCATAAAAGAGCTACCCTTATCAATTGAACGCCTAACTAGGCTTGTTTTGTTGGATTTGGGAAATTGCAAAAATCTTGCTAGTCTTCCGAGCAGTATATGTAAGTTGAAATCTCTTGAAACTCTTACTCTTTCTGGTTGCTCGAATCTTGACAAGTTGCCGGAGAACTTAGGGAATATGCAAAATTTGGTGGCCCTTTTTTTAGATGAAACTGCTATCAAACAACCACCATCCTCTATCGTACATTTGAGAAACCTTCAAGAATTATCCTTTCGTGGATGTAAAGGATCAACATCTAATTCGTTGAAATCAATGTTCTCGTCTTGGTTTTTCCCAAGAAAAGTTCCATGTTCCAGCAGTTTGATATTACCTTCTTTATCAAGTTTATGTTCCTTAAAAAGATTAGATCTTAGTGACTGTAATCTATCAGAGGGAGCTATCCTTAGTGATATTGTCAATATATCCCTGTTGGAAGAGTTGAAACTAAGCAAAAATAATTTTGTTGGCCTACCCGCAACTTTCAGTCAACTTAATTGCCTGAAATTCCTTTGGTTGGAGGATTGCACTAGGCTTCAAGCATTCCCACCGCTTCCATCAAGTGTAAGACAAATACAGGCTCACGGTTGCATATCATTGGAAACAATACCATATCCATCATTGGAGAGTTTCATACTTAGCAACTGCAAAAAAATCGATGGCCACATACTTCTTCAACATGTGTCTAAATTCACTGGTTATGGGAATTATGGCATTCTTGTACCCGGAAGTGAGATTCCGAAGTGGATGAATCATCAGAGCATGGGGTCTTCAATTTTTTTCGAGATGCCTCCACTTCAACATAGTAAGTTTAAAGGAATTTCCGTTTGCACTGTTTTTACACTCAAGAAGACTCATGATCACCTATTTTTCATTGGCTGCTCCTTTCGTGATGTAATTAGTAATACCGAATTTTCATCATCTGGTCCGTGTATTTGTTTCCCTGGGAGTAGACACATCGAGTCAGATCATGTGTGGCTTCGATATTTCCCCACTAATCTCCTCGAGACCAGTACCTCAGATGGATGGCACGACATTGAGGCTACATTTGAAATCGATGGCAGAAGGTTTGGAGAGGCAAGAAAGCGTGCGGACGCATGGTTCCAAGTGAAAAAGTGTGGGGTTCATATAATATACGAGGAAGACGATGTGCCAAAGATGATACACTACAACTCTTCATTTCACCATTCGACACTAGAAGAACAAGAAGAAGAAGAAGGAGCAGGGGAAGGTATTATTACTAAACATACTAGGAAAAGGCTCGTTGAGGAGGAAGCAAATGGAAGTCCACACCCTAAGAGGATGAGAGGAAACACTGATACAGTGCTTAAACTTAAGGACAAAGAATCATCCTAGCAAGCATCTGGCCGACATCACAGCTCACACATCCTCTGTCTACAGAAGTGAAGGTGACTTTTCGAATTCAGATTCAAATCATATATGGGTTGGATGGGGCTGCTTTATTTAACCAATTAAGGATTTGGTTCGACCTGGACCTTCTCTCAACCGACGACCAATCTCAGGTCAATCTCTGATTCACTCTCTCTTTCATGGCCCATGTTTCTCTCCTCTGTTCTTTTGATTTCTGTCACATCCCTAACCCTAACCCTAACCCATAGCTAATCTGAGATTAATATATATATATATTTCCTTAATAACTGCAGCAGCAAAACTCCAAAAACATAATATTGGTTCAACTTCCTTGCATTTTTTCCCATGACTCTGTTGAGTTGAAGCGTAATCGAAATAGAGAGCAAAATATTAGGCCATTGGATCTCAACCGTGTTAAAGAGATAATTAAGCAGGCCAGGGACTGATTACCTTCTCGAGACCTTCAATTCCTCTGCTGATACCATAAGCACTGTCGCCGCACAGGTACATTGTACCCATTGTCTCCTCAGTTCCTTTAGCTTCTCTAATGAACAATCTATCACTTGTTTCCTTGTCATCTCCTAGCCCTTATGGAAATTAAATTTAGAAAATCATGTTGCATTTTTTTTTTTATATTGTTTATATCTTAACCAAGGGAAATTGGTGAAGTTAACCCATTAGCAAAGCCATACAAAGTACATGTGATTCAGTCGAACATAATGTGGGTTAATCTAATAATATAGTGTGAGACTTATTAAAAACCACATGGGCCACTGGGATGCCAGGGCTACTTTCTCGCCATATAAGGGTTAAAATATGGGTACTTTAGATTCATTTAATTGCATGATATATATCGAATCCACTCTCATTAACATGCATGTGCTGATTTTTTTATATCAGTACCATGCATTGGGGGATTGTACACTGTGCATAGGTGGGTTATTGTATAACCTAGACATGTATGGGGTACAACATCCAATGCATGGTACTGAAGTAACTTACATCAACACATTTTTATAAGAGCGGACTCATGGTGTTTGTTTGTGTATATATATATGTGTATGTACGTATATAAAGAACTGATGTAATCATAGTACTCCAAATAATTATATAATAGATAGATAGGATATGGGCAATCGATGACTAATAATTGAGTTATTCCCATCCTTGAGTAACAATGTTGCAGCATTAATATAGAGAAGCAAATGTGCATAAAACTGTTCTTATTAGTAATTTTTTATTTATAAGGCTATTCTTTCATGTTGTAGGAAAATAGAAATAGAATCACTACAATAATGTAATTGCGATACGTTGAATCATTACAATAATGTAATTGAGATACGTATCTCATTCCCAATCTTTGAAATCGGGTTAGTGTGATTTGATTAGGAGAATGAATATTTGATTAATCTTAGGTTATCTCCTTTCCATATATAGTTTATGTTTAAATTTCTATTTAAACCATTGTAATCAAGCAATTCCATTCTCAATGAGAATTTAGTTCTTTTATATGGTATCAGAGCAGGTTGATCGGACCTAGGTTTTTCTTTAACAGATTCCACGCTTCCGGCGGGCGACGCTCTGTCGTCCTTCCGGTTTAACCTTTGTTTCATTTTCTCTCTCTAGTATTTTACCCAAAAAAAAAAAAAAAACACTTCATTCCCTCTTCAAATAACTGAGTTGCCTTGTTATATTCAAATATCTACGATGGTCCTCTCTTTCATCAATTTTTCGCTGGTGCAAAAGTTCAATCGGGTTTTAAAACCTTGAACTAATGGTTTGTTCAGAGGAAGAAGAAGAACAAGAAAAAAGGACTTAAGGACTTTGAAAAGCCCAAGTTTATTGGTCCGTCGAGGCACATCATGGCACAAAGAAGCCTTGGCCCGTAGAGACCCTCTTTTTTAGCCTATGAGGCTTATCTTTGTTCTCTATTTCCATTTAAACAATATTTGCTAGGGGAATCTAATGGTGGAAGGACACCCAGAAAAACATGCAAATGAGCAACAAGGTAAGGATTTAATGGCAAATCCATAAAATTTTTTTGCTAAAATCCCCATAAATTTGACGGGGAATGTAGGAAAATAGAAATAGAATCACTATAATAATGTAATTGAGATACGTTGAATCATTACAATAATGTAATTGAGATACGTATCTCATTCCCAATCTTTGAGATCGGGTTAGTGTGATTTGATTAGGAGAATGAATATTTGATTAATCTTAGGTTATCTCCTTTCCATATTTAGTTTATGTTTACATTTCTATTTAAACTATTGTAATCAAGCAATTCCATTATCAATGAGAATTTAGTTCTTTCATATTCTATTTCTATTTTCCTACACATGTGTCCCTTCAAAGAATAATATCTTTGCAGGTTCTTGTGTTGCAAAGCCATTGATTGCACTTGATCGGGAATGGTTTGCTGTCATTTTAACAAACAAATCATGGGCTCAAATTGAAGAAGGCTGGTATGAACTGTATAAATATCATCTTACGAGTATGAAAGATGTCTGGATGTTGCTCCATTGTGTAAAGTCCATGTTTTCAATGTTGTCATATTCCGTGCCAAAGTGTGGTTGAGTCTTGGGTTGATTGAAGATATGTGAAACTTTAAAGATGCGTTAAAGAACAAAGGCTCAAAGCTATGCGGCTCTCACTCATTCTCTAGGAAGGTAAGTGACCATAGTTGCCCATTTCATAGGTGTTTAATTCGTTAAACAACATGTTTAATGTTTTCATCAAAGGAAGAGTGGTTTTTAAGGTTTTGGTGACATTCCCAATCGATTGGGGTTGATAACCAATCGATTGGAGAAGTTTTGTTAAAAAAATTTTCGCTACTGTTTTCTAGGATCGATCCTAGGGTCTGGAGGATCAATCCTAGGGTGCCCAGAAATGCCATTTTGCCACTGTTTTTTAGGATCGATCCTAGGGTCTTGGAGGATCGATCCTAGCTCGTAAAAATCAGTTTTTAAAGTATTTAAAACCTTCCTATTTGATCCTAAAACGAATCCTAGTCTTTTGGGGTTTCTTAGTCTCTATATATAGAGGCTATTACAATAGAGAAAGGGAAGCAAGCCTCTCCCTATTAGGGTTTTCATTGTTCATCTTTTTAAAACCTCTCTAGAGCACTTTAACCTTGGTTTTCATTGATATGCTCTAGAGATTATCAAACCACACACCATTCACAACCTTGAGTGTTTATGAGGCCGTTGCGACGGTGATCGAGCTTGCGAGTTCGTGATTAAAGGTATCGCTGTGAAAGAGGTTGGTTGCGACCAAAGCCGTGACGACGGAGATCGATCGTGTGTGATCGTGGGAGTGAAGACAATTGCATGAGTCCATGTGTGGTCTGTAAGTGTGTCTTGTACTCGTTTATTTCATAGTGGATTTGCTTCAACTGGACGAGGTCCCGTGGTTTTTCCCATCTAGGGTTTTCCACGTAAAAAATCTCTTGTGCAATCTCTTACATACTTTTATACCTGCTATGCGATTGAATTGATTGTGATAATTGGGATTTTGAGTGTTCATAATAAAAATTGGGTAAAATAAATTTAAATACCTATTCAACCCCCCTTCTAGGTATTGTAGGCTTGGTAAAACCAGAATTTCAATTGGTATCAAAGCGTAGGTTCACTCTTAAGGTTTAACAGCCTGAGTGTTGATCTTTTCATTCAATTCTGGTAGTATGGAGCCTGTCAAACTTTCAATACCATATTTTAATGGTAAGGATTATGGGTACTGGAAGGCTCTTATGCGAGCATATCTCAAATCAATTGATGAGAGAGTGTGGCTTGCTGTGATTGATGGATATACTGCACCCAAGGTGGTTATGGAAGGTGTATCTATTGACAAGCCTAAAGTTCAATGGACTAAAGAAGATTATGAAGGACTTAAATGGAATTCCAAAGGAATCAATGCTATTTTCAGTGGAATATCCCGAGATGAATTTCGAAGGGTAGCCCATTGTGAATATGCAAAAGAGGCTTGGAATATCCTTGAGAAAACTCATGAAGGTACCATATCTGTTAAAAACACTAAAATTCAAATGCTTACTGCCTTGTATGAACAAGAGACTATGAAAGAGAATGAAGTGTTTGATGAGTTTAATGCAAGATTGAGTGATATTGTCAATTCTAGGTTTTCCTTAGGTGATGTTATGTCTGATGCTACAATCAATAGGAAAATCCTTAGATCTTTGCCTATTAGGTTCCTTCCTAAGATCACTTCCATTGAAGATAATAAAGATTTAGATTCCATGAAAAAGGAAGACTTGGTTGGTGAAATTCAGAATTATGAGATGAAATTTTGCAAACCTACGAAAGAACCTAAGAACACTGGAATTGTCTTGAGTGCTGTGAGTGAGAAATCTAGCAGACATGATTCTAGGACTAATTCTGAATTTGATATTTCTGAGGAGGAAATTGCCTACTTTGTTAAAAAATTTAAGAAATTCTTTAGAAATCCTAGAGGTAGTGTTTCCAATTCTAGAAATAGTAATGGTGCTAGCTCTAGTAGGAACAATGGATCTAACTCTAGCAAAGGCAATGGTTCTAGTTCCAATAAGGATAGGAGGGAGAGAAATAGGTCTAGATCTCAGTCTAGAACTCAGGGGGAGAGACCTAATGATATGAATGATGAGAGAGATAAAATTCAATGTTATGAATGTCATGGTTTCGGTCATATTGCTCCTGAATGTGCTAATACTAAGAAGAAACAAAGTCGTGGTCAGAATAATGGAAAGGGATATAATGCTACTTTGAGTGACAGTGAGACTGAGTCGGATTCTGAGGATTCCTCTCAAGGAGAAGAGGATAACTCCAATTTCATGGCCTTTACTTCTATTAATCAGGTTAATGATAAAATCTCATCAAGTGTTATTGATTCTGAGAGTCAGGGGGAGTCTGAAAAAGATGAGATTAATTCTGAAAATTCTGAAAATATGATTGAATCTGATGAAGAAGAAGAAGACCTTCAATTAGCTTATGACAAGTTGTTTGAAGAGTGTCTAAAAACCAAAAAGTCTAATAAATCTCTATACATTAAGGTTAAAACTTTTGAAAAAGAGATAGAGACTTTAAAGATGGAATTGTCTGAATTTAAGGGTCATGAGAGTCAGTTGAGCACTCAGAAAGCACTTCTTGCTGATGAGGTGGTTCGACTTGAAAAGGAGAAGTTTGAATTGTCTGAGTCTAAGAAATGTCTTGAGCTGAGAGTAGTAAATATTGAGAAAGACTTGAAGACTAAGATAGGAGATCTTGAGAAAATGTCAAAAGGTAAAGAAACCTTAGATAAGTTGTTAGGTGTAGGACAGAGTCCTAGTGATAGGCGTGGTTTAGGCTTTGTTAGTGATACGGTTACTCCTAATTCATCTGAAACCATGTTTGTCAAGGCTCAAGAATCTGAAGTTATTCAGTCTGTCATTCCTCCACCTATTGTGCTTTCAAAGCGAGTCCCTACTTGTGTCCATTGTGGCTTGAAAGGACATATTAGACCTAGATGCCCAGTCCTTAGGAAGAATCAAGAGTTACCTAGGAAGAATCCACCTAGGAAGGTAGACAGTGACTTCCATAGGCAAGTGAAGAGGTCTAATGGATATGATATTCCTTATGTTTGGAATAGATCCTCTTCTAGGAGTACTCTTGTGTGTCATCATTGTGGTAAGATGGGTCACATTCGTCCTAACTGTTTTCATCTTAGGAATGGTTTTTCTAGGACTTCTAGAAGTCCTATCTTGAGTTGGGACAATGTAGGTGATTGTCTTAGGAAGCTTTGTCAAGAGATTGTTGATTTGAGACAAATTGCCCATAGAGGATCAGGCACTTCTTCCCATGATTCTATGAGTAATTCTATACAAGCTGTGAGTTTTCCTAGAGAGAGATTCATTGCTAGGAAAGAATGGGTGAAGAAAAAGGATTCTGAATGTCATACCCCACTTGTTAGTGTTGTGCAAAAGGATAAGGGTAAAGGCATTGTGCTAGATTCTAGTTGAGTTGGCTTTTTGTCCGAAATGACATTAAACTACCTATTGTCCGAAATGACATTAAACTACCTATTGTCCGAAATGACATTAAACTACCTATGGTCCGCAAAGACCTTAAACTATCCATAGTGCTCTAGGTGTGATCTTTTCTCTATGTCATTCATGTTGTTCCTAGAGTTATGGAGTATTTAGGATTTATTGCTTTTGTGTGTGTTTTTGTTTTTCTTTGGAGTTTATTTGTTTTTATTTTTTCATTGGTATAAAAAAAAAAATGAAAAATTCAGAAAAACCAAAAAGATTTTCTTATGTGCTTTGCTATTCTTGGCTAGTTGTGTGTTTTTCTTATATATGATTTGCACTATGATGTTGAGACTATATCCTTTGTGATTGTCATATTGAGTTGAAATTTATAAATTGATAAATTTGATATTTAGTCTCACTCTCTTAAGCACACTTAGTGGAGTAGTTCTGAATTTACATGCTATATACTTTACACTGCACCACTGACATATGACTTTGGGGTTTTTAGGCTAATTCTATGAATTGTTAAATCTATGTCTTAAAATTTCTTGGGATTCCAGAATTTGAATGACCTATATGTTATGCACATCCCTATGTCTCATGAAAAGGGCTACCTTCGCGTTGTCCGAAGCTAACTTGAGGTAATTCATGGAGAGAGCTGGCTACGTGAAAGTGTGAAAGCCATCATGTTGATAATAAAAAATATTGATGATGAGCTTCAATAAAGGAAAAAAATGAATGTATGTTTAAAAAAATTGAAAAATATGGGAAAGGTACGAAAACTTGATACTACAACATAATTCCCAAAGCTCATAGCAAAAGAAAAAGAAAATATTACAAAGGGTGAAAAGCAATCTTTTCGATTCTAACATGGTTTGAATTCTTTTTCTTTATTTCTTTGAAATTGTTAGACTTTGATTAGCATGAGTAGTTTTGCCAACTGACCCCGTTGGCGTTGTCAGTGCATTATACACTTAGCATGTGAACTTTCTTGAATAACTTTTCTAATTGTGCAAAAGTGTGTTGGACTTTATCGAAAATTTGCAATTATGTCCTTGATGACTCATGTGCTTTTATATTGTGGAATGGTGTCTCAATTTTAGTTCTTTTTCTATATTTGTGGAACACCCTAACATATCCTCGTATTGTCAAGTGCATATGTTTTGTTTATCTTTTATTATTTCTTTTTGTGCCTTATTTGAGGGGGAGTTAAAAGTGTTTGTCAGAGTGAATATGAGTTGTTATTCCTTGTGTCCTCATCTTGAGTACATTTTTTTTTATATCTTTTTGTTTCTTGATGTGAGGATAGTGATGCTAGTGGTATTGAGATTGGATCCTAGTTTAGGACTCTTGGTGTTTCTTTGATGTTTTCATCTCTCTGATATGCTGTTCTTAAAGCTTGGTTTATGAAATCACTTGGTTCTTCTTGCTATTCTTTGATTTCCCTATGATATGGTTTCATTCTTTTATATGTGTACTTTCCTTTGTCAATTCATGACAAAAAGGGGGAGAAGTTTTGAGTTTGAGTTTGTATGCTCGGGGGAGAATATTTGTATGCTTGGCGGAGAACATCTTTGAGTTTGTATGCTTGGAGGAGAATAGAATTTCGTTGAGTTTTTAATCTATTTCTGTGATATTATGCTTGGGTATTGTTTGTTCTTGTTTGCAGATCACAGGTTGATAGGTTGAGTGTGAGAGTTAGTATTGTTTTTAGTTCTTTACATGTAATATCTCTTTATTGAGTTGTAATTCTCATAATGAGTTTGGGACCTGTTCAGTTTTGTGGTTTGGGAATAGGTCTTATATCTCATGTCCAGATTTAGGTTGGTTTTGTCACGGAATTGCCAAAGGGGGAGATTGTAAAGTCCATGTTTTCAATGTTGTCATATTCCGTGCCAAAGTGTGGTTGAGTCTTGGGTTGATTGAAGATATGTGAAACTTCAAAGATGCGTTAAAGAACAAAGGCTCAAAGCTATGCGGCTCTCACTCATTCTCTAGGAAGGTAAGTGACCATAGTTGCCCATTTCATAGGTGTTTAATTCGTTAAACATCATGTTTAATGTTTTCATCAAAGGAAGAGTGGTTTTTAAGGTTTTGGTGACATTCCCAATCGATTGGGGTTGATAACCAATCGATTGGAGAAGTTTTGTTAAAAAAATTTTCGCTACTGTTTTCTAGGATCGATCCTAGGGTCTGGAGGATCAATCCTAGGGTGCCCAGAAATGCCATTTTGCCACTGTTTTTTAGGATCGATCCTAGGGTCTTGGAGGATCGATCCTAGCTCGTAAAAATCAGTTTTTAAAGTATTTAAAACCTTCCTATTTGATCCTAAAACGAATCCTAGTCTTTTGGGGTTTCTTAGTCTCTATATATAGAGGCTATTACAATAGAGAAAGGGAAGCAAGCCTCTCCCTATTAGGGTTTTCATTGTTCATCTTTTTAAAACCTCTCTAGAGCACTTTAACCTTGGTTTTCATTGATATGCTCTAGAGATTATCAAACCACACACCATTCACAACCTTGAGTGTTTATGAGGCCGTTGCGACGGTGATCGAGCTTGCGAGTTCGTGATTAAAGGTATCGCTGTGAAAGAGGTTGGTTGCGACCAAAGCCGTGACGACGGAGATCGATCGTGTGTGATCGTGGGAGTGAAGACAATTGCATGAGTCCATGTGTGGTCTGTAAGTGTGTCTTGTACTCGTTTATTTCATAGTGGATTTGCTTCAACTGGACGAGGTCCCGTGGTTTTTCCCATCTAGGGTTTTCCACGTAAAAAATCTCTTGTGCAATCTCTTACATACTTTTATACTTGCTATGCGATTGAATTGATTGTGATAATTGGGATTTTGAGTGTTCATAATAAAAATTGGGTAAAATAAATTTAAATACCTATTCAACCCCCCTTCTAGGTATTGTAGGCTTGGTAAAACCAGAATTTCACATTGATTATGTTTAATTTATAACTTGTTATGTTTGTCAAATATTTTTTGTGCGTGATGGAAATATGTCTTCATTTCGACCATCCAAGAAATTAAGAATCTATGATAAATAAATATAAATAAATAATTAAATTAAATTAAGAATCTAAAAGATCGTGATCGGAAAATGACGATATTAGATAAAAAAAAGGCCACAGTAACATTCAAGGCAAAAAGATATTAAGGAGATTAAAATACTAGTACATTAAATACCTGATCTTTTTCCTCCCAATTTAATATTAGATTATTTGTTTTTATTTAAGTGGTTTATATTTGAAATTATTTCTATATAAAACCTCTTATATCAGTCTACATATTATCATATTTTGCTAAGTAAATTCGACCATAAGAATGAAGAAAACAAAAATAAACATTGTGAGTTTCCATTATTAAAATACTGAGATGTGGCATGCTTTCATATAGACATATTTAACATTACTAGATATAGCACATGTGCGTTGCACATGAATATTTTTAAATAATATTAGTTATACAAAATAATAAATACATAAACATTTTATTTTTTTTTTCACAAATTTTTTAAAGATAAACATTTTATATTTTATATTTTTATATTTTATATTTTAAGGTATGTGTTTTAGAATTATAGTTTCCATATTTCTATGTATTTCTATTTATCATATAGGAATTATAGTTTCCGTTTTCTTTGAATTCCTATTTTTTTTTATATATTAAGGTATGTGTCTTAGAATTATAGTTTCCATATTGCTATATTTCTTATATATGCAAAAGGGTGGGTAGTTGTGTATTTAAAAATTAAAATAAGGGTATATTAGTCAATCAAAAGTTTTTCTTACATTCATCTTTTTATAGGTAGTATAGATAGAATAATCTTTTTAAAATTCAAAAATCTTCACGTGCAAGTGTGCAACGCACATATGCATCAACGAGTCTCATTAAGTGCACTAGACCATGTATCATTTATATATATTTTTTTTCTTTTTCCCTTTCCCTAGTCCCACCCATCTAAAATCTATAATATAATTTTTATTATTCCTTTTCTTTTTCTTTTTTTTGCTCATCTAGCATCTATATATGTGTGTTTGTGTGCATTTATGCCTGTATGTATGTATGTATGTATGTGGACATTTTATGTACACATGATCATATAATACCCTAAATATCCCACTAGAATGGAGGTGATTGAGAACTATGGATAGTGGGTACTAGGTAGTAGATTTGAGTTCAAAATTTCTCCAGTTCTAGGTGGCCAGAATGCCCTCTTCATGAGGCAAGATTCAACCAACAATAATCTTAAAAATATAAGATCATTTTATCAAAGCTAGACATTTGAATTTTTTTTTTTTGACTATGACCTAATTTATAAATAAATACAATCAAATATATGTTCTTAAATATGCTTTTGTGATATGTGGATAAATCGCAACATTTTTTTGTCTTTTAACATTCTATATTATTATTATTTATTAATATTGACTTACCCAACTATTGGGGAAATCCCAACAACACAAATCACTCCTACTCCTCGAGTCTAGGTTGTAAAAGGGTGATTACTTCAAGAAAAGAACATTTTTGTTTTCCTTTTTCCCCCTTCAAGGAATTGGAAAATTTTAAAATTAAGTATAAAAAATATTGTTGTTGAACTTAGGCAACCTACATTTTTCTATGAGGGATAAATTATGGTAGTTTTGTCTATGTAAGACTATGGTCTTAACGTAGAGTTGTTTTTTATTAGGTGGGAGTAATATAGTGAATTTGGGAGACTTAGTTGTATGGCATGACGATAGCCTGATGAGGGATGTTTGTGACACTCCTTTGAATAATGGTTGTGTGTCAGGACATTTTGAGCCTAGTTTTTTTATCGTAAATGTTTTTTTATTTTACATTCTTCATGTCTTCTTCTTCTTTTTCCCCCTCTTGCGAAAAATCTAAACGTAGGGCCAATGGATAGCGGGGAAAGAGATTTGAAAATTCAATAAATAGAGGAAGCCCACGCCCTGAGATTTTGTGCCCTCACTTAGTTTGGCAGGTTAGTAGAAGATCATGGGCGGCACAATTTTGGGACAGACATGTGCTAAGTGGGCATTACGCTCTTTGCTTCAAGTGAGTGTCTAGAACAGCTGCAACAATAGAAGTATGAACAAGGAAGCTATCGTGGCATCTTTTCAAACCAGCTATTTCATTTCAGGTTCTCATTAATCTTCTGGAATCGACTTGTTTTCAAGTGCCAGATCAAAAATTTTGTGTCTCATCACTCATGGTTTATGTAATATGCTTCACTCTTTGGTCCCATTACATGGCTCATTTTATTTATTGCTTCCTTCTAATCATTTGAGGGTTTAATTTCCATTTTTACCCAAATAACTTTCAAAAGTTTTATAAGATAAAAAAGGTCCGATAGTTTTTACCCAAATAACTTTCTGTTCATCTATCAAAAAGCTTAGGCATGACCTGCTGCGCTACCTGCCAAATGGCTAGGCCTATCTGGAAACGGAACCAGAATCAGCCAGTGGCTCGTTTTGGCACTTCCTACTTTGATAGTTTGATATCTAGAATGATTAGTAAAGCTTGTATTTTTTGGACCTTGATTTTTGAATAAACTATTAAAGTGATATATAAGGCCAATGGGGCGGGCCTTTATTGCTACTTTGGAATGACTTGGCATATGAGCGATAAATGTTAAAGATGCCTATACCCTGTTTTTCTTGACAGAAATCAAATTCTTGGAAGAGAAGGACATCAGTGCTGCATGATGATCGTGGTTTATTCTTTATGTTCATATGTTTCACTATTAAAGTATTACGAGAGATATTGAGATGTGTTCATAACAACCACTGGGTGGTTATCTACCGGATTATGCTCCTCATCCTGCTATTGTGCTATAGATGGAAGATGGAAGCAATCTTCTTCTCTCAATAATTTTTTGTGAGTATATTGCATCCAGCTGTTAAGTAGATGAACAGAAAGAACTTTTGAAAACTGCAGTAGATGCTATTAGCTAAATGTTTCACACTGAAATGTGATGATTTGCCTTTGATTTCAGTGGAGATATGCCTATCTTGATGCTGATGGCTGCAGTTTGCAACATTCAAAATGTACATTTTATGGCTGATATAACTGTCTAATTTTATTTTTATTTTTAAATTTTATATGAGAAACCCTGAGCCCATGCAAAACCCCACAACCCACATTAACTTTACTTGATATAGCTATCTCATTTTGATATAAGCATATTCTTGTCTTTGTTGCAAATGCTTATGTTAAATGTTATTGAAGTTGGTATTTGTGTCTCAGGCTAGGCCCACTCCATATCAAATAATAAAGCAGATGAGAGAAGATGGGATATGCAGTACTCTTTTTTCCCCCTCTTCATGTTTGTCAATCTAGATGTCCTATATCTTTAGAACTTATGTTTTTATACAATCGTAGATCTACTTATTCTTGGCTTGTCTAATTATTGAAGGTGAAACTTGTCCGAGTCACGAAGAGAGTGCTGGATGCATATTTTGCTCAGTTATACCTTGCAAAGGCAACTTCCACTGTTTCCCTTTGATTTACCCAAGAAACATTTGAAATCAATTATACCCTGGATGCATACTACAAATTGAGTAACTGGTTAGCTGATTATTTCTTCAATGCATGGATAGGTGGATTATGAAGTAGAGACTGCTAGTTTCGATGTTCGACCTTTTGATGTCATTAACATTGCAGCAAGATGCAAGGTACTGTGACTCCCCTCAATACTTCATATTAAATTTATTAAGAAAGGCTTTCCTTCCTATTTCAAAACTTTTCAATACCAAATGAGAGAATGGAAATTCTCTCTCGTTCCATAGATTCTTTTCCTTTCTTTTTGAATATGCCAACATCGTGTTTTGTGCCCATTGCGTATATCTACATGGAACAATAATGGAACAATCTTTTATTGTTCCTTGTTACTTATATTACAATGGCATATTCTATGGGTATCCCTTTTAGAGTGTTGTAGTGGGTTTAGCCTCTGTTTACCAACAAACAAAAAAAAAAAGGACATATTCCAGATTTATCCAGTTGTAAAAGTTTGATATGGACCTCTTTAAGTATGACATTAAACCATATGCATACTTTTTTATTTGCAGAAGGATAATGGAGACCAAGGTGTGAACTCATTGAAATAGGCTTTCATAGGTTGAGGAGTGGTGGTGATTGCAGTCAATTGGACTTCTTAATGCCACAGCTTAGATCTCCATGTCTCTGTCCACATGGAAACAGGGCAGGTTTACCTCCTCTCTTCTGTTTTTTTCCCCTTTTTGCTTAGAACAGGGTAGGTTTACTTAATGCAACTAATATAGCTTTCACTACTACTGAGAAAGTAAATGCTAATATTTTGTCATATCACATGTAGGTGCCTATACAAGTAAACAGGAATTTGGCATGCAATGAAGGAATGAAGATTGTGAAACCTGCAAACCCAACAGCACAAGCTCGTCCATCTAATGTTTTATCATCCACAGAACTGGATAGCTAATTGACAAATTCTATTCACATTGTCTTCATTTGATTTGAATGTAAACATACCGTATCAGTAGTTGTGTTATAACTTTCAAGTTTTCTTTTTTCATTCACATGCAACCAAAGAGATGAAATTAAAAAGGCTGCCTCTCACACTCGATGGGCATGTGCAAAGCTCGTGCCTTAGCCGAGCCAGGATCCTCTGCTTGGGTACTTGGGTGCATTCAACGGCTTTAAAAGGTTAAAGCCCCCATCCCATGTATGTGCTTGTTTTTTTCAACCATTAGATTACCCAAGCAACTGAAGCACCTAAGCAGAGGGTCCTCTCTCGCCTTAGCCCCTAGTTCTTTTTAAAGGGTTTGCCCTTTAACAAACTGTGACTTTCAATTATGCCAGAATGTGGTCGAAGCTCAATCGCCATTGGGAATTGTTGCCAGTGGGAGTGTTGATTTTATTGAGATCTCACAGGTAAGCTTATGTGTATAGAAGGGAATTTTTGCCCAGAAATGTGCAAAATTTCTGGGCAAGAGGACCTATTGGGTTAATGAAATCGTGCCTCGACTTGTTGCAAAATAAAAAATAAAAAAAAAATCTATAATATGGAGCTATGGCCAAAATCCATTTTTTTTTTCTTTTTTTTTTTTTGTTTTTTTTTGTTTTTGTTTATACCTGAAGTCATTGTTTGTGCTGCAAAGCGGGAATTTATTATAGGAGAAGATTTTTATTATTTCCTTCTTGTGAAGGACTTAGCTTTTATTTTCTATTAGAATTAGGCTTAGTTCCTCGTAACTATGCTTATTATGAGACTTGTTATTGAACTATGTTATTGAATTCAACATTAATAAGAGTCTTCTCTTTATTTTCCTATTGTTTTTTGTGTTCTTGGATCACGAGACTTTAGATGCATCATTTGGTTCTATTTTCTACTTTCATGTAAAAAAATAAAAAATAAAAAATAAAAAGATGCATCGGTTGTTCTTGTGTTCTTGGATCACAAGACTTTTAGATGCATCAGTTGGTTTTTTAAACAGGTGTTACTACTATATAGAGTACTTCTTTCCTTATAGTCGTCTATTATACTCTGATATTTACTTCATAGATTTGCAGAGGAAATTTGAATAAACAAAGCGTTTGGTTTAGATGTCAAATTTTAGTGTAAAGGAATAAGTGGTAAGATTTCATTTTACAATACACATCTACAGGGGGCTCATCCCTACTTAGTTGACTAACAATGACAAAAGGTTTGCTGCCTGCCAACTTAGGTATAACCATAGAAGCCACCCCATTCTAACAGACAATAAATCAATATATGAACCCTAGAGTCCTTGACTTCACCCTAAACCTGTAGATGTGCAATATCATTGTGCTAGATGGCTTTGACATATTGAAAAAAGAAGTAATGACAGTAGTGGGTTCCCGTAAAAATAAATCTACGCTCTCCCATAACGGTGGAATTCATATGATCAGGTGCAATGCATGTGTGTGCGGCCATTCCTCATGTGAGAGTAGATTTTTTTACAAGAACCTATTAGAGTTCCTTAGCACCATCTCTCATTGAAAAATATCGAAAAAACTAAAAATTGAATCTGTGAATACATTGTTGAAGTCAAAGTTTTTATTGGTTGAACTACAATAACTGTAAAAATATAATTGAATAAATCTTTTATGGTGTAAGAATGAAGGGGGTATTATAGAATGACCCTCCTATAGGCAAATAATTACAAGTCAGTACAGTTGACTACTAACGTCTTACTCATTATTGGTTAAGTTAGTAGTCATCTATTTGTAGTTATGTGCATTTACCCATAGTCGGGTCATTCTGTAATTGTCCCAAGAATTAAATATTATGCAATTTGAATATTTAAAATTTTAAAAAATAAAAAAATTATAATAGAAAAAAGGGTGAAAATGAAAACCATACATTTATCTTGGGTTGACTCAAACAAGTCAACTTGGTGCCTGAAATCAAGTTCTAAGCCCAATCTCACCCAAAGCAACTTATACTTGGTGCCTAAAGAGCAATTTGGTCTAGCTAAATCCAATAAGCATTATATATAATGAGACATAAATCAAGCTCTGTCGTGGTTAGCATAAAGTACTCTCCATTTGGAAATGTACATGAAATTCGTTTAGTAGAAAAGGAAAATACTTTCGTAGCTTATCATTATTTTTGTAATAATAGACACAAATGTCTACAGAAAATGTGAGGCTCACATGCCGACTGTGTCCTTGTAGCCATGTGTTCTCATGTTCGTGTGCCCAATGCTAATGAGTCGCAGTTGGAAATTAATTGAGAGCAAGGTCGGCATTAGGCTTCTTATTCTATTGGTAATCGATTTGTAATGCATCAAAAGCTAGGCCCAGTCCAGCTAGTTGCCATCCATAATCTGAGAGTATCCCACTAATCCTGTATTTAGGATTTTTAAACTTGTCTAAGAGAGGGTCACCTCCACCTACTTGTGCAAGCCTGGACATGGGTTGTTTAATTTTGAGAATTTCAAAAAGGGCCAAACAACCCACCAAATCAAACCATCTCTTAAAAGTATAAGCAAGGGAACCTTCTATTGCTTTTCTTTTTCCTCTTATTTTTTTGTTTTCCCTTTTTTGCTGGACTAAACTACCATACAAAAATGTGTTCAAAGTTTAGGATTTTGCATTTTTTTTAATGGTTTTTTTAGTCCTTTTGACTCCGACACCTCTTTTGTAGCTTTTTCTTTTTCTTTTTCTTTTTCTTTGGTCCAACTTTTGTAGTTGTGTTTGACAAAGAGGACTCCGTTTTTTTTCTCTTCAGGCTTGTTGAAAAATAGAGGTCTTGAGGGAGACACATTTCTTTTGTATTTTTTCAGTTTCTGAATGAATTTTCCTTTGGCTTTTCTCATTCTAGAAAGCAGCCAAGTGGATTTACCAAAACAAGCACAGAGGTTTGGTTGTTAAGATATATGATGATCTCTCATGTGAACTGGCACTAATGGTTTGTGAGGAGGTGGAAGTCCCATCATCCAAAAAGGGAGTGGCTGGGAGAAAATGTTTTTTGTCCTCTTCTAGTGGATGACAAGGCAAGGCATCAATCTTCTTTTCCCTTCCGATCACTTTTCTAAAATAGTTGAATAAATTAAAATAAAAAATAGAATAAATATTAATAAAGAGTTAACCAAATGATATTGAATTAATCACTCTCAAGTCCCAACTCTACCCAAATTTTATACTTTATCCACCACCGCCTGTGTGTGGACAAGTGGCCACACCTCTGACCAAAAAATAAATAAATAAAGACATGTGAGGTTTTAAATATTATTGATAGTTTCTATCATAACTCTAACCTTTTAAATAGTTGTGAAAAAGGTTATAATTACGGTTGATATTATAAGATTTTAATTTTCTTTTTTTCCATTAATTACAATATCATTTTTTTTTAAATTCATGAAGGGCATTTGAATTTTCCCTATCATTTGTGATTATGATCGATATTATTTCTTAAATTTTTCTATTCAAGATGATGGATTTATGACTTCATTACTATGTATAATACATTATGATGTTTAATTTCTATTTAGACGGCCAACTCTTATATTATTAAGTTATGAGTAGATCAAGTTAAAAGATGGGAGATTTGTCAAATTTAATTTTGTTTTAAGAGCCAAATGTCAATCTGACATAAGTTAATGTTTTGTCACCGGATAAATCATATGTCTCCATTAATGTACCATAGATGTCCAAAATGGAAGGAGATATATCATTGGGAGAATACAAGGGCATCCATTTTGTAGCCTCTTCCTATTTAAGAACTTTATATGTTGATCTCACCCTTCATTTAACATTTGATATATATTAATGCATAGGGACATTATTAAAAATTTGATACGGTGTATTTAATGATTAAGGTTTTTATTGTAATTTAATGGTTAATATCTATATATATATATATATATATATATATATATATATATATATATATATAACAGGGATATTGAAACTTTTGACCTACTAATTCCTAAGAACATAAAAGGCATTGTTCACTTTGCATCAACTGACATTTAGGATAAACTCGATTGATGGCTAACCGTAAAAGGGAATGAAAAGTCAAATTCAAAACCTTTCACTTCTTAAAATTTAAGTCTCGGAAACTACTAGTCCACTAAGCTAGAATGATATAAAATAGTTGTGACAGTTATAACAATTTCTTTCTCTTTTTTTTCATTTATTGTCAATTTGGAATGGGGATTCATTGTCAATTGGAGCTTCCATATGACCATCATAGCTCCTTTAATTTCATGGTGAACAAGCAGTTACAATGGCAATGATGCTTTTATTTTTTGTCTCACATATTTTTCAATAGCTAATCCTCTTTGACTCTTTGTTTATTTATTTCTTCTATATTTACTAGCGGTAGGGGAAGATATATATGCAGGATGCATTTGCATAAGGTAATGGTTCAAAACTATTTACATTCATTCGATCCTTTATCCTCAGCACAAACTTTTAAAAAATACCATTGATAATCTGTTACATTGTTGCAACAAAAAAAAAAAAAAAAAAAAAAAAAGATCAAACATATGAACACATGGACACATGTCTCTAAAATTACATGAGACTCAAATGTCAAACATGCGTCTACGTGTCATACACAAACTACTAATCTAACTAAGATTAAATTTTAATATTTGTAATGATGACTTCTTACCTAAAAATGATAATAATAATAATAATAATAATATCAATTATAATAATTTTTTGCAAAAAAAATATAAATAAAACCACTGATTGCATTTATCAGACCAGCTCTCACAAGAGGTCCTTATTTCAGCCAATACTTGTGAACCACGTGTTACAATCATGTCCACATATTGGCCCTCCAAGCACACTCGCCAGCCAGGTGTCACAATTCTAAATGGATTTTAGGAAATAATGTTAGATGATGATTAGCTTTATCGTGAGGCTTTTGACTTGGCAAGTCTCGAAAATCTCATGCATACGTTATGTCTATTTTTAATAACAGCTTGTCACATCATATCGAGCTTATCGAGTTATCACTTTGTTTTGGCCTAGCATATGTTTAAACCGAATTGGCTAAAATTACCCTTATTGTATTAAGAGAAGGACTAAACAGTCCTCTTGTTTTATGACGTGGTGAGCAATGATGGGGTGTCCTCTGCTAATAGGATATGAAGGCAGTGGAGTTGATTGTTGCCCATTAGGTCGACGTACATGATGTGGAAATTATTTAGCGGTCAGGGTATGAGAAAAGCTACCATGTGGGCATCCTCATCTGTATATTGATGGACCCTTCTTATTATAGGGATATTAGATGAGTTTTAAGACAAGTTATATGATTCGATAAAAGACATTACAGGCTTACAAGAGTTTTGTATTTTTTATTAGCATTCGCCTGAATTATTATTATTTTTTTAAAAATATTCTGATTGGTGTATATGAACTCATTTTAAAGTATTTTCAATCAAACTTTTGCAATTAGATAGAGTTAATGTGATGAATAGGATGCCATCCATGCATGGTGAATGTCTTAAATTGTGTAAGCAGAGGGCTTACTCATTTAGATATCTGAGTGAATAAATGGCAACATTGCATAAGAGGAGGATATATATACACACGTACACATATAAGAGCAATGCTACATAACCTAAATTTTTTATCTCCTAGCACAACTGATCGATGTGGCAGATGAGACGACTGTCACATCAGTCCATTATTAATGATTATTCTTTTAATGAAAAATTAATTGAGTGGCCAAACAGGCATATCATTTGGGCAAAAATTTGGGTTCTTTAGTATTTTTCATATTTAATATAGCAATCTAAAATAAAAGAAAGGGCAAAAATAGGTGACTATGATTTTAAACACAAGACTGCACATGCCCCAAGCAATTGAGATGAAAATGTGACACTTAAAATTAAGCAATAAATTTGATGATTACCCTTAATGTTTTGTTTTGTTTTGTTTTTTTTTTTTTTTGCTAAGAAGGATCTAGAATACCAAACCTTCATATCCACTAATCTCTCGAAACACGTGTAAGGCCATTCCTCATTTTACTTCAGTTAATGACCATGATAAATTTAGTAGGTGGTTGACCTTAAGAGGAACCACAAAGAATTCAAACCTATTTTTAAAAATGACTTTTTGAACAGGGAAACAACGATCTAAAATAAAATATTTTTCTTAACCTAGTTTAGGAGCAAAACATTTACTTGACCTGAATCATTTTGTTCATTTCAATGAATCCTACCTGCCACGACATGGTGGTAAGTGCTTTATATTCCACTTTGCATGAGTATGTTCTTTGAGTTTTGCGTCTTCTATAGAACAAAAAAGGATAGATGAAGAGTCAACCTACTTTTAAGGGGGTGCCATTCCCAATTAATCATCCACGACTTGAATCGATATTAATGCCATTATAAATTATTAGAGGTGGTACACTAATAAAATAAAATAAAAATACTAGAGGTGGTATGTGCACAACACTATAATTATCTAATAATGAGTTTACCAAAAAAAATAATTATCTAATAATGGAATAGGAGGTTTGTTGGTTTGAGTTTAAAAAAAAATATGAAATTACTATTTTGCCTTCATTAATTTTTCAATTCGATATTAATGCCATTATAAATTATTAGAGGTGGTACACTAATAAAAAATAAATAAATATTAGAGGTGGTATGCACACATGATGTGTGTGCACAACATGCACTATAATTATCTAATGGAATAGTAGGTTAGTTGGTTTGAGTTTAAAAAAAATATATGAATTACTATTTTGCCTTCATTAATTTTTCAATAATAAAATAATACTGTCGTCTTTTAGAATTTTAAAGGAAAAAGAGGATGATGTGGGTGAGAAACCAAGCACTCCTATGCCCTTTATAAACATCGTTTTACTGCCTCTAGTGTATCACTTCTTTGGTAAGGATGAAATTCACACTAATGTGAGATTCATCCAACTCTAGCTTCTTTTTAAACAATGGTAAATAAAAAATATAAATAAAAACTATTAGTGATAGATGATGATGTAGAAATATTATTTATGATAATATTTTTGTAAAATATGATGCTAAATTAGCAAATACTCCGTAACTGTTTATATAGCATTTAGTGATTCGATTTTTAGTTTTATAAATGATTGTAAAAATATCATTTGTGAGAATGTTATTGAACATTAGAATGCACAAATTATTAGTTGGGAGGACTTCGGATGGATTAGTCGCGTCACGAAAAATAATTACACTTTAATACAAATTATTATTAAATTTTTAGTAAATAACTACTAATTTCACTACCAATTCTCCCTTTATTATTATAATAATTATTATTATTATTATTATAAGGATATGGTAGGACACAAGGAGTAAGCAGGTGTGCCCTTTATGGGAACCCCCTGGTTTCCTTCGGTCAAAGGGTTCGTGCACAAATGCCATTTTCTCCACCTAGAGTCGGTTGCCTTTTGGGTCCAAAGTGGATGGCCGCGGAATAGCACCAATGCGTGTGAGGATGAATAATAAACACCCCCTCGTGGGCCCAATATGTCAGCAATTACTCCACTCCTCATCAAAATATCCCTACCCTTCAGCCATCACCCCTAATGATAGGTCCTACACCTATTTATAACCTACGAAAAGTCCACCTATCCCGAGTGAGTCTTCCATATAACTGTGACGCGGTCATATGATGTCATGGATCAATAGGGGGCAAGTAAAGTGAGACTATGGAGTCAAAAAGTACTCTGACAATCTCAATTTGCTTGCCTCCTATTGACTCGTGACACCACATCAACCATGTCACAGTTACATACAAGTTTTTCTCTGCCTATCCCACCTCTAATAAATCAGGTGCTCTGGAAATTATCTAAAAATGTTTTAAGTCTGCAGCCAGCAAAGCCATGATTGGTGTAATCATAGTAACAAAGTTCTCTAATGAGAAAAAAACTTATGTATAATTGTGATACAGTTGACAGGGATCACGAGTCCACATGGGTAGAATAAAATGAGAATGTGAGACTACTTTTTAACGTGATATTTTCATGGAGCTGGTCTTGAATTTTTTGGGGTTCTAAGCGAACTCCTAAAATGGGGTTGTCTATAGATTTGGGTTAAAAATTACTTGGAGCTCTTGGACTCGGGTTAGGGCTTTGACTGTATCACAATTGCACTAAAAACTTACTATTCTCTAATTATTCTCAAGAGTGGAGCTAGCATGATAAACTGAATAATGACAGTCAAATCATGACCATAGATGGATTTTACTCTTAAAAAAAATTAATGGTTTAGTTTTATTTTTTGTAATCATGATTTGATTGACATTGTTTTTTACAATGACAGTCTGTCATGTAAGCATTTCTCTATTCTCAAATCGTTTGAATTTACCATGTTTTTTTTATTAAATGAGTGAAACCCAAATTTACCCATATACATTTCAATAATTCTCAAATTATTTTTCGAAAATGATTAGGGGGACGAAGTTGTAGTGCCGACTAACAGTGGGACAACTAATTGTGGATGTTGAAGAGTAATGCTAGATTTTTTCCTTTATTTGGGTTCCTATAATTAAGGGATAATGGTTCTCAAACCATTTGGATTTTTGTTCACACGATTATCTTGTTTTTACACCTTATTTTTTAGGGATCACACCCATCGTTTTGTCATTTTGGGAATCCTTTTTTGGTATGGGAATATCGCCGGATTCCGTCGATCATATCCGATTCGTTCAATTTTTAAGTTCATGTTTTTGTATAATATTCATATTTTTGAAGTTTTTTGACATCCTAAACGTTATGATTGTGAAGGTTAGTTGATTTTAAGATGATTGTGTTTATGTTTTGGCTTATTATTCATGTTATCTTGATCGCACAATATACAAAGATAACACTTGGCGAATTGGTATGGATAAATACACAAAAGAGGTGCAGTTCAGTTGGTAAAATTTTTAAGATAAATTGCAAAAGTTGAAACACAATCTTCATGTTATCTTGATCGCACATTATACAAAGATAACACTTGACGAATGAGCATGAATAGAAACGCAAAAGAGGTGCAGTTTAGTTGGTAAAATTTTCAAGATAAATTGCAGAAGTTGAAACACAATCTTCATGTTATCTTGATCGTACATTATACAAAGATAACACTTGACGAATGGGCATGAATAGATACGCAAAACAGGTGTTGTTTTGTTGGTAAAATTTTCAAGATAAATTGCAGAAGTTGATTGAAAATATTTACGTGATCTTGATCGCACACTATACAAAGATAAAACTTGATGAATTAGAATAAATAAATATACAAAATAGGTGCAGATCAGTTGGTAAAATTTTCAAGATAAATTGCAGAAGTTGCTTGAAAATATTTTTGTTTTCTTGATTACACACTATACAAAGATAACACTTGACGATTTTTCATGGATAGATATGCAAAATAGATACAATGCCGTTGATAAAGTTTTCAAGATAAATTGCAGAAGTTGAAACATATTTGTTTTTAAGGGAAGGAGAATGTTTAATGAAGCCTAGTCGAATGGGAGAGGGTTTTCGGGTGCGAGTGGTTTCCTTTTGGGAATCACTGAAGGGAAGGAAAATGTTTT